>CP092882.1:30131469-30684709 GCA_030710605.1 Cordylochernes scorpioides
AATAGACAGAATCCAAGCAAGCTCAGCCAAAATCATCAGCAGGCTTCGAGGATCCTGCCCGAATCACATTGCTGAACTCGAATCCAACCTTCTTCCCCTACACCTAAGGAGAAAAAGCTGCTTCTCAAAATTTATATCCAAAAATATTAACTCCCCAAAAGAACATCTTACAGGAAAATTTATTAGAAATTGGGTCCCAAATCAAAGACTAAAACGCCCCACTCCTCTCAACCTGGCTCACAACTCTAACAATTTAGACATCCCAATTAATCCCAAACACAGAACTCACCTGTTTACCACATCTACCAGCCAATCCCCACAAACATGAAACTCAGCCAGAAATACTTAAAGCTCTTGGCCTCCAAATCATTGAGGAAAATAGCTCCCTCTTCGACATCACAATTTACTCTGACGATAGCCAACTTGAAACTGGACTGTCAGGCAGTGGAGTTGCTATCTACAAACATATGATCCTGAAAAAAATCTCTCTAAACACCTTTCTGTTTAGAAATCGGAACTCTGCAATAGATACGGCTCTAAAAAACATCAACATCAACTCGCCAAGCAAAATAATAATCTACTCTGACTCAAAGAGCAGCCATTTTTACCCTTCAAAGCTGCTTCTCCAGTCAAGAACCTCTTCTCAAGAGCATCGCTCTGTAAGTCTGTAAACCGACTCCCAGCCAACAGCTCTGTCACAGTGCAATGGCTTCCAGCTCACGTTGGAATTCCTGGAAATGAGCTAGCAGACTCTCTGGCAAAGGCTGGAGCTCTTGGCCTACCTGAAGCCAGAGAATCAACCACCCAACTAGACGAAAGAGACCTCCTCCGTACCATCAAAACCCAATGCCTGCAGGAATGGAAATCTAATGCTGCACATGACTGGTACAGAGCAGGAGGGACAAGCACCGGTTCTGTCCTCCCAAGAGAACAACAGTCTTTGATTTCCAGACTTAAGTCTGGTCATCTATGAACAATGACTTTCCAGAATGGTTGCAAGGGTTTCCCACTATGTTGTTGTTTCTTATCCCCGTGTGTAAAGATTACACGAATTCCATGAGCTGATCTCATGGAATGGGGTGTAGGGGTGCAGCTTTCGTTGATCATGGCACCATGATCCAGGCACACTTTGGTGAAAGTCTGACTTTGCCTGTAGTTTGAGGCCGTTCCTAACATGGAAGCAGACGCCTTTGCTGCCGACTCTAACATGAGTACAGACGCAGCTCCTCCGTATCCCTGGAGTGGGACCCTTGCTGAGGTCTATCAACTGGGTCAGTTGAAGTCAGGATTTTTAAAGAGGTCTACTCCTCTTCTAACAATGCTGCTGTTGGTCCGCGACTGCTTATTCGTCAGAGTTATTCTGCTTGTTTCGCAGCTGGCCTTCATATCTGAAGGTCGTTCCCCTATCCGCCACCTGGGGACGCGCCCTATAGCAGTCAGCTCTGCCAAGGGCCCACTATGTACTAAGTGCAATTCTCAACCTGCAACCCCAAAACACATTATTGACTGTATTGACTCATCCATTGATGAGCTTTACTCATCCCCAGCAGACACCATCAAAAGTGTCAAGAATTACAAGCTTGATATCCTAATATGATTGAGTGGAGATAAGAAAGAAGAAGAAGACGACTCATCCATTGATGAGCTCTACTCATCCCCAGCAGACACCATCAAAAGTGTCAAGAATTACAAGCTTGATATCCTAATATGATTGAGTGGAGATAAGAAAGAAGAAGAAGACGACTCATCCATTGATGAGCTCTACTCATCTCCAGAAGACACCATCAAAAGTCTCAAGAATTACAAGCTTGATATCCTAATATGATTGAGTGGAGATAAGAAAGAAGAAGAAGTGTATAAACAAGATTGCAGATAAGAAGAAGATAGTTCTCTAAGAAACCTAAAATGGTATTCTTTAAATTAGGAGTGAAATAATAATTTTAAAAAAGTGTTTTTTTTTTTTTTCACTCCCATTTTCTTTTAAATCTATTACCAAACACACACTATATCTTCTGTGGATATTTGCATTTGAATGTTTAAACTATTTTATGTTTCAAAATATATATACAAATTATTTCTAGTTTTAGAGAGAGAGTGAAAATTATTTAAATTTACATTTTAGAACAATATTTATACAAGAAATAAAAGTTTATTTACATGTTTAATATATTGTCAGAATTAACTCTAATGATATATATTTAGATTATTTTAAAATGAAAAAACTATACTGTTTGAGTTTATAATACAATATAATGCCGCTTATGATTGTAAAATGACATTTGAAAATTATCCCGCATGTGTTTCTTTTAAACAAAAAATCAAAATTTATTTTTAAGAAGAAATAATGAATATTTCTAACCTTAGAGATGAGGTATGAAAGGATAAATTGTGAAGAGTAATGATAAATGGAAAAATAAAATTGTCCAGGGATGGGCATCTGCCCGATAAGCGGAACACTGTGGGTTCAATTCCCATCCCTGGACACTTATTTTTCCCTCTATCATTACTCTTCACAATTCATCCTTCCATACCTCATCTCTAAGGTTAGAAATAATCGTTATTTCTCCTTAAAAATAAATTTTGATTTTTCATTTAAAAGAAACACATGCAGGATATTTTTCAAATGTCGTTTTACTATACTAATTAAAGCTAGAATTTTCAATTCATTAGTGTTATTTGGGTCCACAGTAGTTGAGTCTGCAGAACTTGTTAAATTTTCTCTATTCTTCTTTACTGGAAACCATTTGGCTTAAACTGGAACTTCAAAAGTCCAACCCCACCAGTGAGTGCAAGTAACCAAACGGGGCTCTGACACAGTGTAGTAGACATGTGATGCACTTACAGTAAAAGCAGTTGCTAACTACCCACCATGATTATCATGGCCTGTACCACATGTACTAGGGATAAAAAAAAAAAACTATTCTCCCAACAAAAATTCCATAAAGATTATTATATTATGATAACACTAAAAAAATAATCTTGGTCCCAAGTGATGTTATTTGACTGAAGTAGCCGTGGCGGCATTGTGTTCTGTATTTACATGTCTCCTCCACCCAGGGATAATGACCTTCCACTTCCTCTCCGCTAACCTCGTTTGTTTTTCCTCTCTCAATTAATTAACCCCCCTCTCTCTCTCTCATTTCTATGCTAATTAAATGTTCCCTAGTATCCTTTTTTGGGGATCTTAGGGGGAAACATACCATAGAAACTCCCTATAACATCATCGCTTGGGACCTAGATTTTATGAATTTGTTATGACCAAGGTTGAAACAACGGCCACAAATATGTTGTTTCTATAAAGGAAGCTGCTCTATCCACTGTATATAGCAGCACACACACAATATCTGTGTTATTTATTTAGAAACTCTAAATCATTGTTAAATGTTAAGACACAATTTGGATTATAGATTAGATACATTCAGTACTTTTGTCTGGTGATGGTAATAACGCTGAAATATCATACACTATTTATTTATTTGGATTTGGTTTTATTCACCTTGTGTCCATTGTTAAACTTTGCATTTTTTTTTAGCTTTCAAAATATTCTATATCAAAACACCTTCAATAACTCTAAATGTGCTTTCTTTTCAAAATAGGTTTCACAACTGCTTTAATAAAAGCTCAATAAAAATGTTTTAAAAGTTTAGCGCTGTTCAAGTTTGTATCTCTCTCTTTTCTCTCTCTTTGTTATTATTATTATTATTTATTATCCCATTGTATAATTATGCAAGGTCATGGAGACTATAATCATAGATCAAATTCACAAACTTGGTAGGGTTGGAATATAGGTCCTGTCTCTTTATAATTGTCAGTAGTACAGTGTACCTTGGATATAACTTTGTAATTCTAAGGCCCAGAGTTTCAATAAAATGGCTACACGATATTCAGTTAGCTTGCGGCCGTTGTTGTCTTGTCCTTTAAGTGGAAGAGCTGTGCTCAAAGCTCAGAAATAATGTGTGTGAAATTACTACAATTACAGAAACATCTTTACCTAGTTTCATTCCCCCTGGACCTTTGGAATATTCAACCAAATTCTGGTTCGTTTCCAAGGTGAATAACATGGCAACGGCACCCATTTTCCAATGAAGAGAAAAGATAGTGGACATTGTGCAACTGCTATGATAGAAATACATGGGGACATCTGAGGCTCTTCATTGGACACAACAATAACAATAAACACCATCTCCAAGACTTCAAGTACAGATGATATAAGCAGAAATAACATACAGTAGCTTAGATCTGGTGGATTAAATGGAAGGTCTACCACCACTAATGAGCCTTCCCGCAATGCTTCTCTGTACAAGAAAATGAAACATAAAAGCATGAAAGTTTATTTTTACAAATAAATCAAATTTCCACTGTCCTTACTGCAATCAAAAAATATTGGGAGGGCTTGGCTCATCAGTGGTGAACCCTCGCAGTGGTTTCGCCAATTTAATTTACCAGACCGCTTTTTAGAGCTTTAATACTGTATTGGATCATTCGGCTTTTATATATGCTACACTGAGGGGTGGAATCTTAGAAATGGTATATGCTGGACATAAGCTTTTAGGACAGTAGAATTACTTATAAATATTTGCATTGGGCAATGCTCATCTGCAAACAATAAGGACAAGCCAGTTAGGCATACATTAATTAAGCAAAAAGAAACTTTCGTGCTTTAATGGTTCACTTTCCTGTACAGTAGAACCTCCCTGTAATGGACACCTAATTGCAGGGCCAAAATGTCCTTTGGGGAGAGGTGTCCTCTTACTGGAGAGTTACTAAATTGTGAAAAATGGTAATTTTGCAAATGAAAACTGTCCTTTGTGGAGAGATGTCCGCTAAAGGGAGGTTCTACTGTATATATATATATATATGGTGCATTATTGTCCTATAGTTAATGCTTGTTTGTATTCAGTTCTATTTAAGGAAGGCCATAGTGTTGAATGTCCTACATAATACAGAGTGTGCTAGGGATGTTTTGCTCAGGTAATCGTAAGGTCCACAATAGATGGAGATTCAACAAAAGATCATATTTTTTTAAGCAAGAGACAACATTATGTTTCTTCACTTATATTTACAATATTGTACATGCATTTGTATTTAATTCAATTAAAAAAGCATATATTGGATAAAAAAATAATTTATTTACCAATATTTCAGTTGTAGCTGACACTAACTTTTTTCAAGGTATAACAACATATTGATGTCAACAACAAACCACCTAAGGTCAATAGAATTAAGTTAAAAATACATGCAGTATATAGTTTTGTTTATACTCAATAATTAAAGAACTATTTATGGATTGCTCTATTTTCAAAATGTTTATTTATTTTTAAATTACAGTAGAACCTCCCTGTGAAGGACACCTAATTGCAGAGTCAAACTGTCCTTTAGGGAGAGGTGTCCTCTTACTGGAGAGTTGCTACATAGTAAAAATGGAAATTTTGCAAATGAAAACTGTCCTTTGTAGAGAAGTGTCCTCTCACACTGTATATAAATATACAGTAGAACTCTCTTACAAATACCACACCTAGTTGAACCAAATTGTCCTTTAGAGAGCTAATTAGTAAAAAAACTTTGGTGATGAAAACTGTCCTTTATATAAAGTGTCTAAACACATTATACCAATTAAGATAATTGAAAGAAGTTTCTTTATGGCTAGCTTTTTCAAGGGTTATCAGGCCAATTGTTTCATCAATGCCTACAATATATATCGAGGTGTATATGTTGTAGCGTATATTTGCTGGCCTTATGATGAGCTAACATTCTTGCCATTTTATCTTGATAAATGTGTTTAGACACTTTTACAATTATTTTAAGAAGCATCATATATGCAGTAGAACCTAGTTTTAGAGCTCTAATACTGTATTGGATCATTCTGCTTATATATGCTACACTGAAAGGTGAAATCTTAGAAATAGTATTAAAGCAAACTATGGACATAAGCTTTTAGGACAGTAGAATTACATTTCTTTTTCTTCTTTCTTATCTCCACTCAATCATATTAGGGTATCAAGTTGTGACCCTTGATGGTGTCTGTTTGACAACCATCATGACTGAGTGAAGTAGAATGCGTCTGCCTTTGTCATTAAGACTGGAAGCACTACTCATTAGCAGGCCGACTTAGCTCCAAAAGAAATGGCCGCCTCTGACATGAGGAACAGACGCCATGTGCAGCCGCTCCTAACATGGAGTACAAACGCTGCTCATCCTGTATCCCTAGATCAGGAACCCTTACAGGGTACTATCAGCCGGGCCAGCTGAACCCAGGTTTTTAGTGAGCTTGTTACTGCTCCATCTCCTCCTTTTTCATCTGGGCTTGGGACCGGCAAAGGTGGAGTTAGAATTTTATATAAATATTTGCATTGAGCAATGCTCTTCCACAAACAATAAGGACAAAGCCAGCTAAGCATGATTTAATTAAGTAAAAAGAAATTTTACCGAAACGTCACACACTTTATTTATTTGGATTTGGTCTTATTACCTTGTGTTTATAATCTACTAGCTGAATGACCTGGGCAACGCCCGTGTTTTACGCGATTGAATGTTTTTATTCAAATACTATTTGTTACAATTATAAATTGGCGCCTTAAATAAATGGATATACAGTAAAACCCCGCTAATACGAACCCTGGATATAACGAACCTTCCCTTATAACGAACCCACGCCGATTCCCAATTCCCTTCCATTGAAAATACCATCGTTATAACGAACTTTGCGATTTTTAGAATAACGAACTACCCCTATAACGAACCTATTTTCGGTCCCAAAATAATAAAATCTATTTAAAATACTATGCTTATAACGTACTTAGAATTGTAATAAAAAAAAAATAAAACAACCAAATTTTGAGCATGTTTCATCTCGCGGATCGCGATTTCAAAACAATAAATTTAGCGGCATTGTTTGTTTTGAATTTTGCACTTTATTTTTGCTGTATGTTGTATAAATTTTCACACATTATATTTTTTATTAAATAGAATATATTTGCATCCATTAAATTTGAAATATAAAAATACAAATGACTTCCAAAATGAAGAAAACAAAGGCATTTTAAAAACAAAAGCGTTATTTCTTAAAAAAAAAAAAGGCCATTTTCAGAACTTTTCAAAGTGAAACAACACAGGCAAAATGTTAAGAACATATTAAAATAAGAAAATATAACTTTTTTCTATTATAAAAGATAAAATATAAAGCTATTAAAAATTGTTACAAAGAGGAATCAACCTCAACTTTTGCCGCGATCGTACAAATAAATGGTCCCGTGATGAAACAAAAACTATTTTTATGCCATCAACTATGGTGATTTTAAAGTCAGCAATGTTTTGCATGACAGGTTAAAAAAAAAAAAAATCTAGACCTAGAAGAATATGTGGGAAAATGAAATGGAAGAAAAACACTAACTTTATTTGAATGGTGCAATGCTTGAAGAATGCTTTGGAGCAACAAGGTGTTAGAGCCATTTTTTCAAGTAAACAATATAATGTGATAATGATGTTTTAAAATCATTTTATATCTTTGAATATATATTTAATAAAACTTTGCCTAGAATATGTCTTGATTTTTAAATTAGACATAGAGGTACATGTATGTTAATGATAAGAAGAACCTATCATCTAATGATTTCTATTATTATTCAGTATTAATGTAAGGAAATTGGTCAATTAAGGGAATTAAACCTATTAAGAGGAAGCCTCTTCTTGTGTGTATGGCTGTCCTTTAATTATACGGTCTAAAAATTTTGAAAAGTAAAAAAAAATAGCCAAACCGTGGCTATAGTGAACCAAAAGCTCTGTCCCATTGGGGTTCACTATAGAGGGGTTTTACTGTATTAGTTAATAACTATAGCCTATGTGCTTTATCTGTCTATGTACTGTTGGCTTCCATAGGCGTCTCTTACTGGGTAAAAGAAAGAGAGGATTCCATTTAGTTATTAACTAATATATGCATTTATTTAAGGAGCGACCCGCTCCAACACAATAGTTACAAAAACAACAAAGCGAGTGGGGGGGGCAGGATGGGGGGGCAAAGGTGGCGTGATCGTAGCCAACCAATAGGAGAGCGCCATTCCAAAAAAAAAAGCAAACGGTGACAGAGATGAAAAAGAATTGATGACGCTCGTAACTGTATATAGAATAATCCAAATTGTGCCTTTATCATGTATATATGTATAGCTGAGATGGCAGTATATACTGTGTGCAGCAGGATGGCCGGCAGCACAGTGAGCGACATCTGTGAGAACACCAAGATGGGCCGGGAGTACGCCCTGCTGGGCAACTACGAGACAGCGCTGGTGTACTATCAGGGGGTGGTGCAGCAGATCCATCGCCTGCTCCAGACCATCGCTGATCCCCTGCGCAAGGAGCGCTGGCAGCAGGTGCTTGTTCCTCCACACAATATCAGGGGACTGGTGTGCTATGGTTTTTGTCTTTTCAAACTTATCTCAACTCCACAGGGTAGAAATGTTGATAATTATGGTGGGTAGTTAGTTTACTGTAAGTATCCCACATATTTAACACATTTAGAAAGCAGTTTGACTCTTCCAAGATACCAGAGACCCCACTCACTGGTGGGACTTGGACTTATAAACCATTTTTCCTTCAGCAAAGGATGCTCACTGCCCTACCCTGCTGCATTTACTAGGTGTTGTCTGCTAACTCTTAGGAACTCTAGTTAGCTTCTTCTATCCACAGTTAAGGAGGAGCGGGATGGAATTCTGCTCATTTCTTAAACCATTCCTGTTTTCTTTTTTTTATGCATCTTCTTTTTCATTTGGGGGTTAGTAAATAATTAGATGGATAGTTTATTTTACATTGAATAACAAGACCCTCTAGATGTGATATTTCTGTAGCTTATAGGTTGTCAGCCAGGGGCACTAGGTTTTCTTCTCTAAGTACAGCCACCTCTTTGTTATAACAACCTCACTAGGGGCCAAGTTGTTATACCCATCTTTAAAATAATTGGTACTCCAAACTAGGTTTACAATATTATAACCAAGTTGCTGCCATAATGAAGTTCTACTTTTCTTTCCTATTTCTTTCCAATCATTTAAAGATGTAAAGTATATGGAGCTTGCTGATTGCAAGAAGTAAACTGTGTCTAGAGAAGCATCATCAAAATGTGTCCGCTTTAGTCAATAAACTGCGAGCACCTCTCAGTAGCAGCTAATTTAGCTTTAATATTAAAAGCAGACACTATGTGCTGGAGTATAGGTGTTGTGCTTTTTGTGTCCCTGGAGCCCTTACAAGGTACTCTCAGCCAGACCAGCTGAACCCAGGTTTGTAAATGAACTTGTTTACTGATCCATTATCATCCGGGCTTGGTACCGGCAAAGATGGAATTGCTCAATGTACACAATTCATGGTAACAATATGGCTATTGAAATGTCACATCTAGTATACATTATTACAAACATATATAACCTCTTCCATCAAAATAGACACAAAATCTATTGACTACACTACAGCAGAATGGGTCAGTAACAAAGCCACAACACCAGCTTTGCCAAAAATTCCAGAACGCCCACCTGTACTCCATGTTTTATCAGACTTTGGCCCCATCAGTGGCTTTGATCGCATGCATAGAGAGTTTCATCAATTCTTTCCCATCTCTCAGAGAAGGATTCAGTTGGAAAAGTAGCAAGACTGTGGCATAAATATTAATGGAAATCTTTTTCTGGGAGTGAATCATAGGTCAGCGTCAAACACAACATCCAAACTGAGCCTCCAGACAAGATTTGGTGCTGTAGCTCTGTTCCTGGCCACATTCTGCTAAAGACAGTTATAGGTTGGAAATAGACAAATGCTTCCTAGCATGATCTAAGTCTTTGCCAACCTCAAATTTTGATCTGTGTGATCCAAATTGTGCCTTTGTCATTAAGATGGTCTCATTTCTACTTAGTCTCATTATTCACTTTTGTATAACAGTAGAACTACCTCTTTCTAAGGACAGATTCAGTGTCCTTTGGAGAGAGATATCCAGAGAGTTGCTGCTAAAGACAGTTATAGGTTGGAAATAGACAAATGCTTCCTAGCATGATCTAAGTCTTTGCCAACCTCAAATTTTGATCTGTGTGATCCAAATTGTGCCTTTGTCATTAAGATGGTCTCATTTCTACTTAGTCTCATTATTCACTTTTGTATAACAGTAGAACTACCTCTTTCTAAGGACAAGTTTCAGTGTCCTTTGGAGAGAGATATCCAGAGAGTTGCTAAATAGTAAAAAAGCAGTGTTCACTCATGGAGATTTTTACTCTGAATCTGCATATTTTATATACATCTGCCATTGTTTGTGCCAGCAACTCCTTCTGCAAACAAAATTTTGAGGAAGGAAAAAAGCAACAAGAAGAAAATGTGCCAGTGATTTGTCAGCTGTTGGTTCCCTCCAACTGTTGGACTGAAGCACATTGGAGCTTACTCACCCTAGTTTCTTTGATCCTAAGAAACCCCCTTGTCTACTCTGAGAAACCCTTTAGGAAGAACACTCAGTGAAAAAGAGAAAACAGATACAGTAGAACCTCCACACATTTATTCAAAGGACACTTTGCCTCTGCAACTAGGTGTTGGCATTTAGAGAGAGGATCTAATGTTAAACATATAAATATTGAAATATGTATTCAAGTTCTTCAGTATAGGAGGAGAAAGATCAATATAAGAGCCAAACCTATAAAGGCACAAACTGTGAGGTGAACAACTTGGGTTTCCTTATCAAATCTGTTGATATTTGCTGTCTAGCCTTAAAACCTGAGATACCAGACTTCTTTGGTTTGCAGTTATATATATAATCAAATATTGCTTCATCAAAGACACCACAACCCTATGTACAAGCTGTAGTGGTAAACATATATGTTGTAGTATTTAGGTAGAATGGGTTGAGAGGACAGAGCCTGGGTGTGCAGATCCAGCAGCAGATTGCCCAGGAGTACGAGTATGTCAAGGACATCCAGAATGTCGTCAATGGCTTCAAGGGGGACCATGAGAGACCCCTGGGAACTTCCCACCGCCCCGTGGTAGGCGGGGGTATGTTGCCCCCAGGAGGCCCCAACCCATATGATGACCCAGATGTGTGGCCCCCGCTATCTCCTCGGGGGGAGCCAGAGCCCTGGTCAGCCCCTGCCATCATAGAGCAGAAGTAAGGAACTCTTAGAGCAAGAATTTTTGCTGCTGCTCTGAGGAAATAACTGCCGGAGTTCAAGGACAAAACATGCATTAGATTGGGGAAGTAACAAGGCATGGCACACGCAGCTTTCTAGAGATCTTGTACAGTACTAATGTTATCTTAAGGAGTTCTACTGGGACGCACTAAGCCTAGAATGTTGCTACATTAAAAGGTAGTCTAACAACGTTATTGTCCTACCTAACCCTGCAGGTTAATCATTAAGTGGCACTATGGCAACTTGGCTGTATTTCTCCTCTTGTGACCAAGTCTTTCTCTCAGCTGCCCATTCAAAGATGGATGTCTATGGTTTCATTAGACATATTAAATGGAGGGTGGCTGATATTTATTCTGAAACATAATGTTAGGGAACAGACTAGCACAAATTGTGTGCATGTGCGTGCTGGTTCTATTTAGAATTATGAGATCTTGAAACAGAGAGAGAGAGAGAGAGGGAGAGAGCTATAGCTATACATTTCTTTATTGCAATAAATATGGACCACCAGCTTCCAAGTTCTCTCTAAACAGCTCTTAGCTCTATAACTTTTAAGATTTGTAATAAAGATGGGTATCTCTATATATAGCTATTTTAAGATCTTGTGATTTCAAACAGACCAATTTATATTTGCATCTGTTGAACTTTATCTGCTGGTATACCTGGATAGTGAACTAAAACCCCCGTGTCAATCAAGTATATTATCCTGCTTCTCATGTAACCATCGTAACCACGTATATCTATATTACAAATTACTTTCACTTCTGAAGAAATGTTGGTGGGGACCTCTTTGGCACTATAGAGAGATTTATGTAAGCAGAAATCTTGTTACCCCCAAAATAGATGTAAAAACTATGTGCCATCTACTAACTGTCTCTGCAAGCTAGCAGGTCGGTGACAACAACAGCTTTGGCAGATTTCAAACATCCACCTGGAGGCCCTGGTCAGTCCAGAGTAAACTTGGATTTTTATGAGATCCACAATGGATTCATGAAATTCGCCAAAGAGGTATTTATCTGGTCATTTCTTCATATCAATATCCTCTTGGCAAAAAATCCACTTCTAGAATTGTGTTTGCAGGCCGCCTCCCAAGGTGAGGGGACCACGCAAGTCTGAGGCTCCCACCAAGACAGCGACCAGCTTCCGTGGAGGCCCCTCGGCCTGCAGCAAGCAGCAGCAGCAGTCTGGGAACAGGAGGGCCACGGCACCCGGGGGCAAGCCCTCGCACAAGGGTAGCGAGGACACCACCAACAACAAGAAGAAGAAGGAGGAGGAAGAGCCTCAGGAGCGGAGGTTTGAGGGAGCCGACCGGGAACTGGTGGACATGCTGGAGCGGGATATCGTCCAGAAGAACCCCAATGTCCACTGGGATGACATCGCCGACTTGTCAGAAGCCAAGAGACTCTTGGAGGAAGCCGTGGTGCTGCCGATGTGGATGCCGGACTTCTTCAAGGGTATCCGCAGGCCGTGGAAGGGAGTGCTGATGGTGGGACCCCCGGGAACTGGGAAGACCATGCTGGCCAAGGCGGTAGCCACGGAGTGTGGCACCACCTTCTTCAACGTCTCTTCCTCCACCCTCACCTCCAAGTACCGAGGGGAGTCGGAGAAACTGGTGCGGGTGCTGTTTGAGATGGTAAGGCTTCCCTGCACATTATTATTATTTTTTTTGCTTATCCCTAGTACACGTGGTACAGGCCATGATAATCATGGTGGGTAGAAGTAGGCGACTGCTTTTACTGTAAGTGCCCCACGTGTCTACACACGTGAAAAGCAGTTCAACTTTGCACTTAAAAATGTGCCAGAACCCCGTTTGGTTACTTGCACTCGCTGGTGGGGTTGGACTTTTGCAAGAATTGGGGGCCATTGGAGCATTTTTTTTTTTTTTTATCAGAAAAAGTGCCCAATGCAGGAATCGAACCCGGGTTGTAGCGGTCAAAAACCAACGGTTTAGACCCATCCTTCCACAGACCCCCATAAATTTCCTGATACAGTAGAACCTTCATGAAAAGATATCTCTCTACAAAGATCAGTTTTTCTTAGCTAAAATTACCATTTCTACTATTCAGCAACTCTCCAGTAAGAGGACACCTCTCCCTAAAGGACACTTTTGCTCTGCATTTAGGTTTCCTTTACAGGGAAGTTCTACTGTATCTCATTTTGCTCTTTATATTTCTTTTATATTTGATATAATGCCACACAAAAATTGAGGTCATGAATAATCACTCCAAACTCGGCCTCCCAATCCTTTCTGAGTTGAACCCGTACATCACAGAAATACATTGTATAAGACAAGTTGGTGTTATAAAGGAAGCTGTGTTCCAGGCCAGGTTCTACGCCCCCAGCACAATCTTCATTGACGAGATCGACTCCCTGTGCTCACGTCGAGGCTCCGACTCTGAGCATGAAGCCAGCCGCAGGGTCAAATCAGAACTTCTCATTCAGATGGATGGTAGGTTGGGTTTGTTCGTGCTTTTTACAGTAAAAGGACTTAGGAAAAAAAAGGGAAAAGTTTGGAATTATTTGGTCAACTTAAGAAAAGGCATCTCCTGATCTGTGCAACTGAAAATTAGGAATTTTTAATTGATTTTCTACACTTTTCTATATATAGAATTGCATTCCAATTCCATTTTAGCCTTAAATACCTATTCCTTGACTTTTCAGGAAGCCTCTACAAACCGGGAGAAAATATATTGAGTTTTCAGGATTTTATGAGCAAAGTGTTGAAACTTTTTGATCAGGATAGTATAATGATTTCTTTTATTTTTCAGTATCAATTTAAGGAAATAGGTCAATTATGGGAATTAAAACAAAGTGACCACTATTAAGAGGCAGCCTCTTCCTGTGTGTATGGCTGTCCTTTAATTATAAGGTCTAAAAATTTTGAAAAGTAAAAGAAAATAGCCAAACCGTCGCTATAGTGAACCGTGGCTATAGTGAACCAAAAGCTCTGTCCCATTGGGGTTCACTATAGAGGGGTTTTACTGTATATCCTTTCTTAACACTTAGTAAATTCAATACATGATAATTAAACCAAATCCAAATAAATAAATAGTGTGTGATGTTTTGGTAACAATGATGTTACAGAAACATCACACACTATTTATTTATTTGGATTTGGTCTTATTACTTTGTGTTTATAATCTATAATCGAAATTGTGTGCCTTATCACTTAGTAAAATGGTTATATTAAATTAATTAAATACACTATTAAACATTGAGAAAATAAATTTAATTGAAAAATAAAAATTATTTACACAAGGTAATAAGACCAAATCCAAATAAATAAATAGCGTGTGACGTTTCGGTAACAGCGTTGTTACCATCTTCAGACAAAAGTGCTGAATGAGAAATTATACCAAAGCATGTTTTAAATAGTTAGTTTTTCAGCAATTTTGTCTGAGGATGGTAACTGCTGTTACCGAAACGTCACACACTATTTATTTATTTGGATTTGGTCTTATTATCTTGTGTTTATAATCTATAATCCAAATTGTGCCTCTTATCATAATAAATTATTTTTTCATAACTTCAATTTTCTGAATGGAATATCTATTGCAGTTTCCAAATCTTGTTTGGCTTCTATAAATGAAGTTGGCTTCACACCTGGCACCCCATCATGGAACTCTTTAATCAATAAGTCAATAAGAAGATCCAGATTCTATTTACAGTGAAATCTCTTTATAAGCTTTTGGTATCATCAAAAGAACAATAGTAATTAGCAGTAAATTACCTTACACATGTTTTACAAACCATTTCCACATTAAGGTATTCATTTGAGCATTATTCATTACAATTTAAAACTTTTTGTGAGGTTTTGATATTCTTGGAATAGTTAAACTCCATATTTTATTTTAAAATGTTTGAAATTTGCGGCGCACTCATCTTGAATTCTGATAAGGCACACAATTTAGATTAGAGATTATAAACAAGATAATAGGACCAAATCCAAATAAATAAATAGTGTATGACATTTTGGTAACAGCATTGTTACAGAAACGTCGCACACTATTTTATTTATTTGGATTTGGTCTTATTATCTTGTTTCTTGAATTGCTTCCACCATCTGACAACCTCTTCCCATTTTCCTACATTTGGATAACTTTAAATTAATCTTTGAAAGGTCAAGGGGTTTTATTAGGCAGAAATTTGAAGAAAATATAAGTTTATAATTTCTTAAAATTAATTCATTAAGAACAAAAATTACACACTAAAATGTAAACAAAAAAATGGTATTAACAAAACGTAGTATATTTTTAGTATTTATTTACTTTATTTTAAATTATATTTAATTTTTAATTTAAAAAAAATTGATTTAAAAACGTAAATTCTATTTTTAAGAAATTCTAGGGTCCAAGATAAATATTTGAATTATCCAAATTTTACTGTATTTATAAAACATTTTTAATATACTTTTTAATATTTAATTTTGGCAATTTTTTATTTGTCTTCTAGCATGAATGTCAAATAGATATAAAATTGAAATAATGTTTTAGGAAAGCATCTGTTGTTTGAAGGTGTCTGCTAGCACAAACATATTTACAATGTGTAATGATTCCATATGCAAATTTTATTCTTAAAGAAAAAATGCAGCATATATGTAGATATGTATTAATTTTCTGATAGAAAGTTAAATGTGTAAAAGGATTTGATGTATATAGAGTGTAAGAGGAGAGCGAAAGTATCTTTTTATAGAAATAAATAGTTTATACCTTATAGTGTTCGTCAAGTGCTATTTTAGTTAGGTAGAGAACACAACACAATGGGAGGACAATTTTGGTGGTAAAAACTGTTTTTTATTTAGAGGTGTTCACTGAGGAAGGTTCTACTGAAACAGTGTATTTGCTCATTGAGATACACAGGTAATGCTGACAAGGGCCTGAAATGTGTACATGGTTGGGTTGTCTAGATTTATCAACAAAGACTATTCGGCCAATGTTCTTGAATGATTAAAAATCAATGCTATACATTCTAATAGATGAAGAAAGCCATCAGTAACTTTCACTTCTGCAATAAGGAGATAATTCCACATTATGGAAATAGTTCAGCACTAAGCAAACCACACTATTGTTCCCCATATTCTCTTGTCATTCAGCATTGACGTCACAGAGCCCACAGTTCTAATGCATGCAACGATCCACTTCTCTCTGCCACTTCTCCAATTGCTCTGTATAACTCGGGAGCTGTTGTTGCCACCAAGCACATTCTGTGACAATGGCTAACCCTAACTTGCTGTCTAATGTTGATGCTCCATTTTGAATCTTGTGGTGATATTTATCCTAAGTACACCATGATAATCATAGACTGCTTGTACTGTAAGTATAACAGCAGTCTTTACGAAGGTTGTGGTACCAAGCTGTTGTACACAGTGTATAATCAGCCATTCTTAAATGATGTCATCCCCTTTGAGACTGCTTACCCCTTTCTAGACTTATTACATTTCAGATAATCCCCGGCAGCATTGGCAGATCAATGTATCTCTATTCAGACAATCAATGGTAGGCCAATGTATAGACACTAGACTGAACAACCAACTGAAGCCTAAGCTTATCAAGTAAAAGCTACATTAATGTTGTTTAATAATGCTGACCCATCCTTCTCCCCACAACTGACATGGATGTCTGCAGGCATCACGGTATCAGACGACCCCACCAAGGTGGTGATGGTGCTGGCTGCCACCAACTTCCCCTGGGACATTGACGAAGCTCTCCGT
Organism: Cordylochernes scorpioides; assembly: GCA_030710605.1. Classification (NCBI taxonomy): domain Eukaryota; kingdom Metazoa; phylum Arthropoda; class Arachnida; order Pseudoscorpiones; family Chernetidae; genus Cordylochernes; species Cordylochernes scorpioides. The sequence continues at coordinate 30,148,315 of CP092882.1, forward strand.
CGTCGGCTAGAGAAGAGGATCTACATCCCTCTCCCCAACAGTAAGCACACTTCTAATCAATGTATAAGGGATTTGTATAAAGATAAACTATTTTACCCTAGAACTACCTCCCTCTGCAACACCTAGTTGCAGTGTTAAAGTGTCTTTAATGGAGATGTGCTCTCTTACTGAAGAGCCGATAATCAGTGAAAATAGTAATTTTGGTGAATTATACTGTCCTTTCTAGAGAGGTGTCCTGTAGCATTATGGAGGTTCTACCATATCTTTTAACTCTGAATTAGTGGGGAATCATCTCTTTAGATTTTGTTGTTCCTATTCTCCTTTAAATTGGCATATAGTTATGACAGAAACTCAAATCAACTACAGACTTGATTGTCAATACATCCAAAATTAGGCAGTTGTGTTTTACAAACCTCTTCTAGGGGGCCCCTTATACAATACCAGCAATGTGTCCCAGCATGGAAAGTTGTCAAATGCTATTACGTGATGTATCAGAGATATGGCACTAGATCATAACCGAATAAATCCACAAAATGTTTGCTAAAATAAGAAAACTGTTTTTGCTCTCCTAGCAAGTCCTGATATAAGAAGAGTTGACTATATTATACAGATGACACACACCTTTATAGTTCATGCAATCAAACCATTAGAGTGCACACAATAACATTCCTTTATAATTCACACAAACAAACCAATATAGTGCACACACAAACAATCATTTATAGTGCACACAAACATTTATAGTGCACACACAAACAATCATTTATAGTGCACACACAAACAATCATTTATAGTGCACACACAAACAATCATTTATAGTGCACACACAAACAATCATTTATAGTACACACACAAACAATTATTTATAGTGCACACAAACATTTATAGTGCACTCACAAACAATCATTTATAGTGCACACAAACATTTATAGTGCACTCACAAACAATTATTTATAGTGCACACAAACATTTATAGTGCACTCACAAACATATCTTTATAATTCACACACACAAACCATTATATTGCATATGCACACAATCATTTATAGTGCACTCACAAACAATCATTTATAGTGCACACAAAGAAACCTCTATTTATAATGCCCATCAACCACACTACACCTGATTGCCATGATGACCTCCGTGAAGCTGTGATTTCCAATCACACCACTGTCACTGGCCATTCTACTTCACCACAAGTCTTGGGGTCTACTTACCACATGACTGATAGTCCAACAGTTATGTCTCATTCAGGCAGTGTTTTCTCTTTTACACTATCTTAAATGGAGTAGGATGTTACATCTGTCTATTAGTAAAATATATTTCTCATCTGTCTATTAGTCTCTCAGTCGTGACCTAGAGTTGTTATTAGACTTTAGTCTTCTTTTTTTAGGAGGGGGGGGGGGGGGGTCGGTGGTATAAGCTGTCCATTTTGGACAACCATGACTCAGAATCAAATCCCACATTGGGCACTTTATCTGAATAAAAAATTTCTTCAAAAGTCCAATCCCACCAGTAAATGCAAATAACCAAACAGGAGTCTGGCCCATTTATGAGTGCAGAAGTCCAACTGCTTTCTACCTGTGTAGATATGTGGCATACTCCAGCATCAAAAGCAGTCTCCAACTATGATTATCATGGCCTGTTCCACGTATTCTATGGAAAATAATAATGAAAACTCTTCATTTTTGGTGGAGTTCCAAATTAGATGAGGTGAAGGTAAAATAGGGGTGTCCAAGACTGCTCACTCTGACTGAATCAATGTAGTTGCTGTATTAGTTAAGATGGTGAAACCACCATCTTTTCATGTTTACTGTTTAACTGATTGCTTGTCTTATTTTATTTTGTTAAAAATCAGTGCTGTCAAACACCTTATATCAACTATATAAAATGGCTGTTTGTGATGTCAGAGGAAGGCAGGGAGGCTCTCCTCCGCATCAACCTGCGTGAAGTGGAGGTGTCGGAGGAACTTGATGTCACCTCCGTCGCCGCCAGACTGGAAGGTTACTCAGGCGCGGACATCACCAACGTCTGCAGAGATGCCTCCATGATGGCGATGAGGCGCCGCATCGCAGGACTCAGCCCAGAAGAGATCCGCAACCTCTCTAAGGAAGACTTGGAACTGCCAGTGACAGCTGAAGACTTTGAAGAAGCCGTGCGCAAGATCAACAAGTCGGTGAGCAAGGAGGACCTGGAGAAATATGACAAGTGGATGACAGAGTTTGGATCCACCTAGGAACTAACTGTAAATAGAGAGATGATTTTAATATATGGAACTCCGTCCATTTAATCTGGTTGAGTGAATAATAAATTTAACTTTCTCCTAATGTGTCACTGTCTCTGTTGTTTTATGTGACAATGTGACTAATGTGTCACTGTCTCTCTCTGTTGTTTTATGTGACAATGTGACTAATGTGTCACTGTCTCTGTTGTTTTATGTGACAATGTGACTAATGTGTCACTGTCTCTCTCTGTTGTTTTATGTGACAATGTGACTAATGTGTCACTGTCTCTGTTGTTTTATGTGACAATGTGACTAATGTGTCACTGTCTCTGTTGTTTTATGTGACAATGTGACTAATGTGGCACTGTCTCTGTTGTTTTATGTGACAATGTGACTAATGTGTCACTGTCTCTGTTGTTTTATGTGACAATGTGACTAATGTGTCACTGTCTCTGTTGTTTTATGTGACAATGTGACTAATGTGTCACTGTCTCTGTTGTTTTATGTGACAATGTGACTAATGTGTCACTGTCTCTGTTGTTTTATGTGACAATGTGACTAATGTGTCACTGTCTCTGTTGTTTTATGTGACAATGTGACTAATGTGTCACTGTCTCTGTTGTTTTATGTGACAATGTGACTAATGTGTCACTGTCTCTGTTGTTTTATGTGACAATGTGACTAATGTGGCACTGTCTCTGTTGTTTTATGTGACAATGTGACTAATGTGTCACTGTCTCTGTTGTTTTATGTGACAATGTGACTAATGTGTCACTGTCTCTGTTGTTTTATGTGACAATGTGACTAATGTGTCACTGTCTCTGTTGTTTTATGTGACAATGTGACTAATGTGGCACTGTCTCTGTTGTTTTATGTGACAATGTGACTAATGTGTCACTGTCTCTGTTGTTTTATGTGACAATGTGACTAATGTGGCACTGTCTCTGTTGTTTTATGTGACAATGTGACTAATGTGTCACTGTCTCTGTTGTTTTATGTGACAATGTGACTAATGTGTCACTGTCTCTGTTGTTTATGTGACAATGTGACTAATGTGGCACTGTCTCTGTTGTTTTATGTGACAATGTGACTAATGTGTCACTGTCTCTGTTGTTTATGTGACAATGTGACTAATGTGTCACTGTCTCTGTTGTGACTTTACCTGCTATAAACTTTATTAAGAGAAAGGCATCTCCTCATCATTCAACAGTTGTTGTTTCTTATCCCCTTGTGTAAAGATTCACAAATTCCATGAGTTCATGCTCCTCGAGCTGTTTGATGATAAGCAGCGGCCTCTCCCAAAGGTCCTGTTTAGTGCATCTAATGCAAGCCAAAATGTGTTCTGGAGCTGCATGTGCCAAGTGGTGTAGATTTTGTTGTTATTTTCTATCTTCACAATGGCTTGAGATGGCCTGTTCTAAATCTTGTTAGTGTTGTTTGATGGTGTCTACTTCTGAGATTCAGAGCTCCTCCTGGGTCCACTCCACTGTACCAACGGTGCTTAGGTGGGATCCTCCAGTTCTTGTTTATTTTTGTTTTGGCTAATGTTTCTATTTCTTTAAAAGTAAGTTTATTTTTCTGTGGCAAAGTTTCTTTTGTGCCTTTTTTCGCTAGAGCATCAGCAGCTTCATTGCCTTCAGTGCCAACGTGTGAGGGTATTCATTGAAGGTGAATTTTTGAGGTTTTTGAGAGTTTTTGGAGATGACCAATTATGTTCCTGCTTACTTTGTTTCTAAGTTCCATTGTGTGACTCAAGTGTTGTATGGCACTTCTACTATCAGTAAGAATCCAGATATCTTGATTATTAGTATTTCTGATGGATTTTAAGGCTTCATAGATGGCTATAAGTTCTGATCTGAAGACTGAGCAAAAATCTGGGTTTCTTCTGTTTATTTTCTCAATGCCATTTGTGGTTTTGATGAGACAGCCACTGCCAGTGTGTCCCAAATTGTCTCTGCTACCATCGGTATAGATAGTTATTGCATTTTTAGGAATGTTATTAATTATTTCTAATGATAATTGTTTTAAGTATTCTGGATTTTGGTATTGTTTGTTGGTGGGTTCATTTAAAGTGGCATTAAAAATAACATTTTGTAGTGGCTCGCATGGAGATATTTTTTCTGCTAAATAATTTTTTACACTTTGTATTTTAAAAATCCATTTCTTTTGTCCAGGTGGAGAGGGCCTTCTTTTATGAGTCTTATATTGGATTCCCAATTAAGTATGTAATTGGAAGTTCTGTGTTTGTTTCCATAACTCTGGATTTTGTTTATATATTTTGGCAGATTGTAGCTTCTTCTATCCTTTAAGGGCATAATGTCTGCCTCGTAAAGTACAATATTATTAGGGCAGGTATTTCGAAGACCTGTAATAATTCTAGCTGCACTTAGTTGTATCCTTTCCAGTAATTTTAGATTTGTTTCAGATGCTGTACCATAGATTTGATATCCATATTCCAGGATAGGTCTAATTAGAGATGTGCAAGTTAATTTTAATGTTGTTGCATCGGCTCCCCACTCTCTTCCTGAAATATATTTCAAGATTTTTAGTCGGTCACTTCCTTTCCTAATAACTTCTTCAATATGTTTACCAGAGTTAATTTCTGGATCCACGTTGTAGCCGAGATATTTAGGATGTTTATTATATTGTAATTGTTGTTCTTTCAGAATAATTTTTGGCCTTATTTTGTATAGTTTCTTATCGGTAGTAAAAAGACAGGTTTCTGATTTTTGGGGGTTAAATTCTAATTTATGTTTATTAGCAAATTTTTCTAGATGGAGAAGAGTTTTGTTCAAATCCCTTTCAGCTTTTTCCAGTTAGAGTTGCTGCTTCATAGAATAATGTCATCAGCGAAAAGTCCAATATTGGAATTATGTGAAATTTTTTCTTCTATACCTGCAATAAATAGGGTGAAGAGAGTTGGGCTAAGGACTGATCCTTGTGGTAATCCTTGGTACAATTTGAAGGTTTTAGATAGAGTGTCATTATATTTAACCCTGATGTATCTATTTTTGATGTATTTTTATGTAATCTTCAGTTCCCTTAGTATGGAAATATATTTTAGAGGCGTAATATTCTTTTTAAAATGAAACAATTTCTACTGTCCTTACTGCAATGGAAAAAATTGAAGGGAGGGCCTGGCTCATCAGTGGTGAACCGGCTGGGAAGCGGTTTCGCCAGTTTAACCGCTGGGAGGGTTCACCACTGATGAGCCAGGCCCTCCCTTCAATTTTTTCCATTGCAGTAAGGACAGTAGAAATTATTTTATTTTAAAAAGAATATTACGCCTCTAAAATAGTTTTGTAATTTGATAACAGATGGCGCGCTAGTGTATGGAAATATATGTTTGTGTGTTCTGTTTACTAAACAGGCTTTTGTTCTCTGTCCTTTAAGCTGAGAAGCTGTGCTCAAAGCAGTATTTGAATTAATTTCTACCATTACAGAACCCTCTTTTCATTTAAAACCAAATCCCACAAATAATGTTTTGGTTCAAAAAACAAATGCATTTTTTGGTCCCCCCCCCCCAGTCTTCAATTTAGATTCAATTAATATAAATTTGTCTCTTTTAATATAGCAGAACCTCCCTGTAAAGGACACCTAATTGCAGAGCCAAAGTGTCCTTTAGGGAGAGGTGTCTTCTTACCGGAGAGTTGTTAAAAGGTAAAAATGATCATTTTTCAAATGAAAACTGTACTTTTTAGAGAGGTGTCCTCTAGCGTGAGTGTCCTCTCATGGAGGTTCTACTGTACATATAAAGGAATTTCTCATGTTATGAGTGTCTTGATCACTATACCATCATAGTACCCCCCAGAATGTCAGTCTGAACACTGTGTATGGAAAGAACCAGAGGATCCTCCTAAAATAAACTTTATTCCCAAAACGACGGCAAAACACACAAGACAATATAGGTGGCAGTATCTTAGATAGCAGGAAGAAGTCTTCTAAGATGAACATATCTTTGTATTGGACAATTTGATACAAGAGAGAAGCTATACACCAGAGAAATGTCACTGCCTAGTGTGTGTAACATCTATACTACAGCAGTACTATATCCTAGGCACACTCTAAACACATATACATCCAAAATAAAGAGAAAATCCCAATTTGAAAATTGAGAAAAACAAGTGATATAGCAAAGTTTTACTATATTTCAAATGGTAGGAGAGGGTATATAGGTATGTTTGTTCAGGAAAGTATGGAAAGTGACATCTAATTGTACATATTACATATATAGGGGAGTGGTAGTTCTAGAGAAAGACATGCTTGTTGAGGCTAAAATACCATACAGTGTTATTACAGAAAGAAATGCACTAGGAATAGAAGTTAATATATGAAGCTATACACATATATATATATATTTTGATGAAATATGCTTCTATATTATTTATAAATGGGGTAAGTTACATTTATATGAGCCAGAACCTATCCTTGTGACACACAACTTGATCTATATATAAAGGAAGCCAACTAGCTGTTCTTTAATGTACTGTGGTTGAGAACTTGTAATAGTGTGTGAGATATGCTTGGGGGTAAACCATTCTTCAAGGGAGGATTGGAAGGGAACAACCTAGAAGAAACTGAACAGACCTAATGACACCAACTGGACTGACACTGGCCACAGACAGAACGAGATAAAGGAGAATTATCATTGAAAGTTTCAGTAATGTGAGAACAACTACTGGACAATGTGTCCAGTAAAACCTAGGAGACCACCTTTGTACAAAATGGCCTTACTATAAGGTTGTCCCAAAAGTTCGTGTTCTTCTTAAAATGTTTTTCTTATTACTTGGCAATAATATTAATACACGGTGAAAATACAAAATAATACATAATACAATTACTTTATACATAATACAAAGACATTATACATAACGGCGAATTATATTGGTTTTTAATTTTTTTACAAGTGTTTAAGAACTTTTGGGACAACCTGTATATAACTCCAACCTCCAATGAGAGGCCAACAATCCCATGTGTCAGCCCTGGTCAATTTTACCATCCGAGATTTACTTCTGACTGTTTGACACATACGAGTGGGAATTATCCCACAAGGAAGATAGATTAGCTAGCCATCAAATATGATGTACAAACTGTCAAATATTGAAAATACTTGTATGATATATCAGCTATACAGTACAATTTTCCATTATACACTGCTCTACCACTATCTACACTTTCTAAATGGTTAAAACACTTCCTACATTATACATCTAAATACGGTAAAACCTGCCTTGGGAGCTTTCATTAGGTTACGACAAAAATGTACTCGCAAGACAGATAGATTGACTCCTATATGAGACAGGTTGAATAAATTTGGTTGAAATAAATCTAAAAATATCCTTTCCTATGATGATAATTCAATGATGTTGGGATATTCAACACATTCAGCCTTTAGAGGCTTTCATAACTACATGTGAACGAGTTTAGGTTTAGATGGCAAACTAAATTAATGAGAAAAAAACATTAGTTTCTACAAAAGATCGATTTCTAAGGCAGAAAAAACTCCCAAGACAGGTTTTAGTGCATCATGTAAATATAAAATGGAAAAATATAATAACACCTACCAAACAATAAAAGGGTAAATGTACAATTTGGATAACCGAATAAAGAATAAGATGACATGTATCACCATCTATACTTCAGTTATTTTGTCTGAAGATGGTACGGCGAGGTCACCAGTGAACCGCATGCAACTTTAGAAGAAAGTTACGCCAAGACAAAATGATTTGCGAGTACATTGGCCCAAAGGTATTAGGGATAAATCAACATATATGTGTGTGTTTATTGAAAAAAAGACACTGGCTTAAAAACCTTTGTGAAAATATACCAAAAGAAGGAATGTTCCTGATCAGGGCGATAAAATATTTAAAAAATAAAAACTTTCCCTGATCGTACAACGGAACGTTGATGATGCCTTGCGCCATTTATCGGAATAAAACTATTTATACTCATTACAGAATAAATCAGGAAAATCTAACAATTGACACGTTTCGGTCTGTTGTCCTTCGTCAACATGGTGCAGATTGTAAATCAAAGACCAAACATGGGAGGTGGCATAAACAGCTATGTTCATCGTGGTTTTGACCACTACATATTTTGTTAGGTTTTAATGTTTCGTGATTCCTCTAGGTCTCATCTATTGGTGAGAACATCGTTAGGTGAACATGGCATCCTGGTGGTCAACGCCTGTGGATATTGGCACCATTGGTCTCCACACGATGTCTGATATGCACTCAACATGGAAACGTCAACCTGTGGCTCAAATTTCATTATTCTACAGTGGAAGTGAGGGTCGAATGACTCCATGTTCTCTGATATCTCTGAAAGTATGCAGTTTATGGTTATGCCGACACTATATAGCTTTTTATTAACCTTAGAAATTGATATGTTGATATATGATTTTAAATGCCGTTAGTGACACACGATTAGGATGAATTTTACAACTTAGTTTCTGTGTTAGTTGTGTTCCCCCTGGCGTGATAGATGCACACTAACTTAGGTTGTGGATACATGAAGTGATCGGTGTTGTGGTGTTTGTAAATATCAGAGTCATCAGGGCAGAACACGGCTGCAGTCCTGAGGTCAGGAGGCCTCGGAACACGTAGGGATGGCCGCCGACCACGTGCCGTCAGGGAGACACACCAGCGTGCTGGCCCCACGCAGCTCCAGCCCCGCCTCGGCGCAATCGAAGGCCACCGTCTCATTGACGGCGTAGAAGAACTTGAGCGGGGAGGCGATGCGAGTGCGCGGCGCGGTGCCCGGATAGGTGCAGGCCCGGCGACAGGTGGGTTGAGGGCCCCAGGTGCCATCCTTGCCGCAGACCATCATGGGGCCTCCTTCCCCTCTCAGCACCCAGTCGGCCTCACAGGTCACCGTCACCAGATCCCCCACGGCATACCTCCCCGGGTGGCCCCCCTGTAATGTACCGTGTGCTGGGGGCTCCAAGTCCGGGCACGTGACTTCTACACAGCCCAACACACCTCGAAACAAACGTCACTCTGAGAAATGTGGCATTTATAGGTGAAGGCGGGAATTATTCGAAACGGTGTATTTAACAATATTATAGCCTAGAAAAGCAATCCGTATTTTCTATTATTCAAATCTGGAAACGAGCGAGCTTTCGAGGCTCTTCGACAGCTTTCTATATTGGGAATTTTGGCAAATTTCAGGATGACACGGCAATTTATTTAAGGCCAAAAACATAATCAACATTTATAAGATACAAGATAAGCAATGAGGAAAGTTTCCAGAATAGAAAAATATAAATAATATAAAAAATTAATAATCTGTACATATAATAAATAGTTTGCTACAATATGGTTTATAATGGTGGACAGATCCTATGTACAATGTGCCTTCCATTTGTCACTTCTTAACGCTAAAGAGAGCCAGTAGAAAATCCTTTTGGCTCAAAAGTTTAGTTTGATAAATGCAGACATAGCTTTTGGGGGTAATCTAAAACGGCAGTTATATCTGCTCAACGTTTTCTTAAAAGTGAAGTTTCTCGAATGCACATATCCCAACTGAGAGGTCAAATGTTTTAGATACTCTTCGCAGCCTTCTTGTTTTTTTTTTTCTATATGGGAAGAGGGTATAATTTTTAGGAAGTGGGAAAATGTCATATACAGGGTGTGGCAGCTATGTGAGAACAAAATGGAGAAAAAATGAATAGACAAAGGAAAAGATAATTTATGACATATTAAAGTTTTATATAGATGAAAACATTCCTAAAGAATGGCATCATTCAATTAACCCGACATCAGCGGCAGCAATAACAGCTTCTATACGTTGTCGAAACCGACTGCAGGCAGTAATGAAATGGGTCTTGGGAATGTTCGCTGTGAAGAAAAGTCTGGTAATCGTTTCACAAAACACTGATGCGAAATTCGGTAGAAGAATACGCAGTGATGATTCTTTTGCCGACTGTTGCAAGGATTTAAATAAGATCACTAAATAGCAGAAAGGAGAGGGTAAAGTCTCCTTTAACCCTTCAGCGGTCGCAATGGGTAAAAATTACCCAGAAGGAACTTTTCGAAAATATTTCTATATTAAAAAATATATATATTTAAAATATATTCTCAGTACCTTTCTAAATCTATCTAAAGAATATTATAATAAACCTATAATTTTAATTTTATGACATATATTCATTTTATTAGCATGTTTGGGTCAATTTTACCCAGTGCGACCTTTTGAGTTCTCGTCAATGGGTAATTTTTACCCAGCGCGACCTTTTAACGCTTTTGGTTTGGGTTTGCGTAAATAAGTTTCGAGTTACTTTCTGGCTTCTTGTTGTTTGGTTTTGCTGCCCCAAGTGCAATAATACAATCATTTCTTCCAACAATAAGGTAGGATTTATATTTTATTTCCTCTTTTTACATTATTTCACATAAAATGCTTTCAAATGCTGATTTTCTCCGTTATGATAATAATATTCCAAATCCCGATGATGAGGAATCAGAAACTGATGATCATATAGAAGAGAGGAATTGGAGTACAGACACTGAAAAGTATACATTATCAGAAGAAGAAAACAATGAGGATCCAAGCTTCAATTACTATATAGGAAAGGACCAAAAGACTAAATGGAAGAAAGCTCTTCCCCCAAAAAATGTTCGAACTCGCAGTGAAAATATTATCACCCATCTACCAGGGGTAAAGGGTGAAGCAAAAAATGCTAAATCGATATTAGATTGTTGGAATCTCTTTATAGATGACAATATACTTGAATGCATAGTTACAAATACTAACATTTACATTAGGAATATTCAGCAGAACTATAGCAGAGAAAGAGATGCTAATTTGACAAACCTACATGAAATTAAAGCTTTATTGGGAATTATTTACTTTCTTGGGGTCATGAAAGCGAATAAATTGAATACAGATGATGCATGGGCAAGAGATAATACTGGATTTGAATTGTGTAGAATATCTTTGAATATATTTGAATTGTGTAGAATGTCTGAAAACAGATTCCGTTTTCTTCTCAGAGTAATTCGTTTTGATGACAAAGCTACAAGAAATGAAAGACTTCGTCAAGATAAATTAGCAGCTGTGAGATTGATTTTTGATACTTCTGTAAAAATTGCCAAAAGCATTATTCTCCTTCGGAATATACACTGCGTGACATTGAAAATGGAACACCAAGAAATAGTGGCCAGAAAATTATGCAAATTTCAGGGTAGACGCGCCTAACCGAGTTATGCAAATGATGTAAAATGCGCAGCTCTCGTGCGCACTTGGAGTAAGATATAAGGCAGGAAATTGCAGAAAGGACAGTATTCGTGTCGTTATTTCTTCAAGGAAAATCATTGTAGAAATTTTGTTCTTGTGTCAAAAGACACGTGTAATAACAGAGAATGCCAGGTCATCGTAAACGGAGGCAGTTCAAGCAGACAGACGCTTTTACGAGGGGCATGGTGATCGGACTGAAAAGGGCAGGTTGGTCCATACGTCAAATCGCAGCTGATACACACCTTGGTGCGTCCACGGTGCACCGACTGTGGAGAAGATGGTTGGAACAAGGAAATGTGGCAATTTATAGGAATGCCGGTGCAACCAGAGTGACGTCAGCACGTGTGGATCGGCGTATCCTTCGACAAGCAGTGGCGGCCCCACAAGCCAATTATACCGCCATCCTGCAACTTGTGCAAGACACCCTAGATCATTCCATCTCGACCAGAACCATTTCCCGTCGATTGGTTGCTAATGGCTTGCACTCATACCGTCCGCTAAGAAGACTGCCATTGACCCCACCGAATAGGCGCCAACGTTTGGAATGGTGCCGGGCTAGATCGACGTGGATGACGGAATGGCACAGGGTCGTGTTCTCAGATGAGTCGCGTTTCTGCTTGTCCAGTGATAGTCGCCGTGTACGCGTGTGACGTCGACGTGGAGAAAGGTCCAATCCGGCAGCAATTGTGGAACGCCCCACCGTGCGACAACGTGGAATCATGGTTTGGGGCGCAATCGCGTATGATTCCAGGTCACCTTTACTTCGTATTCAGGGCACTATGACGGCCCAACGATACGTTGATGATGTGCTGCGACCGGTGACACTCCCCTACCTTCAGGGGGTGCCCAATACCCTTTATCAGCAGGATAACGCCCGACCGCACACTGCTCGCATTAGCCAACAAGCTCTGCAAGATATACAGATGCTTCCCTGGCCACCGTACTCTCCTGATCTCTCACCAATCGAGCACGTCTGGGACATCATTGGACGCCGTTTGCATGCCTTGCCACAGCCGCGTTCAGAAGACGAACTGTGGCAAATGGTTGAGAGGGAATGGAGAGCCATCCCTCAGGACGCCATCCGTACTCTGATTGACTCTCTACCTAGACGTGTTGCTGTGTGCATCGCCGTCCGCGGTGGTCCTACTTGCTACTAAGCCGACGCCGTTCTCGCTCTGTATTATGACTATCATTTTGAAATAAAGATCACTTATTGTTTGTCCCTGTCTCTCTCTCTCTGTCTGCCGAGTTTCATCACTTTCTGGCCACTATTTCTTGGTGTTCCATTTTCAATGTCACGCAGTGTATAACGGTGGATGAAAGGTTTGACGCTTTCAGAGGGAAATGCAATTTCAGGCAGTATATTCCGAGTAAACACAATAAATATAGAATAAAATTATTTGCTCTCGTGGATTCAAAAAATGTTTTATACTTGTAACTTGGAGATTTATTCAGGAAAAAACCCTGAAGGTCCTTACAATGTCAGCAAAAGTCCAAGTGACGTTGTGGAACGATTGTGTGAGCCAATCAAGGGAACTGGCCGCAATGTAACAATGGATAACTGGTTCACCAGTTATTCTTTAGCTCTAAAACTTTTACAACAATCAAGACTAATAATTGTTGGTACCTTAAAAAGAAATAAAAAGGAAATCCCCTCAAAGTTTGTCATCAGCAGAGGTAGAAATGTACACACTAGTGTTTTTGGCTTTCAAAGTGAAATGACACTTCTTTCATACAAGCCTAAAGAGAATAAAGTTGTACTTATGCTTTCAACTCTGCACCACGATGCAAATATAGATGATTCAACGGGAGAATTTAAAAAGCCAGAGATGATAATGTTTTATAATATGACAAAGGGTGGTGTAGATATGATGGACGAAATGACAGCTACATATAACTGTGCTAGAAATTCAAGAAGATGGCCCATGGTTATTTTTTATTCACTTTTAAATATTGGGGCAATAAATTCCCAGATAATTAATTTTGCAAATGGCAACGCATCAAAGGTTAAATCAAGACGTCATTTTTTGAAAACCTTATCCTTAGATCTTATTGAAGAGATGGTCAAAGTTCGCACAGTAAGCGGAAGAATGCCATGTGAAATAAAGGAAAAGGCATCCGATATTTTTAATTTGTTAGAGCCTGGTCCATCTAAAAAGCCAAAAATAGGAGAAAGACATCAATGCAAGAAATGCCAGAAAGAAAAAAAAAGGACAGAAAAACTATTCAACATTGCCAGTACTGTTTTGCTTTTTTGTGTAAGGAACACTCTGTAATAATTTGTCAAGAATGTCATAAAGGACGAAACAAGTCCTAATTTCTATGAAAGGAAGTGATAACTTTCATACAAATTTATATTTTATAACCTATCTTCAATATATATTTTTATTTTCATAAAATAGTCAAATATATCATAAATATTTGATATTTTGATTTGTTATTAATAAAATAAATAAAATATGATTTTTATATCTCAGGATTTTATGTAAAGTTATTTAATAGACAAATCATTATTCTAACATAGAAAACAATAAAAATATTGGAAATAATATTTGATTTATTTAGGTTTTAAAAAGTGGGTAAATTTTACCCACCGCGACCTTTCAAGGTATAAAAGAGGGCGCGACCGCTGCCGGGTTAAACTATTTTTATTTAAAACATGTTAAGAGGACAGAGGAAAACACCAAACTGGTCAGTAGACCAGGCCGCGCTCTAATCCTTTGTTGCCGGATGGCGCCGCTGGCGGGTATGTTTGTTTGCTGTCACCCAATCCGTCTGGCCGGCGTCCCGAAGTAGATCTCTATTATTCCACATTCGCCATTGCATTTACTATAGCAGCAATGAGAGCTTTAACAGTGTTGTGGGAATAACTATTGGAGTCCCTCTCAACTACGCCCCACACGTAATAGTCCAAAATATTGACATCTGGTGAGCTGAGGGGCCAAATGTTAGGTGTGAAATGGTCGTGAATATTCTCGGCCATCCATTCTTGGATCGTTCTGGCTGTATGAGATGGTTCTGAGTGTTTTTGAAAAACATACGGCCTCCCACGTGCTACAGTAGCGACCCAAGCCTTGACAACTGTGGCTAACATCTCGGTGTAAGCAACGGCATTGACTCTGGCACCTGGATTGAAAAAATGTGGAGGCATCACATCACCCTCACTACTAACAACACCAAAAACCATCAATGATGCTGTAAATATGGTAGGCATGACTGTAGGTACCTCATAAAGGCTTTCACATAGCCATCGATTATTTTTGCATTTCACCTTCTGGTCCTGAACAAAGTTCTTCTCGACTGAGAAAAACTAGATCATTCCTGGCTCCTCGGGATGTTTGAGCTTGTTCATAAGGCGCTTGGCTCTGGTCAAGTGGTTCACTTTGGCTCTTTCGGACATGAACTGTTCTCTCTGTATCATGTATGATTTGTAACTGAACTCCCCATGAGCCACACGTTGGATTGTCGCCTCATCAACGTGCAGCTCTTTGGCCAATGCCCCCATCGACTTCCCAGGGTCCTCATCGATAGCAGCTTGGACATGGCTTATAAAGTCTGGCGTCCTGATACTGTCAGAACATCGACAATGTCCTTTCCTTTGGAAAACTTCCGCCATATCACTCTTTGTATATAGCTCCTAAATAATCAGGCCACTTTCAATGATGCAGCAGTTTCTGAATCAGTGTGCCCTGCAGTCAAGGAGACAATAACTGCATGCCTCTTCATTTCTTGCGTAATATTAGGTTTTGTCGTGTCTACCTGAAACAGAAAAAAACTAAGTGTGGCACCTGTATTGTGTGTTCTCAAATAGCTACCGCACCCTCTGTGTGTATACACCTATCCCCCGATTTACACGGTACTTGTTTTACACGTTTTCGCTTTTACACGGTTTTCCAAATACGTTTTTTTTTATCGCACCATACTAAAATGCGATATTCTACTCTATACTACCTATGTTGAAAAGAATATTGGGAGGCTCTGATTCATGAGGGGGCGAACACCTATTCAGATTTGACAGTTTAATATACACCTATCCCTCGATTTACACGTTTTTCTCAGGAACGTATCTACCGTGTAAATCGGGGGATAGGTGTATATACTGTTGCACCAAGTGGCAGCTTTGCAGGGTCGTCGACCTTGGTTTCTTCCTTCTTGGTGTTAGACACGTTTCCCGAACGGGTTTCCATATTCAAATCAAATGAATAAAAGTATATAAATAAAATTAAATAAAAATAATTACCTTTTCAAGTTATTGTCTTTATTTATTCTTGTCTTGCTCCTCCGTCGCGATCCGCCGTCTTCCCATAAGCAATAAAGAAATAGGTACAATAAAATATTACAAAAGGAATGAAACTATAAAAAGGAATGATAATCTAAATATTCTGTTTTAAATAAAAATAAATAAATATATAATTTAAATTTTAAATATCTTAAAAATAATATTATAAATAATTTTTAAAATACGCGCATTAATCATGATGCAACACTTCCCCCTCTCCAGAGGTCGTCACGTCCTCGTGAGTGACCTCATCAATTCTTTCAAAATAAGGTTTGAGTCTTGAGACATGAACAATCAATGGGTCTTGGCCAGGATTATCTTTCGGTTCAATTAAGTAATTTACGTTGGACAGTTTCTTTAATATTCGAAATGGACCAAAATATTTTCTCAATAGTTTTTCACATTTTCCGATTTTCCTGACTGGTGTCCAAACTGCCACTAAATGTCCTGGTTCATAGATTCTCTCGTTGTGTTTTTTGTCATAGTTTCTTTTCATTCTTTCCTGAGTCTTCTCTGTGTTGTTAATGACTACCTGTCTCGTCCTTGCTATTGTATCTAAGTAATTTTCTATATATTCGTCATAATCGTTCATGTTACTGTCAATTGGGATATTATCGTCGTCTAAGAGGGACATGGATTCCCTCCCAAATAACAGGAAAAATGGAGAGTAGCCTGTGGTTTCTTGAATCGTGGTATTGTACGCGTGGGTGACGAAAGGGAGGATTTCGTCCCAGTTCTTCTGGTCTGTATTTACATACATGCTTATCATGTTGATTAGAGTTCTATTTAGCCGTTCCGTTAGTCCGTTAGTCTGGGGATGGTAGCTCGTCGTGAAGCAGTGTTTAACTTTGCACATTTTCATAACCTCCTTCATCAAATTGCTAGTGAACTGTGAACCTCTGTCACTAATAAGAAACCTTGGGGCCCCGTGACGTAAAAAATTTTGTCCGATTAAAAATGTAGAGACTTCTTTCACTGTTGCTTCTGATACTGCCTTTGTTTCAGCGTACCTGGTATAATAATCAGTCAACACAATTATCCACTTTCTTCTTCTTTTCGTTGATGGCAAGGGACCAACAAAGTCAATCCCGATTCTTTCAAAAGGGTAGTTAGCTGGGGGAATGGGTTGCAAAAGTCCATAAGGCGACTGATTTGAACCTTTCCGACTTTGGCAAAGATGGCACGTCTTTACAAATTCTGAAACATCTTTCAGCATGTAAGGCCAATGATATTTATTCTTCAAACGGTATGTGGTTCTGGCGACGCCTAGATGGCCATTCAGCATATGGTTGTGGAATTCACTCATGATTTCTTTCCTTCTCTTCTCCGGCACTACCAGCAACCATGCTCTGCCTTCAGGGTTTGGGTTCTTCTTATATAGACATCCATTTTCCTCTTTAAAATTCTGTGTGATTGCTCGTTTGCTTCCTTTAAGGCTTTTCTTAACATTTTCTATGAATTCATCCTATTCATTTATTATCTGATTCAAAAATAGTCGTTCATAATCTTCGACCCA
Organism: Cordylochernes scorpioides; assembly: GCA_030710605.1. Classification (NCBI taxonomy): domain Eukaryota; kingdom Metazoa; phylum Arthropoda; class Arachnida; order Pseudoscorpiones; family Chernetidae; genus Cordylochernes; species Cordylochernes scorpioides. The sequence goes on from CP092882.1 coordinate 30,165,568, forward strand.
ATCCGTTTCAGGTAGGGGTCCTCTAGATAAGCCATCAGCATCCATATGTTTTTTACCCGATTTGTGTATTATGTCAAAATCGTATTCCTGAATTTTCAGTGCCCAACTTGCAAGTCTACCTGTTGGATCTTTAAGATTTTTCAGCCAGCACAATGCGTGATGGTCTGTAATTATCTTGAAGTGTCTTCCATATAGGTAGGGTCGTAATTTTGATATCGCCCACACCACAGCCAAACATTCCTTTTCGGTGGTTGAGTAATTTTGCTCAGATTTACTTAGAGTTCGACTCAAATATGATATCACCTTCTCTTCCCCACAGATAATTTGGACCAGTGTTGCACCTAAGCCGATGTTAGAGGCGTCTGTGTGAATGTAGGTGGCTGCATTTGGATCAAAGTGACCTAAAATTGGCGGATTTATCAGAGCTTTTTTAAGGTTTTGAAATGCTTCCTCTTGACTTTCTGTCCAGGTAAATTGCGCATTTTTCCTGATGAGTCCTGTCAATGGGTCAGCAATTAATGAGAAATCTTTAATGAATTTTCTATAATAGGAACACATTCCTAGGAATGATTGTACTTCTTTGACCTTCTTGGGCTGAGGAAAATCCCTAACGGCTTTGATATTATATTCGGCCGGTTTTATACCCTGTTGGTTGGTTATATGACCAAGGATCTCAAGTTCTTCAAAAGCAAATCTGCATTTCTTGTCGTTCAGTTTCAAATTAGATTCACTAAAACATTTTAAGACAGCTTCAAGTCTTTTAAGGTGGGTTGGAAAGTCTGAGCTGTATATAATAACGTCGTCCAGATAACAAAGGCAAATCTGCCATCTTAGATTTCCAAGCACATTGTCCATATTCCTCTCGAAAGTAGCAGGGGCGTTGCATAGTCCAAAGGGCATGACGTTGAATTCATATAAACCGTGGGTCGTAGTGAAAGCTGTCTTCTCCTTGTCTTTGTCTTCAATTTCGACTTGCCAATATCCCGATCTAAGGTCTATTGCTGAGAAGTACTTCGATCCTCGGAGATTATCCATTACGTCATCAATTCTTGGGATTGGATAAACATCCTTTACTTTTACCTCATTCAATTTTCTATAGTCTACACAAAATCTGAACTTACCATCTCTCTTCTTGACCAGTATTACAGGGAAAGACCAGGGACTTGAAGATGGTCTAATTATGCCTTCTTTGAGCATTTCATCAATTTGATCTTTTATAATGTCCCGTTCTTTGGGGCTCACCCTATATGGCTTGTGCTTTATCGGTTTTGCATCTTCTGTATCGATCCGGTGTTTTGCCAAATTGGTCCTGCCTAACCTCGGCGAAAACAAATCAGCATACTTAATCAAAATTTGTTTCAAATCCTCTTGTTCTTTAGGTGATAGATTTTGTTTATCTGAAATTGGATTTCGTCATTATTAATTTGCTCTAACTTCTCTATGAACTTTACCTCTGCAGGAAGGCTTCCATGAGCCAATGTTTGGTCTTTCATGATTTTTAAAGGTCGAGGATAAGGGTTCGTTATCCAGATATGAGTTTTCCTATCCGTGACAGTAAGCAAACTTCTTGCCAATCGAAGGCCATTTGTTTGAATCATTCTGTTGTTCTCTTCGATGACATATTCACCATCCTCTGCTTCTATTGAGGCCTTAATTAATCTAATAGACAGTTCAGGTATAACAGTATCTTCAACGCTTTTTATTTTTTTCAGTTCATAATTGCTTATGTCATGATTATTCGTCAGATCGTATTTTATTATTTCTTTTTTGCAATCTATTTTCTCGCTCATTTTCTTAAGGAAATCTCTTCCAAAAATTAATGTCCGTAAATGCGTTTTCAAAATCACAAATTTGTGCGATAATGCTTTGTCATCAATTTTTATATTTAACAATATACTTCCTACTATGTCTAATTTTTTCCATCGGGTCCTGCACAAGTTTTTGCGAGTTTACTTATACCATGGCCTGTATCGAGGGCCGTTCTGAGGTCGACCATTGAGAGGTCAGCGCCTGTATCAACCAAAGCTTCAAAAGTTCCTATCTTGTCCACATGAATTTTTAATTTGTATTTAGGGTCCAACTTTTTGATTCCATTTATGGTCGACTTGCTTTGATTGACATATTCAGGCGCGACGCTTAGTTTAAATCTTCCAACACGGAATATCTATTCCGGGTAGGAATATTTGTCTGTGTGCTATGACATACATCAGCATAAAGCCGAGGTTCTGATTTATCTGATATTTCATTCATTTGGCATTTCTCTTCGATCTTCTTTTGGGTAGCTGTTGGATCCTCTTCTAGGATTCTTATAAACTTGACCCTACAATAACGGGCCACGTGCCCTGGCTTGTTACACTTGAAGCAGATTGGTCTTCCATCTTCCGTCCTATTTTTGCTCACTTCTTGACTTTTATTGTAGGTGTTTCTCTGGAGGTTTGGTTTCGGCACAAAGTTTGGATTATCTGGACGTCTCGGGGTAAAGGGCTGGGTCAAGTTGTTTCGATACTGCCTGGGAGTAGGAGGGAAGTCGTTCTTGTAATTATTGGAAACAGGGGCTTGGGGCCTGGAAGGGGTCTGGTAGTTTCTTGTGGCAGTCGGCGGCACGTACCTCGATTGTTGTTGGGGTCTAGAATAGCGTGGACCGTTATATAGGTTTCTGGATTTCTCCACACGTTCCCGATACTTCTTTTCAAAAGAATCCATTTTCTTGCACACGACAAGAAGTTCATCGGTCATTTTAGGAGGGTTCAGGTAGAGCGCGAATGAGTACTCTTTTTTTAGTCCTCCAATAACATGATCGATTTTTGTTTCTTCTTCCATTGCGGGGTCAACCTTGTTGCACAACACTAGGATGTCTTCCGCGAACCTGATTGCTGGTTCATTCCAGTGTTGCATTCTGTTGAGCTTCATTCTTAGTTCTTCTTTATTGGCGTCCAGAGAAAAATCCTGAATGAGGCGGATTTTAATATTTTCCCAGCTCGTGAAACTCGCTTTGTGTAAATTCAACCAGGTTTTAGCGCTTCCCGTCATGTTCATGGCGGCATAACGGGCAATTATGTAGTCTGCCTAATGATAGAGGAAACCAATCTCTTCGAGGGATTCTATCCATGGGCGAGGGTCTTCTGTCCCGCCATATTTAGGAATTTCTATATTGGGGTAAAAGCAACTGGTTCGAAACCAGCATCTCTACCAATAGTTGCACCAAGTGGCAGCTTTGCAGGGTCGTCGACCTTGGTTTCTTCCTTCTTGGTGTTATACACGTTTCCCGAACGGGTTTCCATATTCAAATCAAATGAATAAAAGTATATAAATAAAATTAAATAAAAATAAATTACCTTTTCAAGTTATTGTCTTTATTTATTCTTGTATTGCTCCTCCGTCGCGATCCGCCGTCTTCCCATAAGCAATAAAGATATATGTACAATAAAATATTACAAAAGGAATGAAACTATAAAAAGGAATGATAATCTAAATATTCTGTTTTAAATAAAATAAATAAATATATAATTTAAATTTTAAATATCTTAAAAATAATATTATAAATAATTTTTAAAATACGCGCATTAATCATGATGCAACAATACATATGGTAATTTAAACCAACAACCCCATATTGTATAATACTTCTAACAAGATTTTCATGTTGTATAATAGAAACACATCTATAAATAATTATACGCATGATTGACATGTGTCATTGCATCACCATATGTAATGTACTTTGTACAAACTGATGATGAATAAATAGAACTCTGCAATAGATTAAGAGCTGAGCTAAGGCGAGAGATTGAGATAGAAGTCCAACAACCCTAAAGAGGAATTTGTCAGGTCTTTGACATCAGGTCATTGAGTGTAGAATATCGCTGCCGCACTACGCTCTTGTTGTACCCGCTGAAAGTCAATACTCCCTCATACTTCCTCTCTCGGCAAAGATATATAAGACCTCTGACCTAGCCGAAAATATAGCAACTTCACCATCAGCGTGAGCCCTCGTCGGTTGTACCCAGGTCCACCTCATCGACCATGTAGAACAGTAAGAACTCTTCTATCTCCATCTTGCTCTTAGCTCGACTTTTATCTGTCCACGGAACTTTCCTACTACAACTGTGTCTCTTCATTTTTTTGTGTGGACATTCCCAAGCTTTCCACTCTCCCTCGACCACGACTGCCTGTACTCTGTGAGAACTGTTAAAGGTCTTCCAAGGTGCAGAGAGGTACTGGAAAACTCTCCATGCCCTTACTGTCCCTCTCGGTTACTGCAGGTTTGCCTCTCTCGGTTACCACACCACAGCGAGAGACCCTCGGTTATCACATACATATATTTTAAATACATTTCAGTGCCTTCGCCACACACGCGATAAAAAAACAGTAGTATCATGTGACCAGATTCCTCGGACGTCCATTGGATGGATAATTTCTAATCATCTGACAGGGGGAATTAAATGCCTCCAAGCAAGTAAAACAAGATTCTATATATGTTAGCGATATGGTGTGACAACTGTTTCGTGACTGTCCACTCTAAGTGTTCTTATAGCACAGCACACTCAATGGTCATCGTACCATCACAAGACAGTACTATTGGTAGGTATTTTCTAAACTAAATAGCAGTGTAGCCGTCTACCAGATTGGTTCAGAGGAAGATAACGAACCTATGCAGGAGGGAAGGTCGCCCGACCAGCGGCCTGTCGACAAACAGGTAAGTTCCTCCGAGCCATTCAGAACACGGCCAGCCTCGCAAGTAAGGCGGATCTTCGTGCCAACAGGGGCCGGGCCAGATTCAGCCAATTGCAGGCCTTCCTTCTCAGGCGGAAGCTTTAGGAGCGGGCACTTGAGGGCTCTGCACTGAGGAAGCTCCGCCTCCGACCACCGCCCTGGGGGCTGGCATGTGAGAGTTTCCGCCCCTTCCAACCGGTAACCCTCGTGGCATCTGAACTCCACCCGGGTGCCGATCGTCAGGGATCTGGTAGACAACTCCAGTCCCCCGACCTCCTCTATTGGTGGGCAGCTCGACTCTGTCACCCCATGGGATTAGTGGAGCTCTTTGCAAAATATAAATTGACCATCAATTAAAAATAAGTAAAAATGATGCATTAGCGCGCCATCTGTTATCAAAATACGAAACTATTATAGACGCGTAAAATTGTTTTATTTTAAAAAGAATCATACGCGTCTATAATAGTTTCGTATTTTGATAAGTATAAATAAGTCATTACACTTTGACAGATTGCAAAACAGGAAATTAATTTAAATAATTGGTAGTTTTATTTAAGTATATATTTTTAAATTGTACGTAATTTTGATTATATATAAATATAGGTTTTTGTAAAATAAGAGTATTATTGATAATAAACATCAAATATACATAATAAAACCTGTTTTAAAAGAAAGCTTATCATGCCTGGCTGAACCTATGTCACCCCATTATCACCTAGCATGGGCAGAGTAAGCAACAGACTGCAAGTAATTGCTACAGTTCCTTGAATTTCCACTTAAGATAGGCAGCTTTACTGTGCTAACAAGATGGTGCAGTGAAGAAAACATTAAATTTCACACAACGCCATTCTATCAATGTAAAGTAAAGAACATGTGTATACCTACTCTGTACTTTAAGGACGACAGAGTGGGCCAGACCAGGAACTGGCGCGTGGCAGGTATAAGTACCGGAGTCACGGGACTGTACGCGGTAGAGAGACAGTCGGAATGTCCGGTCGTCAATCCAACCAACAGGGTAGATACGGAGTAGGTGGGAGACTTCCCAGTGGGGCGTTCCTTGGAGGCGTGGCCACCGGCAGTCGAGATGGAGATTGGCTCCAGGCGGGATAATAAGCCGGCCCAGTGGGTCGGAGTAGGCGGGGCCACGGATGGCGAGGGAGGGGCGAGCCGCTACGCAGGCGGGGCTAGGCAAAGACCACCGCCCACCTGAAAGACACGTCCTGTTTTGGGCCCCACGGAGTGCATGCGAACCCACGTCTCTGCATCGCTGCAAGACTACAGTGCCATCCTCGATCTGTCCTTCTTTTATTGGCTCCCAGTCTATTGTATGACCCAGTAGTTCTTGTCTGGCCACATATCTGCAACCTACACACACATTAGCTTCAGTCTAGTCTTGATGTAGGTTGGCTTTCTAGATTCTGTCTCTTTGATGGATAATGGAAACATCCCATTTCCCTAAAATCAAATTTGGGCTACGTTATATTTTTGTCTTTACCCTATAGTGTTTTTATTAAAGCTTTCAATCTCACAAAATGAGGAGATTTTATTTTCACTCGACTCATATTTTTATGAAACAATATTATTTTTCCCTCAGAACTATCTTTGTTCGCTATCATTCGCCAAAGGTTTCCACAAATTCTGTTAAGTTTGTGCAGATGTATCCTGCTTTACTGGAGAGGTGATATCAATGCATTGAAAAAAATCATGCATTCCTTATTACAGGTCTTAAATTTTTCCAATAAGTGCGTATTAAAATGTGTCTAAAACAACATCCACACATGGTCGCGGTTTCCTTCTTACTAAAACTGGATTCTGAAGACGCAACTTATCTAGTTATTTGTTTGAATCATGTTTTTTTATTGATATGTAGTAAGTTAATATTATTTTTTAAAACACTAGTACACAAAATTAAAAAGAATATATCCCCATCAAATAGACAAAACATTTTATAGGTTAACTTTTTGTGCTGATTAACCTGGTATTGATATTTTTTCGATTTTCTTAATTTATCAAGGTATGGACATAAAACATTTTACCAATGATATTCATCTGTTGGAGGAAAAGAGAAGACATTAAACTTATTACTACCTAAATAAATAAGCCTAAGATAGTGCAAATGAAGAAACAATATAATGTACATATATGCTATGTTTATATTTAACTTCCATAATACTATGTCCTTATATATATCTATATCATTTTTTTACTATTCATATAAATTTATCATCAACAATCTATTTTAATTGCCTTTCTTTTGTTCAAATTTCTGAGGTTTATATATATATGTATGTAGTAATGTAGTGTTGTTTATGCTGTAGGATGACTGTAGTGGGGCATGTTGTTTGCAGTCGTGGTGGCCACAATGTTTTTAGAGTGGGTTCAGGCGTGATTGGGATTACACAAAAGAACGAGGCATGTTCGATGTCACGACAGAGATGGCGAGAGAGTGAGTGTAGCCGACATCGGTCAGGGGAGAACTGTTTAGCGGGGTCTGTCAATCGTGTCTCAAAGCGGACTAATCTGTTTGCGTAAGAAGGGGGCATACCCGACTTGTTTTTCGGACCCTTTTCCGGCGCCGACTGTAACTCACTCGATTTTATTTGGTACTTTGGCAATTACACTACATCTATACAACACATGGAGACATAGATATATATTGGAATATATTACAACATATATATATATATATATATATATATATATATATATATATGAAAAAACAATAGAAAAAAATAAAAGATAAGTGGGTCAGGTGTTGATATTGAAAATAAAGAAGGCATCTCCTGACCACGAGCACATGTGCTTTTTAGATGGCAGAGCGCCATCTAGTGGAGCAAAAATAAACTAAACGTTCTTTCTTTATTTTTAATATATATTGTAGCGTAGAAATCAAGTCTTGAAATATCCTAAGATGTAAAAGTATTTATTGATGACGTCACAGCGACGAGTCGACAATTCTTAACAAGTCAGCAAAACTATATACAGCTAGAGAACCTTAAGCAAGCAAGCAAAGAAATATTTTAAAGATGATTTCACAAATACAGATTAAAATATATTTTTATAATCTGTTGAATATATTTTCATTGAATAATATTAAATTAAAAAATCAAATATTTCTTCGCCACATAGCCTCCTCCTATAAAGAGCATCGACCCGATGCTCAGAAGGAGACTTACATCCTCAGTCTCAAGGCTCGAGAACGGGTGATAGGGCCTGAGATCTCTTCGCGGGTCTGTGGTTGTTGTGTTCGTTCAGTGGGGATGTCTTCTTCCTGGAAGTTTGTCGAGTCATCTTCTGGGTCCTCTTCTAGCTGGTCCTCCTGGTCCTCTGGGTTTAAATAAGGTTTCATCCTACAAATGTGAACTAAATCTTTTGTTTTACGACGACCTTGCTGGTTTCCGAATGTTTCAACTTCATAGGTCACATCAGATATTTTTCGGGTTACTTTGTATGGGCCGAAGTAACGTCTCATTAGTTTTTCCGAATATCCCACTTTACGCACAGGAATAAAGATCCATACAAGATCTCCAGGCTTATAAATTATATTTCTGTGATGGGCGTCATAGCGATGTTTATTGCTATCTTGAGATCTAATGGAGTGGATACGTGCCAGTTTTCGTGCTTCTTCGGCTCTTGCCCCTAGAGTTTGGATGAAATCGTCGTCTTCTGGCAATAACTTGGGGAATAACACGTCAAGTGGAGTCTCGGCTTCACGCCCGTGTACAAGGAAAAATGGGGTGAACCCAGTAGACTCTTGTTTTGCTGTGTTGTATGCAAATGTAACGAATGGAAGAATCCTGTCCCAATCTATCTGGTTGACATCTACATACATGGACAGCATGTCTGCTATGGTCTTATTCAACCTCTCCGTGAGTCCGTTTGTCTGGGGGTGATAGGCGGTCGTCTTCCGATGGGTTATTCTGCACTGGTTGTTCAGATCACTTATCATTGAAGATGTGAAGTTCCTTCCTCTATCCGTGATTAATTCCCTCGGCGTGCCGTGCTTTAAGATGACATCTTCAATGAAGAATTTGGCGACTTCCATGGATTCACTTGTGGGTAGAGCTTTAGTTATCGCATATTTCGTTAGGTAGTCCGTACATACAATAATCCAACGGTTGCCACCTTCTGATGTTGGAAATCTCCCCAGGAGATTCATTCCTACCTTTTCAAAGGCAACTTCAGGAACAGGTATTGGCTGTAAGTGCCCTGAGGGGAGTTGGGGCTGATGTTTACGCCTCTGACAATCTGAACAGTGTGCCACATACCTTCTAACCGTTCTATACATTCCGGGCCAGTAATACTTTTTTCTTATTCGGTCATAGGTTTTAGTAAATCCGAGGTGACCAGCCGTGGGTGAATCATGGAAATTTTTCAGTAATTCCTGCCTTAAATGGCGTGGAACCACCAAAAGCCATGGTTTCCCCATTGGATCATAATTTTTTCTGTAGAGCGTGTTATCGATTTTTACAAAGGAATTATTAGGAGAACTTTGTAATTTGTCAGCGATTTTTCTAATAGCTTGATCATTCATCTGCTCTTCGCTAAAGTTCTGCAAAGTCACTATGCTTGGAATATCTTCCTCCATATCTTCACTGTATTCTAATGGACTTCTTGATAAGCAGTCTGCGTCTTGATGTTTCCTTCCGCTCTTATACACGACAGTGACGTCAAACTCTTGCAGCCGAAGTGCCCATCTTGCTAACCTCCCACATGGGTCTTTGAGGTTGGTCAGCCAGCACAAAGAGTGGTGGTCTGTAACAATAGTGAACGGCTGTCCAAAGACATATGGTCGGAATTTATTGATAGCCCAAATGATGGCAAGGCATTCCCTTTCTGTGGTTGAATAATTTTTTTTCTGCCTTATTTAAGGTTCTGGATGCATAAGCAATGGCTCTTTCCTTTCCCTTTTGTATCTGCACTAATACTGCTCCTATTCCGTAGTTGCTTGCGTCAGTGTGTATTTCGGTTGGGGATGAGTAATCAAAATGTCCAAGAGCGGGTTCGGAAATTAACGCTGACTTGAGAGCTTCAAATGCATTTTGCTCTTCCTGGTTCCAATTAAATGCTGAGTCTTTCTTCAAAAGGTCATTCAAGGGTTGGGCTACGTGGGCATAATTGGGTATGAAGCGGCGGTAGTAGGATGAAAGGCCAAGAAAACTTCTAACTTCCTTCAATGACCTTGGCGTAGCGAAGTCGCGGACTGCTCGAATCTTTTCTTGGTCGGGACGAATTCCATTTTCACTCACCTCATGTCCAAGAACCGTGATAGTTTTTGCACCAAACTTGCATTTCTTGGAATTGAGACATAATCCGGCTTTCTTAAGGCAATTTAATACAAGTTGAAGGCGTCTTAGGTGTTCTTCAAAGCCATCTGAAAAAACGATGATGTCATCGAGGTAACACAAGCAAATGGTCCACTTAAGACCCTTCAGAAGATTATCTATCATTCGTTCGAAGGTAGCTGGAGCATTACATAACCCAAATGGCATTACTTTGTACTCGTACAGTCCATCTGGAGTTATGAATGCTGTCTTCTCACGGTCCGATTCTTCTACGTCGATTTGCCAGTACCCTGATTGGAGGTCCATGGAAGAATAAAATCTAGCTCCCCGTAAGCAGTCTAAAGTGTCGTCGATCCTTGGGAGAGGGTAGACATCCTTTTTTGTTATTTTGTTAAGGCGGCGGTAATCGACGCAGAATCTCCAACTTCCATCCTTTTTTCTTATCAATACTACAGGCGAGGCCCACGGACTTTCAGAGGGCTGAATGATGTCAAGTTTTTCCATCTTGTTTACCTCATCCTGAATAATTTGGCGTTCTCTTGGTGCAACTCGGTGAGGTCTTTGTTTGGTCGGTAGGTGGTCTCCAGTGTTAATTCGGTGTTTGACATTGACGTCCTTGAATTGTTTTCTTTTACTAAATTCGAAAATATCCGTATAGTTTTTTTTAACAAATTTCTTAATTTTTCTTTTTGAGATTCATCAAGCGAATCATCTATAAAAAATTCCGAGATTTTTGGGTCTTCAGAATGTTCCGCCTCTGTTTCAACTTGGTTACAATCAGCTAGAGTACATAATTGACTATCTTCGATGACAGCACTATCGGCTACATGCATCCCCTGTGGGATTAGTTTCGGATATGGACTCCAATTCACCACCCAAAGTTTACCTCGGTTATTGGTAAGTGAAATGACAGAGGAGGGAGCCGTTAGTTCTCTTTCCAGCAATAGCTCTTTTCGACATTCTGCCACCACAATTGCGTCATTAGGAATGTCACGACTTGCTACTTCTATCCTCAAAAAGACATTTTTCTAAGAAGAGTGTGTCGTCAGCTGAATCAATTATCGCCCTAGATAACTTCAAAAAGTTCCAACCAAGAATAACTTCGTGACTACAGTCTTCCATAACGACAAATTCAAAGCTTTCCTGTAGTCCATTCAAGTCCAGTTTCAGTGTGCAGCGTCCTTTTGGTCTTACAATTTTACCGTTGGCTACTCGTAATGTGACGTCAGTTTCGGCAAACATTATTTTTCTTAGTTTGAGTCTGAACCTCTCAGAAATGACAGAATATGAGGCTCCTGAGTCGACGAGGGCACGCGTCATTTTTCCTTCTATTTTAATGTCTATGTAATTTTCTTTTAATTCTAATGTGGTCGACAAGGGAGGATTTATAAATTTTGCGGCCTTACCTCCAAAATAGGACGCATCTTCTAGTTTTCCTGACGGGAACGGCGAGGCGACTGGCTGGGTCTTCTATCAGGAGACGAATATTGTCCTTTTCGGCCAGTGTAAGGAGAGGGGCTTCGGTAGCGGCGTCTATTTTCTCTTGGCAGGTCGTCGTTGGGCTCTTGGCTGCTCCGAGAATTATAGAATGTTCTAGGCTCTAGCCTATCTCTCTGCTTGTAATTCCAAGTTTGTTCTCCTTCATATTCTCTCCTCCTGTCACGGCAGTAGCGCACGACGTGGCCAGGGCGTCCGCAGTGGAAACAGATTGGCTTACCTTCCGTGGTTCGCCATTCATTGGTATCGCGTCTTCTGTTTACTTGTTTTGGCTGCTGCGGTCTTATCGTTTGGGCCACATATCTATTATTATAAAACTCTCGGGGTCTTTCCTTCTGTGGGGAACTTCTCCTAGGCTTTGAGATTGGCGCCAGGGTTCTTCCAATCTCCTCCTTTACCATATCTTCGATGGTAGAAATTTTTGGTTCCTCTCGAGTAGAGCCTAATGCCCGCTGTACCTCCTCACGAACAATTTGCCTGATCATAGATGACAGATCTGCCCTGTCATCATGATCACTGAGAGATGCCACATTTGGTAGTCGCTCTTATTTGGTAGGGGTCACTCGCTTACAGTGTAGGCTTTCAATGCGGCGACATTCGGTGACGAATTGCTCAGTGTTATGCACATCCCTTGGGAGAAGTGCCTGGTAGAGCTCCTCAGCTATCCCTTTCATCAGATGGGATATTTTATCTTCCTCATTCATTTGTGCATCTACCTCTTTGCAAAGGCGCAGGACGTCTTGGATGTAATATTCGGTGCTTTCTCCTTTTAATTGTGCGCGAGTTTTGAGTATTTTCTCAGCTCGCAGTCTAGAGCTTTCATTTTTTCCAAATACATTTTCTAATTGTGACATGAACTCCGTCCATGTCTGGATGCTTTCCTCGTTGTTTTCATACCATTTGAGAGCAGTGCCAGTAAGATAGAAATAAACATTAGCGAGACAAAGGGTTTCATCCCATTGGTTGTGCTTCGCCACACGTTCATGCCCTTTTAACCAGCTACGGGGATCTTCAACACCCTCACCAGAGAACATTGAGGGGTTTCTAGGTAGATGTTGGACAAAAAATGAACCTACCTGAGTAGTTGCTTCTTTCTTGATGTTCATGGTTTTTTCTTCTTGCTCAACCGAGTCAATTTTCCGTTTTTTTCTGAATGGGTATCGATCCAGCTTCTTCACCAGTTGTGGCGTAGAAATCAAGAAATCATTAGGAAATATCCTAAGATGTAAAAGTATTTATTGATGACGTCACAGCGACGAGTCGACAATTATTAACAAGTCAGCAAAACTATATACAGCTAGAGAATCTTAAGCAAGCAAGCAAAGAAATATTTTAAAGATGATTTCACGAATACAGATTAATATATATTTTTATAATCTGTTGAATATATTTTCATTGAATAATATTAAATTAAATAATAAAATATTTCTTCGCAACAATATATATATATATATATATATATATATAAAGCACATGTGTTCGTGGTCAGGAAATGCCTTCTTTATTTTTAATATATATATATATATAAAACAATTATGTATGCGAAGCAACATTTAATTTGGTTTATTCATAAGGAAGTAATAAAATTTACATTGTTGGATTTTTTGAATTTTTTCTGTGCTGTGTGTGTTGTTTGTGGGTCAACTATATATTTTTTGCTTGCCTGTCATTCTGCATCAGATTGAAACAATAATACACCACCAAATGTTGATTCCAAAGACCATTGTATCGTTGCTCGATTTTTTTTATCACTTTGGTGGAAGCGTTCACCTTGTTCTTCGCTCTGTGCACCGAGATTATCAGGGGAAAATCTCAAATGTGGTGAATTCATAATATGAAATTTTAGATTCATTAAGCACCCGAACTTAAGGAATTTAGAAATCAAATTTTCTACGATTTTCATGTAACTCGGTGTCTTAATATTGCCTGAAAAGTATTTGACAAACTCGATGAATGCAAAACAAGCATTTTTCTCGCCATCTTTCAATGTAGCGCATGTCTACGTGATTTATTGGTTGGCGAATTTAAGGTTCAATGAAAATTACCTACGTTATCTTAGAACAACTAAGGCCACATTTTTTTGCCTATAATGATTCCATCTGTCTATGCTTTCCCACTTTTATAAAAAACAAGGATAATTTGTTTCCTTCTGCAAGCCCTGTAAAATCCACATAAAATTAAGATCGCCGAAAACTTTCCAACAATTGGTTAAGTCAACAATCGTAATATTTTCTTGAGTCGCATAGGTTTCTTTCATTTGGGTTGGCAACAGGTATGGGAAACACTACCATAGTGTAGAAAACACGCTTTCAAACTTCGTTTAGAGGAATAAATCAAGAGTCTATTCTCGGAAGCATTCAAATTTAAAAGGTTTTGATATAGGATTCTTGAACCGTTTCAATAATTGGTATGGGATTATCGAGGTCGTGAATAGGTTTCCTAGCTGATGGTACAAGGGTCACTCCAAAAGTTTTTGCAATCAGTATTGGATAATTGAAATATCAAAAAATAAATTATTACTTTAAAATCTACATGATTTTTTTCCTAACATAAACATTTTAAAAAATAGTAACAACAATGATTCATAGACTTTGTTTACAGCGGCAGCGGTAATTTATAAAAATTGCATCAGGCACAATGGAGTTACCTAGAGAAAGTTTACGCGTCATGATATTTCATGATTATAAAAGTAATTTAACTTCTAAATAATCCCATGAAAGATTGATGAAAGATTTAGGAGATAAAGCTCCTTCTATGAGAATAGTTTTTAATTGGTTAAATGAATTCAAATTTGGAAAAACCAACCTTGAAGATGAACTTCGTTCAGGTCGACCACCAGCAGCAGTGACCCAAGAAAAAATTGAGCTGGTAAGATTTTTACTTAGAGAAGATCAAATAATTACGTTAATCAGCAGTTAGAGAAAAGGGTGGGCATTGGATCGGCAGCAATCAACACCATCATTAATGATCTTTAAAATACAGAAAACTTGTAGTAGAGAAGGGTACCTCACAGCTTGACTGAAGACCAAAAACTAGGTCGCGTTAAATGGTGTAGTTTCAGGTTGAAAAAAAATTATGAAAGCAAATCAAAGGCTGTTTTCAATATTACTACAGGTGACAAAACTTGGATTTACAATTTTGATACAGAAACAAAACGGCAATCTACTCTTTGGTGCTCTACAAAATCACCTCCTCCTAAGAAAGTTCGCAGAGCTCGAAATGTTGGAAAACAAATGGTGGCTTGTTTCATTAATATTGTGAAGTTAGAAGATCGAAAGACAGTTAATAGTGACTGGTATATAACAAAATGCCTTCCAGCAGTATTTAAAAAAATCAAGCAAAGCAGACCAAAAGCTCAACTTAGAGGAGTCCTTCTTCACCATGACAATGCAAGACCGCACACCTCAGCCCAAACATCAGACTTTTTAGCCAACTCTGGTTTCCAATTAGTCACTCTCATCCACCATATTCACCAGACCTAACATCTTGTGGCTTTTTTATTTCCAAAGGTAAGTTATTATTGAAAGGGATAAAATTTGACACTGATGATGAAGTACTGCAAGCCTTTATAAATTCCGTGAATTCCATCCCCGAAGATAACTGGTGTAAGTGCTTCGATAATTGATTTTCGCGGATGGAATCTTGCATAGGTGCTAAAAGATCCATGTATATTTTATTGGTATAATTTATTTTTTAATATTTCAATTATTTGATATTGATTGCAAAAACCTTTGTGTGACCCTTGTATATCAGGATAAAAATTGGTTTGTTTCTTTTTGCTATTAAGACCTGGGATTTTTCAGAAATAGAAATAATAATCGAAATAATAATAAAAGATAACTCGCCTTACTTATCACGTAACAATATTTTATTCTTTACACAGAGTGCATGGAAACGTTTTCTTAATTTTTGTATTTACCTTCACATGACGCTAATTTGATATTTTATACATCGATTATAACCTTTTTTATTGTTTGTGCGATAGAGTAAAACTTATATAAACATCATCTCAATAGGAGGCAATATGTAAATAGAGTAATCGACTACAACAAGTATAAAGGAGAACGTATAGAAGAGAGAGCTGATTTATAGCCTACAGGTGACATATCTACAACATAGAGGTTCTGCCAAATGATGGAGCAAGGCAGGGAGGATACCGAGAACTGGAGGGCCGGAGCAGGGGAGCTTGCGGCCTTCGAAACGCTCTCCGTCTTGGCAGAACAGCTCCCAGGTTATTGTGCTTCCCTCCTGACAGGGAAACCGAAGTTTGAGGCCTTTCTTGCAGCTCGCCTCTACACAGCAGCTGATAAAGGACAAGAGAGACAGACGGACGGTGTGGGAAGGTACCATCAGGGACGGACCGCCGCTCCAGGTGAAGGTGGGGGTGCGAGGCCCAGATACAGGTCGGCAGCTTGCGTGGGCTCCATGCTCCGTCCACACACGTGGCTCCGCTGGGACTGCCCGGGGCCAGGGCGTAGTGCTTCTCGCACTCGTACAGGATCTGGCGATGGGCCATCACCTTGCGGACGTACGGCCGGTAGTCGTACATGCCCATGGTGCCGACCAGCAGGATCCTGCCGTGCTCTATGGTGCCTGGGTAGGGGCAATACACTGCACGCTCGTGGTTAGGTACTCAGTGTTAATCTCATCTACGATTGGTATATCTCGCTATTAGACTGACACATAGTCTTGAGCCATGCTACAAGTGCTCAGAAATAAAAGCGAGAATTACAAGCACTCAGAATCTTATCTAATGTCAGATATTGGTTATATCTCTAAGGCCTATCTCTTTTCTTTTATCGCAGGCAAACCCTTAGAACAAGCTTATGTCGCTCTCCAGTTTCTCATGTAACTAAGATTTGTATCCGATGCACCTATTTCCTACCACCATTATGAGAGATGGACAGGTAAGTTAAAAGGTTTTGTATCATTAGAACAACAGATACTTTAGGATGCTTGTGTGGATCGTATTAAATAATTTCTTCACCTTGGATTTATAGATCATCTGTGTTGGTCTCAGATCAACCTCGGGGTTATCTTCATCTCTTTGTGAACATAACACCATTTCCTCTCAGACAACCAGATGTTCCAGTGATCCACCAATTACAAGGTAATGCCACGGCAGCCATTTTATTACATTCCACTAGCGTTCGCTCTATAGCAGATCCATTAATATGACAGACTTCTCTCCTCGCCTCCTAATGCATCCCTTACAAAATGTTTATAAGAACCTAATTTAATATTTTAAACATAAAGTTCTAGCTCTATTTTAACAGGTAAAATCTTATTTGCAGCTCCATTTAGGACTAATGTGTGAATACATCGAATAACTCCGCTATCAATACTCTAATGTTATATATATTGGGTTGTCCAAGCTCCTGAGAAATGGATTTTTCTAAAGTTGAGAAACAATTTAAATATTAGTAATAGAATCAAATCATGCGAGGATGCGAGGATTCTATTACTTATATTCTTCAGAGGATTTCAACCTACTTTATATCAATTTAAATATTGATGATAGACCTTCAGGTAAAATGCTAAACTGAGGCTTCGAGGTCCTCAGATAAACCCAGAGGTTCCCTACGTATTTTTACCAACACAAACATCGAAGTTGAATTGATTCTTGGTGGCATTTGAGAAATGGGAGCGCCTATATGATTTTTGGGCTGAACTCGCTCTATTAGAAGCGGCTAATACCGTCAGTGAATTTTTACGGAATTATTCCAGTATTCCAGAATTATAAAGACAGAATTGTTGTTTAGTTCAGATAGCACCATGCTAGAGAAACAAGCTTTATACAAGGGTGCCAGGTACCGGGATCACATCGCGGCATGTCCGTCAGCTTCCAATGCCCGAAGTGACATCGCACCACGTCCGTGCCTCCCGACAGACGGAAGCCGTCGCGGCAGCGGAACCGGGCGAGCGACCCGTGGGACGTCCTGGGAGCGAGGACGAAGCCATTGCGGGGTGGCGGAGGTGGTCGGCGGCAGCGTGCGGCCCGGCAGTGGGGGACCCGTGTCCACGTCCCGTTGGAACACTGCGGAGGCCCTGTGCCGGGTCCCTGCTCGAAGCGTGGCGTGCACTGAACTGCCAGCTGCTGCCCGTGGGCCACCCGGGCTCCAGGAGCCACCTCCACCACCGATCCGTGTTCCACCTCGGGCACCAGGCACGGCGCTACACAACAAGATCCACTCGGCCGAAATAACAAAGTAAGGAAAATAGAAGCACAGTTCCATAAGGCTCCCACTCTATTGTCCAAGCCAAAGTGGTTACTTCTGGATGTTAATTGGTGATTTCAGTGAAAATGACTAATATTCTCTAGAGAAAAGTGGACATTTTAGATGGTGCAGCCGTATTATCGAATTACCGCTCTCCAAGCCATAAAATACAACTCTAAAGTCGTGGCTGCGACCTACCAAGACATTTGGGGAGGGGATGCGACCAAGTCCCGTCCTGCTGGCAAGTGGCCGACTGGAAGGATCCCTCCATCTTCATACCGTCAAGGCAACGAAAGAACATCACAGCACCCAGGTTGGACTTGGAACCTTCCAAATAACCATTGGGAAGCGGTCCGAGAGGCGGGCAACTGATTTCTGCCATAAATGGATCCACCATCATTAGGTATATATAAGACAGGAAATCAAGGTGACAACCTACCAACACACGCTGGGGAAGGACCTAACCAACGACCCTCAGGTCCACATTGGCGAGTACTCGGTCCGACTAGGCGATACCCATGGCGGCAATCGTACCGTACTCGGGCTCGGTATGTGACGGCGTGGAAGAAGACATGACCGTGGGGGGGTGCTGATGGAGGTTGGCAACGGATGGGACGGCAGGTGGGCATCTCCGTGGAGCCCCACGTGCCGTCCTCCAGGCAGCGACGGCTCGAGGGCCCCGCCAGCTCGTAGCCAGGCTCGCAGCCGTACTTAGCAGTCGACGAGAACGTCGTACCGTTGAACTGTCGCCAACCGTCCTCCAGTAGAGGCGGGTCCCCGCAGTCCCTGGCTGGCTGGCACAGCCCACTACTGCTTTAAGAGGGATCACTGCACTACCCACGATACCGCGACAGTTCTCTATTATACGTTTAGAAAATTCAGTAAAATGTGTCTAAAGCCGATCCTCTCTCTTGATGTATTCTACATATTTCTACACACACATAAAGCAGTTCCTCACAACTTGTGAGAGCCCTGAAGGCTGCTTGCACCCACTGGGTGCGAAATAATAGCACAATTGAAGCAATTTAGATATTTAAAAACTGTTTGATTATCTGAATTCTATCTAAATTCCTTGTTGTTGAAAAACGACAATGTATATATATATATATATATATATATATATATATATCACAGTAAATGTTAATAATCTTTCAAATCTATATATACTGTAAATACGAATCACGGGAGATCCTAGGATTTTGTTTTAGGCCAGTCGATGATCTTTTGATCGAAAGCTTGACATCCTACAATAATGAAACTCATCTCGCTTTTATAATCTGTTTTGCGGTGTTTTTGATCTGTATTTAAACTTATACCATATCATGCCAGTTCCCTGACCAGGATTCTAATACAGTGTAGGGATGGTGAGGTTTAAATGATATGTGGTTGTTGGGAAAATATATTTAAAGGAATAAATAAAAGAGGAAGACTTACAATGAGCTGGCTAGAAGGGGTCAAGAAAGCTACCGAAAGGTTACTAGATGAGCTGCGAGTGACGGCCACTAACAGATAAAATTGGAGAATATTTGTTCATATAGATACCAAAAGTCGAACTCTCGACTTGATGGACAATAACAATAGCAGGGAAGGTAAAGAACGTACCAAGGCACTTGAGGTGCGGGCCAAACCACTGGGCGGTGCCGTTGTAGAAGAGGCACTTGGCGCGGGGGAAGGCCAGCCCCACGGGGCGGTACCCAGGAAGGCAGGCATACTCAGTCTCGGCCTCCAAGGGGTAGGGGGCGGAGTCTTCAGTCTGGGGGCGTGCGTTGGCCACCCCAGGGGGCTCGCTAGCGCACGCGGCTGCAGGCACATCTGTCGCGTTCTCAGTGGATACGTCCTGATCTCCTGAATTCGCAACACTTCCACAATCACTCCGCCAGCTCCGCGGGAAACTAACTAAATCTAGGAGGATCTAAAGAGCTAGCTAAGTCTAGGCTATCATTCTCAAAACGCTATCATTCCAGTAGATCTAGAGAAAATAAAGAGATCCTCTTCATGTCAACTTTCAAAATGACAACTATCAACCTCCAACGTTAGTTCGAATTCTAAAGTAAACTCTCAACGGTGGAAAATAAAGAGAATTCTATCTTTCAAAACACTAACTGAAAACGTCATGACCTTCGGGAAAATTTTAAAAATCCATGTAAATATTTCAAGTAAAATAAAAAAGCTATTGTAAAATTCGAATACTCTTCAAATTAGTAAACAACACCTCTTATTTAATGATTAACTTAACATGTATAATCTAACACACGAACCTTCAGGGGGAAAACATTGGAAGTGCAGGAATCAAGTGGCATCTTCTCGAAAAGAAAAGAATGTATGAGTATACGACACACTGGCTCTTGATTTAAAAATATTGGTAGAACATATAAGAGGTAGACACTGATAATCCTAAAACAGAAATAGCCTTGATGATATAAGATCCCCGCTTCCCCTCTCAGAGGAAAGATAGTTTGAACGTTTTTGACTTTTTTTTTTCTCAAAACAAATCTCGAAAAGAAAAAGTGGGAACATTTGTGAAAGCAGTATATTTATTTATCTTGGAATTAAAAAATAATGAGCAGAATACATTAAAACCTCGTTAATTCGACACACGCCAATTCGACACTCTACGTTAATTCGACCATGTTTAGATGTCCCGACCTCCAGCCTATCAAATAACAAACCGTAATTCGACAATATCGATAATACGACACTTCCGATAGTTCGACTATTTTAAAATTCGAATTTCGACAGTTGAATGTTTTTTTACATACAACTTTACCGCTAAAAAGGTATTACAGCGGCGGCAAGCGGCGACGATCGGCGGGTGCCGATAGGATCGCACCTGCGTACTTTTGGTTTCTGTTAGTTTAAGTTTCACTTTGCAATGCCGTTGCGCAAGGTCGCGAGTGTTATTATTTATTTTTTTACGCGGGAATTTAGGCATCGTGCGCTAATTAATAATATTATTTTATTTTTAAATTTTAGCATTGAAATATTTTAGTTATTTTAAAATTTACAAATAATTTCCTTTTAAATAAATAATTCTTATAAAATTTAGCCACAATGAATATGATAACATTTTATTTCAATATTCCATTTCCTTGTTATTATAAAATATTTGAACACAAAATCAATCTTCATGATTCTTTTTAAATTATATTTTAAAGTTTTCTTTTTTTTTCCATATTTATTTACTTTCAACTGCTATATTCTTCAATTAGAATAAAATATTATTTGTAATTATTTATATTTCAAAAATATGTATTAATGCCATTTTGTCCCTGATGCTAAAAGTTAATCATGAAAATAAAAAATTAAAAAAATACAAAAAAGTACACACACAATGGTTTTAATTAATATCATTAATTTATATCACAAAGTATTTTAATATATATATATGTATATTATTTTAGCAAGTTAGATGATTAGCTAATCATCTAAATAACTTTAATTCAACACTTTCTTAAATTCAACCGAAAGCTCTGATCCCTTGGCGTGTTGAATTAAAGAGGTTCGACTGTATGTAATAGACACGTTTATATGTATCAGGAGGCAAAAATGAACGGACATAATATGGGACGTGGTTTAGAATTTGAAGTTGATAAGTAGGATTGTAAAGGGGTGGGGCCTTGACACAGAGATAAAGATTCATACTAAAAAGAGGCGTGGCATCATAACTTTCGTCATGCCACGCCCACAAAATTTGGTTTGCTATAGTAAAAGATATAAAGACTTAAAACGTGTTTTTTTACTTCATAAATATTAGGAGCTTAGGTTTAGAAAAGGTATAGGTGTATAAAATAAAAGGCGGCGTATAATAAAAGGGGTGGAGCCTCAATTCTAAGAATAAAGAGTAGGCCTTTAATAAAGGGTGTAACTATAAACCGAAAAAAAATCAAATAGGCGTATAAAATAGGGTTCGGATTCAACTTGAATAGGCGCAAAATAAGATGTTTATGGCTTCAACTAGAATATAAAAGTTAAAATATATCGAGGGTTTCCTTATAATAAAAATTGAAACGTGAAAGAGCATTAAAGGCTCAGCTTAAGATTTAGTGCATGGCAATGGTAGAGGGGGTACAAAAGGGTATATCTGTGAGAAAGGAGAGGGTTTTAAGGCGGAGGGAGTGAGGGAAAATACATTGTATGACTTCATCTCAGTGAGAAGAAATAAAAAGGGAAATAATAAGTGCAAACGTAAAGTTTCACAACACCCAAAAGGCGCGCGCGCGCGTGACCTAGTATAATATCAAATAGAAGAAGTGCAATCTAAAAATTTGACCAGTCTCAAAAGGCGTGGCCTGTGATGAGATAGGATAAAAGAAGTGCAAACTAAAAGTTTGACAACATCCAAAAGTCATGACTGGGATAACATTGGGTGTAGAAAGTGCAAACCAGAAGTTTGATCACGTCCACAGACGGGATGATATAGGCCTTATCGTCCTTGCATCCCGGGTGCAATGAAGATGTGGGCAACAGAGGCCTCACCTCGAGTTGTGCAGAGAGGAGGCTGGGGCCACCAGGATCCGTCCCCCTGGCAAGAGATCTCCCGAGCACCCGACATGAAGAAGGTCTCGTCGCAGGTGAAGGTCGCCCTGCCCCCGAACTGTACGCTGCCCACCTTCACTCGTCCGTTCGGGATACTTGAGAGTTCGGGACACAGGATGTCTGCAGTGCACAGTAGCGTTACCTTCCACCTTGAAGTAGATTCAAAGCTTGTCCTTTAAAACGGATAGAGACAATAGTTTCAAATGATTGAACCAGCATGTCCTCCTTAAGAATTGGTGAAGGTATTATAAAATACATATTAAAAACCCAACAAATGTGAGAAAACTTGAAAAATAAATATACGAGAGATACTACTCGTAGATACTACTGTACGCTCCTGGAAGTGACCATTTGGAATTATTTGACATACATATACATTTTAAAGTCTTCCAGTTCTCCGGGAAAAAATGCCTTTTATTCGTTGAGTGAAGTGATTCCCCACGCATTTTGATTGGACCAATGAAGCCGTGTTTGTCCATAAAAGAGATTCGAAGATAATAGAATATTTTCCTGAAGTCGTTTGTCGACGCTTATAGCGTACTTTTTCCTCGTGTTTCTACTCAGAGCTCCTTATCGAAAATTTGAAGTTTACCGATCTAGCTAAATGGTAACAATTAACTGGCTTTACGGTAGTATCGTGAAGGAACTTTGATTTGGTTGATAGAGAGTGTAATAACTGTTTTTTTTTTAATCTAAAGAAGAAGGGATGGTGTAATGTACCTGGGCGAATACAGCTTCTCCCGCAGATCCCATCGCACAGGCATTTCTTGCGAGCACTGATGCAGTCCGCATCCGTTCTGCATTTGCGTTTGCACTGTCGTCCTTCGCTGAGGGCCTTGTCCCTGTCTTGGGGGCATGGCGTCACTGGAAACACATTTTTTTGTTATTTCACACATTTTACTATATAGACTGTTAATGAAAAAAAGGTAAGCTCAATCACATAGTACGTAGTCAATTATATAAAGCTGTGTGATGAAGGAGTGTAGTCGTTGTCACGAAGTGCTACAGCTCACAGGGCAAAGAGACGATTCCAGATCCATGGTAAAAACAGGGGCCAAATCTAACATCGCGAAGCCGACTATCCCCTAAATTCCCATCCTTTATCAGCCGAGTTCTTTAATGATTAGCACGTGATATATTTTGTCATATGGAAGTTTGTATATTTTTATATTTGGGATCAGAGAGATTTACATTTTATTTACAGGTGTTTTAGTGATGATTGGCAATGGGATTTAGAATTATTTTATAAAAGGCGTCATGGATTTTATTTGCAAAAATGATTGATTTAAGATTAGCATCGTAAAGATAGAGGCTGCCTGGCCGGCATTCATATTTATAAGAAAAATAGACACTTCGGCCAGTTGGAGTTTTTTATTTTCTCAACGTTTCGACAAATATCTTTTGTCTTCGTCAGGAGAAGTAAATAAAAATAAACATTTGGCAAGGCGTTAAAAATTGTTCTGAGGTTTGCAAGGACGTTCTCACGTGATTTTTCGAATTTAGTACAACATCTAAAGCGCGAGTCAAAAAACAAATATTAAACTCGTCAAAGACTATGATTTTGGAAATAAAAATATATAATAATAAAATTATAATAAATTAAGTAAAAATAAAAAAATAAAGTAATATAATAATAATAATCACAAAGATTAATATATAGATTTCTAACTATTATGTCCATTTTTATCTAGCTTATTAACTACTTTTTAAATTTAAAAATGAAGCATATTGTGTTGAGGAATATCTTCAAAAGTATTTATAGTTCTTTTCCCAAATTCTCGTGATACCCATCCCTCTAAAAATAACACTGATATATATCACTGTGCATCAAATATCTCTCAGAGTTATTTTCAGAATCCCGATACAGTGTACTCCGCTTATAACAAAGTCGGTTATAGCGAAATTCCGCATATAGCGAATGAAATTGTCTGCACGAAAGAAAAGAAGGGCTTAAACCATTAAAAGAACTCTGGATATTGCGAAGTCGGATATAAAGAATTTTCGCTTATAACGAAGTGATTTGCATGTATAAATTTTTATTTTATCCGTTTATAACGAAGTTTTCTCATTTACCATTATAATTGACTAATATATTATGCATAATATATATCAAATTACAACGTGTGAATGACACAAATTTAATGATACACAACAAATAAGTTAATAATATACAATTTTAAAATATGCAAACATATTATAAGTATTTTTTTTACATTATTTAAACAAAATTAAATTGTTTAATAAACTCTTATACGTATTTTATTAACGTTTACCATGGCAGGAGAACGAAAACAAACAAGAAACTCACTATCTCTGTCAGTCAAGCTGCAAATCCTAAGAGAGATTGAAGTGGAGAAGAAGAAAAAGACAGATGTTGCCCAGAAACATAATATCCCACAGTCGTCGCTCAGCACCATAATAAAGAACTCTGAGAAGATCCACCAACAAGCTCTGCATGCGGGAGAAAGCAGTCGGAAACGAGCACGTGGATCTACATATGCTGATGTTGATGAGGCTCTGCTGCAGTGGTTCAAGCAGGCAAGAAGTGCAGCGCTTCCAGTTAATGGTCCATTGCTTTCCGAAAAGGCGAAGACCCTGGCTCTTGAATTTGGATTAAAGGATTTTACTGGGAGTGGTGGATGGATCGAGCGTTGGAAGGCAAGGCATGGCATCAAGCTGCGCAACATTTGTGGAGAATCAGCTGATGTCAATCGTGAGACAATGACGAACTGGTTGACCGATGTAATGCCTAATATAATTAGTAACTATGCTTGCAAAGACATCTTCAACGCCGATGAAACCGGTTTCTTCTGGCGTCTTCTTCCTGACAAGACACTTCACTTTAAGGGAGAAACTTGCACCGGCGGAAAGGCTAGTAAGGAACGGATCACAATCCTTCTATGCTGCAATATGGATGGTTCTGAAAAGATGCAACCTTTGGTCATTGGAAAGGCGAAACAGCCGAGATGCTTCCGAGGAATCAAGCACCTTCCTGTTCAGTACGAAGCAAATCAGAAGGCCTGGATGACTGGACTACTCTTCGAATCCTGGGTTCGGCACATCGACAAGAAGATGGCTGAGATAAGAGGATGCCAGCGGGCGACGCTGGCACGGGACGCCGGGAATTCTGCGAGCTGGCCAGCCGGCCTGCGCGCGCACCGGGGGCTGCGCGCGCACTTTTCGAACACCGCCTGATGTCGCCGGGTGTTTACCGCGCGTCGCTACAACCTGCAGCGGTTCCTTCTATTATATAATACTCTAGGCGCTGGTGGAGTAAAAACTGTACTCCCCTGCCTCTTATAATTGTATGTAATTTTTGGACACTTATTAAAATATAAATTATTAATTTATAGTTCTCACTGCAGCTCGAACCTTTACCCTAACGCGGTAGAACATGGCGCAGCCGACATTCGGTTAATTATAGCCGTTTTTTAAGTGACAGCTCAGTGACAATTAGTAATCAAGATGCCCTCAAGAAGGAATCGCCGACCATCCCAAACCCCTCCAGAGAACCCTGCCTCGCCGACCAGCACCGACATCCTCAGGTCCATAGCCGCACTGTTGCAGCAGATGGCTACTCGGAATCCGACACCGACAGTCCCATTAGGAGCTCCTCCTCACCACGCCACAAAAATCATCCAGCTTCCTAAACTGGCTTCCCCGGAGGAGTTAACGATGTCTTTTTTCCGCGATTGGAAACAACGTTGGAACGACTACGTGGACGCCCAACAAGTAGCCACCTTCCCGCTATCCACACAGCAAGCGACTTTGCGTGCCGCCCTCCATTCCGAATGGACCATCCTTTGGCAATCAGGCCGCCTTCATATTTCTACCACCACCACCCTCGATGAAGCTGTGAATGCTCTCGAGGCCTACCTACGCAAGAAGCGAAACCCCCTCCTTGATCGGCAAGATTTTCATCGTAGGGACCAACAAACCGGAGAATCGGTGGATCGCTACTTCGCAGCCCTTAAAGCTCTTGATGACTCGTGTGCACATGAGCTGGATTTTAAGTGCAGCACATGCGGCGACCCGTGTATTACAATATGCACAAAAAGAGCTTGTGGGAAAACGTTTGCCCTTGCTGGTTATCAACAGCAACTCCGTATCCGTGACAGGTTAATATGTGGCCTGTTTGATAAAGACCTCCAACGAAAAGTACTGGCGGAGCAGTACAACTCCGACCTCTCCCTGGACCGAGTCCTCTCAATTTGCATCGCACATGAGAGTGCTACCGCCGTGGGCGCGACTCTTTCACCCTCCCCAACCACCTCCCCCGAAGCCTTCATTGCAACCAGACGTGCACCATCAACCTACAAGCAGCAACAAGCCAGCTCGTCTGAAACCTCACCTAAGGCCAACCGTTTCTTTCAGAAACCCTATGATCCTAACGACCCCTGCTCCGGATGTGGGGCTAACCCAAGACACCGCCGTGACCAGTGCCCAGCAAAAGACATAGAGTGTAACAAATGCGGCATCACCGGGCATTACGGAAGGGTTTGCCGACAACTGAAACGGAAACTCACAACCAAACCTAATATCCCGCCACCCGCAACCAGAAACAATCAGTCCCAACCAGGACCCTCAAACACAGTTGTTGCAGCTGGAGTACGCAACGAACTCATAACCATTCCGACCGATATCAACCATAAGTTACACCAAATCCGTTGGCTGGCGGACCCGGGGTCAGATCTGGATCTAATCCCAGAATCAGAATTCCTGTTACTGGATGAGCAGACCCGATCAGCACTCAACCCGAAGAACGTCCCTTGCGTAGGAGCCAACGGCATCAGCTTAAGTCCTTGTGGAGCGTTCGTCGCGGCACTGCATCTCAACGGGAAAACATACAGTACTACCGTTGGAGTCTGCAAGCACCTGAACGTCCCTCTCTTGAGCAAGAGCGGATGCAAAGCCTTAGGACTTCTGCCGGATAACTGGCCCCATTCAATGATCGTCAATGCCATAACCAACGGACAAGTTCTAACGTTCCCGCCGACCCCGGTGAGAGCCAATGAGATCGATAAGCAGTCTATCCTTACCCATTATGCTAGAGCGTTCGACGACACAGTGTTAAAACCCATGCAAGGAACCCCCATGTCTATCGAACTAGTTAAAGATGCCGTTCCTTGCAAACGCTACCGGGCAAACAACGTTCCCTTTCACTGGAGAGACCCCGTCAAAACTCAACTCGATACCATGTTGGCGAAAGGGATAATCGAACAGGTACCCGTCGGCGAAGCCATCGATTGGTGCCATCCTATGGTAGTCGTCCCGAAAAAAGGCTCATCACAAGTCACTATACCAAATGATCTCGCCGGTGCCATCATTGGGAAAGGTGGTCAACGCATCAGGAAGATCCGGCGCGAGTCTGGTGCGGGGATCACCATAGATGAGTCTCAACCTGGTAGCAACGAACGGGTCATCACCATCTCTGGCACGCCCCAGCAGATCCAGATGGCCCAGTACCTCTTGCAGCAAAATGTAAGAGAACATTCCTTCCGGAAGCGATACAATCGCAACGCCAAGCCACTCTCACATTTGGAAGTGGGAGCAATAGTCCTTGTCCAGGATCACCGCACAAAACATTGGACCCTCCTTGCTAAGGTTCTCGAACAACTTCCACGCGGTCGCAGCTACCTCATCCGGACCGACGCCGGACGCCTTCTTCGCCGTAATCGCAGATTCTTACGACCTTTCGTGCCTCCACCGTACACCACCCCACCCAACTCAGCTCAACATCAGCAGACCTTATCCCCTCGAACCCGAGAACCGAACCCGCGTTATAGCAACTACGTTGGATCGGTCCCAAGTCCCAATCTCCAGTGGGGGCATGAGATAAGAGGATGCCAGCGGGCGACGCTGGCACGGGACGCCGGGAATTCTGCGAGCTGGCCAGCCGGCCTGCGCGCGCACCGGGGGCTGCGCGCGCACTTTTCGAACACCGCCTGATGTCGCCGGGTGTTTACCGCGCGTCGCTACAACCTGCAGCGGTTCCTTCTATTATATAATACTCTAGGCGCTGGTGGAGTAAAAACTGTACTCCCCCTGCCTCTTATAATTGTATGTAATTTTTGGACACTTATTAAAATATAAATTATTAATTTATAGTTCTCACTGCAGCTCGAACCTTTACCCTAACGCGGTAGAACAATGGCTGGACAACATCGACAAATTATCCTCCTGCTTGACAATTGCGGCGCTCATCCCCCAGACATGCAGGGCCTCACAAATACTCGTATAGCATTCTTGCCGCCAAATACCACTTCAATGCTGCAACCATGCGACCAAGGCATTATTCGCAATTTCAAGATGATTTATCGAACGCGTTTAATGAGGAAATATTTGACGGCATACGATGCTGGAACAGCATTAACAATGAATCTTAAGCAAGCTGTGGATATTATATCTGTAGCATGGAATGATGTGCTTCCAGCGACAATTCCCAACTGTTGGCATCATAGTGGAATTATTAAGTCCGATGTCAGTTCTCCATTGGATACACCACAGCCTGCAACACAAATGTGGGAGCAACAAAGCCTCTTCGATCGCATGAAAGAAGTTTTAAAAATACCGTTAGAGATGGATTTCGATTCTTATGCTGACGCTGACAATGACGTCGTTACAAATGCCATGTTATCCTATGTAGAAATTGTCGAGAGCATTCTTCAAGCAAAAGAAGAAGAAGAAACGGACCAAGTTGATGAAGAAGTAGACCCAATTGTCCACATTCCGCATCCAAAAGAGGTCTTGGAGAGCATTCAAACTCTGCGATTGTTTCTTCAATGTCAGGATGAGTCCAAGTCTCTTCATAGGCATCTGTCAGACTTGGACAACATCGAAAAGAGTGTTCAGCATTTGTTACTGACTTCTAAATGTCAAAAGAAAATCACAAACTACTTCTCCAAAAACACCTGATGAGGTTGTTATTGATCTTTGTGTTGCTCTTTTGAGTTGAATAGTAAATAAAATTATTGGTACAAAACATTTTTTTTTCCAACTGCGGATATAACAAACTTCGGATATAACAAAGTGATTGTCATGGATAATGCGACTTCGTTATAAGCGGAGTACACTGTATATATATGCTATAAGGTACAACTTCCTTAAGTTTTGTCTATCAGTGTAATCTTTCCTTTTTAAATTTTATATTCCTGTGAAATATCTCAATATCATTCCAATCTGGCCTATGTCCTGAAAATAATGCATGTTCCCCAATTTTGCTTAACGTCCTTCTCCCCAATAAACCCTGTTGGTGTTCCTTAATTCTGGTCTCTAAATTTCGGCCGGTTTCTCCTACATAAATTTTGTCACATTCTGTGCATTCAATCCCATAAATTACGTTATTTGGTTTTGATGTGCTTATGTTATCCTTCATTATGTTATTTCTAGTTAAAAATTCCCTTTTTGTCCCAGTACTGTACCAAATATTATATTTACATTTTTTTCAAAATTCTAGATATTTCGTTATCAACTTCTCTAATATAAGGAATTATTATATTAATGTAACCTTCTCTGTCGTTCTATTCGTATTTGGCCTATCTATTTCAAATCTTCTAATCCATTTTTATTTACTTCTCCTGACGAAGACAAAAGATATTTGTCGAAACGTTGAGAAAATAAAAAACTCCAACTGGCCGAAGTGTCTATTTTTCATATAAATAAGATTAGCATGTTGCATGAGATTTAGATATTTTAAAGGGGGCTATGCATACATATACATATATATTATATAATCTAAAAACTCAAATATTTCTATATTTTAAAAAATATATATTTTATTTTTATTCATTGATACTTTTACTTTTGATTATGATCGTTTTTAGAAAGACTTTCAGTTTTGTTGTAAATAGGCGTAGTTAACATATCTATCTTTTTGAATCACTAATATAGGATTAACTTAAAAATTCTATATAATGTGAAAATAACTAATGTGTAATATTTTCTCAAGTAATTGAAAATAAAAGCTACTTGATGGTAAACAATTATCTTTTTCTTATCACGACTGCACCCTTTATCTTATCGATCCTTTGTCTTATCAACCCTTTATCTAACAACAACAAACAAATTATTCATAACAATAATTCGACAGGATTACCTGAATTTCAACTCAATTACTTTATAGATTATTATTCAAAATTTATAAAACTAATATTTTGCAAAATGTCGCGCAAACAAAGAAATGTAGAACATGCCATGACGCCTAATTCAAGTACTTTAAAAATACCAAAATTTAATGGTCAAACATAATATCTTGGCTCAAATTCTTTAACAAAAAATGTCTGCAAAAACTTCTTGATGAAGATTTTAAACTAAATAATATATCAAATTATCACGAGGGAGAAGCATTCAGTTATTATATTGAAGAATTACAAGATATAAATAATTGGGGGGATTTAGAACAAAAATTAACATCATACTTCACACACACACACACACACACACACACACACACACACACACACACACACAATTAAGGATTCAAATTTATTCAGTAGGTTTCTAAATTTAAAATATAATGATAAAGATTATCTTGAACAATATTTTAAGGAAAAATCTGCTTTAGCCAAAAAACTCAATCTAGAAAAAACACTTTTATTTTAAGCACTAACAGATGGAATGCCAAACCACCTTAAAAAATATTTAATAACTGCAAGGATACAATAACTCTCAGATTGGTTTAAAATCACAACCCAGTTAAAATGCAGCACAAATCAAGAAGAAGAATCCCAACAACCCTCTACAAGTACAAGCAATCCAGTAAGAATATTTAACCCCAGCTACTCCCAAGCTCATCAATACCAGCCTTTTCCCAGCAGCAGCTCATCACCAACAAGGAATCAACAAATCAATGAACCAGCCTCCATACCCCTGATATGTGCATCACACCAGTTACCCAACCAGATACATTTCCACAGAGATTACCCACTTAAGAACAATACTCATCCAAAGCGC
Organism: Cordylochernes scorpioides; assembly: GCA_030710605.1. Classification (NCBI taxonomy): domain Eukaryota; kingdom Metazoa; phylum Arthropoda; class Arachnida; order Pseudoscorpiones; family Chernetidae; genus Cordylochernes; species Cordylochernes scorpioides. Next base: position 30,196,769 of record CP092882.1, read on the forward strand.
ATCAACCCAGGTAGAACATTATTGCTTTTCTCTGTACTTATAAACCATATATCCTTACCTTGTGTACTTGACACTGCATCATCTATTTCCATTATCCCTTTAAAATATTTAAACTCGATTTATTATAAAGTATTAGACAATTCCCCAAAAGAAAGAATAGATCAGTTAGAAGGATTTAGTTACCCATTATGCAAAATATTGTTTAGGCTTACCTTAGGAAAACTTACAAGGTATCAAGAAATGTTTGTTTGTGATAGTCCCATAGAATATCTTATTTTAAGTTTACCAACATTTTATATATTTAAGTTACAAATAGATTTTTCAAAAAACCTTCTTTTTCAAAATTATAAATTATTGTATTCTTTTAATCCAAAACTGATAATCAGAAGTCATATGCTACTACCCTATGTATTACAGATCCATACTATGTTGAAAATTCATCTCTTTTAAATATTAACCCATTGTATAATTTCAATTCTTTTGATATACCAAATACAAACTTATAGATCCTACTTCAAATCCCATCATTGATTCTAACTCCTATCACAGTATGCGAAGACCATGCCCTATAACAAATTCTAATTCATATTTAGACTTTATTATATTAATCCAAATTTCTCTAATCAAACAATTTCAGATATATTGCATAAATATAAGAATGTTTTCTCTAAACACAATTTTGATATAGGATACATAATGACTAACCCAATTTGCATATCTCTTTTAGATAATATTCCCATAGCACAAAAGCCATATAGGACATCTTTTTACAATAATGCTGAAATACAAAAACAAATAACTGAATTATTAAAATATGATATTATTAGACCCTCATCTAGCCCCTATAGTTCTCCTGCATTATTAGTGAATAAAAAATCTGATACCCCAAATCACCCCACAAGACTCTGTATAGATTATAGAAAACTTAATCAAAAAACAGTTCCAGAACATACCCCAATTCCACTTATAGAACAAATTATAGATAGGTTATCACAGTCAAAAATATATACTATTCTAGATGTTAAAAATGCATACTGGCATATACCCATAGATGAAAAAGATAAATATAAAACATCATTTGTAACACAATTAGGATGTTATGAATGGAATAGACTTCAATATGATTTTAAAAATGCACCTTCACAATTTGAAAGGATTATGAAGTCAGTTTTCACTAAACATAACATTAATTATATGCTTCAAATTATTTTGATGACATTATTATACACTCCAAAACTTATGAAGAACACATTAAACATTTAGATGACATATTAAGTATATTCGAACAAGAGGATATAAAGCTCAATCTCAATAAATGCAAATTTCTACAAAAAGAAATTCAATTCTTAGGATACCCTATTAACTCAGGAAAATATACACCCAATAACACAAATATTGAAGCAATTTTAAAATTAAATAGACCATATAATAATAAGACCTTACAAAGATATTAAGGCACCACAAATATATATAATAAATTTATTCCCCATTATGCGCAAATTAGGGCACCTTTGAATGAACTTTTGTTAAAAATGCTCCTTGGTTATGGAATGCGAAACATGAACAAGCCTTCCAAACACTTAAAATTCACTCATATCACAACCTGTACTATATATGTATGACCCATCAAAATCATGCCATTTATTCACAGACGCGTCAAGTTTAGGAGTAGCAGGAGTTCTTAAACAACCAAATGGACAAGGCCTTTTACACCCCATAGGTTATTTTTCAATAAAACTTCATCCATATGAACAGAATTATACTGCCTCAGAAATTGAAACATTAGCTATCATTAATTCAGTATGAAGGTTTCACACATATCTACACAACATACATTTTACATTGCACACAGATCACTTACCTTTAAAATGGATCAAAAATGTAAAAAACCCACAAGGTAGATTATTTAGATGGTCCTTATATCTATCTCAATATAGTTTTGACATTAAACATATTAAAGGATTAAATAATATAGAAGCAGACATGCTGTCAAGAGCACCTGTCTCATTTTACCTAACATATAATGAGTTAAAAGAACACCAATCAACTGAACAAATTAATAGTGCTAAAATTAAAATTCAAAATGGTATTTATATGATTAACAAAAAGGGTTTTAAAAGAGCTTATGTACCACAGACACTAAGATACATATTATTAAGCAAAGTACATACAAAGCATGGACATATTGGAACAACTCAAATGACTAAAATAATTTCTCCACACTATTATTGGCCACATATGACTAGGGATATTGCTAATTACACCAAACATTGTGAAACTTGCCAGTTTAACAAGTCTAGGGATAACAGAATTGTTTATGGACCACTACAACAGATGCCAATAGCTACACACCCCAATCACATTTTTTCTCTAGATACATTGGGCGGGTTACATAATTATGGGACAACAAGACACAGTATACATATGATAGTAGATCACCATAGTAGATTCCTTTGGGCTTTTCCAACAAAATCTGTATCAACTGATTCATATATAACTTTTTTTTTTGAGAAATTTATTCCAAATTAATAAACCTGAAATATTAATAACTGATGGAAATCCAGCTTTTCTTAGAAATAAATTTAAACATTTTTTAGAAAGAAATAATGTTAAGCATCTACTCACCAGTGCCCATCACCCAGAAACAAATGCAAAAGTAGAAAGACTAAATTCCACAATCATTAATAGGTTAGGATGTGAATATAATAATAACTTAAAGATTCCTTGGACAAAATATATTCCTAAAATTACTGAAAGCTATAATGAAACAGTACATACCACAACAGGCTTTACTCCTAAATTCTGATACTATGGAATACAACCACAGTATATAGAACATGACACAGAAACACATACACCAATAGAAAAGGCGAGAAAATTAGCTATTGAAAGAACCATAAAATCCCATGAACACAGCAAACAACTTTATTAAATTAAACACCCAGAACCCATCTTTAAAGAAGGAGATCAGGTATTAGTAAAAACCTTTATTTATCCAAGCACTGGTAAATTAACTCAAAGATATATAGGCCCATTTACACTTTTAAAACAACTTTCTCCAGTCACATATGAAATTAATAAACCCAATTTACCCCAAAGAAAACAAACATAAATTATACACTAATAAGCTTAAATTATTTTACCCAGAAGCAGATTTTTACCTCACTATAGCAATAACAGAAATTGACTTAATAGCAAACCAAAATTACAACACAAAATTAATAGATATTGATGATAAACCATGTTTTTTACAGGAAGACCATACGAGGTGTGTTCAAAAGGTATCGCGACTTTTGTGTTTTTTCAAATATTTTTTATTTATTCATGAATACCTATTTTGTCCCCTTCAAAGTAATCCCCATGAGATATTATACACTTGTGCCAACGGTTTTTCCAATCTTCGAAGCACTTCAAAAAATCATTTTTTAAAATCTTTTTCAGCTCCTCCTTCGATGCCGTCTTTATCTCGTCAAGCGTAGCGTAACGTCGTCCTTTCATGGGCCTCTTCAGTTTAGGGAACAAGAAAAAGTCACAGGGGGCCAGATCTGGGGAATACGGTGGCTGCGCGGCATCATTAGTGTGTTGTTTTTGGCCAAAAAGTCGCGCACAAGCAACGATGTGTGAGCAGGAGCGTTATCGTGGTGCAAAAGCCAATTTTTGTTCTTCCACAAATCCGGGCGTTTCTGGCGGATTGCTTCGCGCAAATTGCGCATAACTTGCAGGTAATATTCCTTATTGACCGTTCTACCCTGTGGCAAGAATTCATGATGCACCACGCCCCTGCAATCGAAGAAAACTGTCAGCAAAACCTTTACATTCGACCGAACTTGGCGCGCTTTTTTCGGTCTTGGTTCGTGCGGCAGCTTCCATTGAGATGATTGAGCTTTGGTTTCCACGTCATAACCATAAACCCACGCTTCGTCACCAGTTATGACCCTCTGGAGCAAATTTGGGTCGTCGCGGACAGATTCCAACATCTCATTAGCAATGTTCATGCGATGCTGTTTTTGGTCGCAATTGAGCAATTTTGGTACGAATTTCGCGGCGACCCGTCTCATGCCCAAATCATTGATAAAAATCGAATGGCACGAGCCAATCGATATGTTTAGGTCCTCAGCAACTTCTCTAACGGTGATTCGACGATTGGCCAATATCATTTTCTCCACTTCATTAATTTTTTCGTCTGTTGTTGAAGTGCTCGGGCGTCCGGCACGCTCTTCGTCGTTCACATCTTCTCGGCCTTCTGAGAACATTTTGTACCACCGATAAACGTTGCTTCGGTCCAAGGTAGCTTCTCCGTATGCCACAGTCAACATTCGGAATGCATCCGCGCACTTAATTTCGTTTTTCACACAAATTTTGATACAGGTTCTTTGATCCATTTTTTTTAATAGGTAAAAATCGAAGACGATCCAAAACACCTGCAAGCAAAGCAGCTGTCAACAATTAAGTGATCATTCAAAATGGCCGAGCTTGTCGGCATAAGTGAGAGAGACATGAGTACCAACATAAAGCCACAAAAAAATCGAAATTCGAATATACGCAACCCGCGAAAATTCAAAAGTCGCGATACTTTTTGAACACACCTCGTATTTTGGACATGGACAATGAAGAACAAATATCAGCACTAATTCTGATGCCAGCACAAATTACTTAATGTCACTCCATATATCCCTCTATTAGCATTTCATTATTTAACCATTATAAGAAATACCTTTATATATTATATCTCATACATTTAAATGTTAATATATCAGAAACAACTCATTTTAAACTCTTGTTTGTGTAAAAATAACATTTTCTACTGCTTTTTGATATTTTAAAATGTAACTAGCATAATGACATAATTACTCAATTTTAAATACCTTTTTTGCTTCATATACATTTTTCATATGATTCGATCATTAATACTTCTTATATAAACTTTTTTATAATTTCATAATTATATAAATTATTTGTAAACAAACTTTATTTTGCTTATTTTGAAAAAAATTGGATATTGATTTTTATTGTTTCAATTTTAATTATTTCTATAGATTTATTGATTTCGTTTAATTAATTATATTTTAATTACCAATTTTATTTTAAAATTTAAAACTTTTAAAATATTTTTCACAGGGGGGAAATATTATATAATCTAAAACTCAAATATTTCTATATTTTAAAAAATATTTTATTTTTATTCATTGATATTTTTACTTTTGGTTATCATCGTTTTCAGAAAGACTTTCAGTTTTGTTGTAAATATGCGTAGTTAACATATCTATCTTTTTGAATCACTAATATAGGATTAACTTTATAATTTCTATATAATGTGAAAATAACTAATGTGTAATATTTCCTCAAGTAATTGAAAATAAAAGCTACTTGATGGTAAATAATTATATTTTTCTTATCATGACTGCACCTCAACCCTTTATCTTACCGATCCTTTGTCTTATCAACCCTTTATCTAACAACAACAAACAAATTATTCATAACATATATATAGTTGAGAACTTCTTAAACAATGTCTTTGAAATTTACCATTTCTTAATAAATGATTCATTATGGGTTGTACATATTGTTGGTCTGAAACATATTAGAAATACTTATAGTGGAATAAAGTTCATATTAATTGTAATTGTGCAGAGATGATATTATGTTTTAAATTCTGATGCCTATACTTTCCTGTACATTATCTATTGTTCATTGTGTGCACCTGGGGTTAGGGCTATGAGATGAGTTAATATATTATATAAAGAATTGATTCTATGGTTGTGTGTGTGTGATAAAATATCTTGAAATTTACTTTATAAATGTGTGTGATTACATATATATAATATAGAATAATAGCTAAAACGCCTTTCGAGGATGAGTTTCTTGCTTTATTATTATTTTTTATTCTCAAGCTTTAGGATTTTTTTACAAACCCTTTTACCCCTATACTCCTGTAGAAGGGTTTGTAAAAAATACGAAAGCTTGAGAATAAAATATAGAGTGAAGCAAGAAACTCATCTTCGGAAGCCGTTTTATTAATTATACAACAACAACAACAAATTTTATTAAGGCCTTATACAGATTAACCGAGTATACACGATTTTTTATTTATTACCAGTTACAAATAAGACACTCTATATCCGTTCTGAATAATTGCGTGTTAAAACTATTTACAATAATTCATATTGTAGTAGAGTAGCTAACAGAATTGTCAAAAAGAAAATAAACAATTAAGAAAAAGAGCATTGAATAAACATATACATTAAAAAAATAAGCAACAACATAAGCAGATAGAAGAAATCGCAAGGTATTTATTTACAGTAGGTTAAGCAATGATGGAAGTTGATTTAATGAAGTTATCTGTAATAATTAGTATCGTGGAGAGAGAAAGTTGATCAAGTTGAGCTATTTACAATGAGTTATATTCTAAAGTAACTTATTTTATTTATTATACAACAACAAAATTTATTAAGGCCTTATACAGATTCACCGAGTAGAAGAGAGTATAAACAGGAATATAACACACAGTAATAGCAATAGCATTAAACTAATATACAAGCAATCAAGAACAAGCAGTTCCTTTTCTTAAAGCGCATTATTATTCTATATATTGCAGAGAGGATTTTATTTTCCCAAAATATATAATATGAAAATTAAAAGATGGCCATCATATGTAAATTGTAGGGGCCAATATAGTCAAATGTAGGTTCATGAACCCCAGACACAGGCGTGACAGCCTAGCATCATATCACAGCGGGACATTCAGAGTCCGATCTCTTGACCTCTGTATGTGACACTCCAGCTATGAGTAGAGCCTGGGAGCTTGACTGTCGGGATTAGGTGACAGACAAGATGTCGTCGTTCTGAATCTCCAAACTTGGACCGCGCCAACACTTCTTTTTCTGGGCTGCAGCCTTTCTTGCCCCTTCTTGTGTATTTATTATTTTCCATTTCTATCTCTCTCTCTCTCACTATATATATATCTGATAATTTAAAACCCCAGTCATTCTACCATGTTCCTGCATATGTCCCACCACTTTATACCCTGTGCCAAACTTATAACTACTGTATAACATGATGTACTATTAAAAGCCAAATAAAGTACGTACTGTATGTCAGACAGACAGAGAAAAACAAGGAGATAATACGATTATAGATATTCATAAACGATTGCAGTTAGGCCTAGAGTTAAGAGGAAAGATTTCTATCTCGCATCATTAGCGCTAGGTCAACGACACTTTTATTCCAGAGAACTCCAAGACAAAGGACCTCGGAGTTGAATTAGTTAAAAACAACTTTATTTGGGTCAATGCTCCATCCTCACATTTTCTGCTATAACTATTAAAGATGGCTTCCCAGTCGTTTAGACCAATCAAGGCGATTCTTCATCTTCCATGATGTAATGAATGACCAATCAAAATCTCAATAGAGGTCACGTGACACCACCCGACTGGGGAAGCCTGAGTAGCTTCTCCGATTTTCATCCGTACTAGACCTGTCTCCTGATCCAGCGTAAATCGCGGGGCGTAAGCACTCTCCTCCTATGTTCTGTCTATCAGCATCGGTTCCCTTGACCAACCTATCCTGTGTCCTCACTCCTGTCATCACGACTGCAAATTCACCCCAATCCAATCCCAACTTCCAGTTGACAGCACCTTCGCTGTCACAGCTATCACAGAGTAAACAGAGAGTCGGCAAGATTCCACATATATTATTAATAATATATTTTTTAAACTTTTCTTCTCAATAGAGAGTATATATATATATATGTTATATAAAATATTATTTTATTTAAAATCATATTTTCATAGATTCAAATATTCTGCTAAATCGACCGTCAGAGGTCACCCTTCCCCTATAAAAACTCGTTGTTGTTTTTACCCAATGGCCGGCCAGTTATCTTTAGTCTCTCGGCTTTCCTGCTCTTGACATGAATCCTGCCAAGAAGAAAAAGAAGGCCTACAAGCCCATCGTGAACGTCGCCGACCTGGAGAGGGAAGATGAAATGGTGATCTCACGCAACCACGACATCCTGCGCTCCATTGGCAATCCTGCCCTGAAGACCCTGCATGAGGACCTTATCCACTTCATCGCCATGCGAACTGAGCTGGTCAAGGCCCTCCTTGCCGAAGTAGAGAACCTCTCTGGCACACTCCAGTCCTTCGCGGAGCTGGGCGAAGTTATGGTGGCCAACAAGCCCCAGACTGCTTGCCGCAGCACTCAAACCTGCCCTGCTCCTTCCTGCAAGGAAACCAGCTCCCAGACTGACCTAATCAAGCCCGCCACTCCTACTCCTGCTGCTCTCCCTGCCAAGAAGCCTGCCTCCACCTTGTGCCTGCTCCAATCAAAAGGAAGCAGTCTGAGGCTCCCAACCCGCCTGCAAAGAGGACAAACCTGAATGGTCCTTCAAAACCTGCGCCTTCCCGCGTATCCAAGCCTGCGGCCGCCCAAGTGATCCTCCATGGAGAAAATTCGGCGGCCCACACAGTGGTCATCTCTGATGACCCACAGGCTGACCCAAGGGAGATGCTAAAAGCTGTCCGCACTGCCCACACTCTCCCCCAAGGCGTTTGGGCCTCCCTGCACACCAAGGGGAAGCTGGTCCTCCACTCCAGTAATCCTGACACCATCCCTGAGGTGACAACCTCCCTGGCCAGCAAGTTGAATGGAATGAAAGTCCGCCAGCAGAAGGAGATCCTGCCACGGATCTGCCTCTTCAAAGTGGATGAGGAGACATCCAACTCCACAATTGAGGAGACCTTCCTGGAAACCGCTGCTGTTAGAAAACTTCCTGGGGACAAGGTGGTGCGCGTGGCGCACCGTTCTGCACCCAGAAGCGGGACCTGCACCGCCTTCATCGAGGTGGACCTCAAGACCTTTAGAGCCCTGGGCGTTCGCGGGAGAATCGTGGTGGATGGAGTAATCCTCAACTTCGAGGAGTCCATCCGCGCCCGCGTCTGCTTCCGCTGCCCTATGCTCCAGAGCTCCTAAGTGCTTCCACTGCGGTCAAGACGGCCATGAAGGCCGCGCCTGCCCATCCATTGCTGACCAGCGCACCTCCAAATGTGCCAACTGCTGCTCCAAGGGCCTTCCTGACAAGCACGAGGCGAGAGCCTCAAGCTGCCCCATCCTGAAGTCTAGGGCCCTCAAGTTCTAGGCTTCAAGGACCTTCTGCCTCCAATTCCATCTGCCACTTCTACTGGATTCCTGGCCAATTCAATGCTCCTGCCTCACTGCACCTTGGCACTGTTCCCCTGCTTGCCCAACGTTTCCACTACCCCTGCGACACATCTCCTGCCGCCAGATCCTAGGGTCCCTTGCCACCTGACATCGCGCTTGGGCTCAAAAATCATAACTTTTGGTTAGTAGCCCGTAAAACCATATTTTCTCTCCCCAATGGCCGGCTCAAAACCTTTGTACATTATGTAAATAATATTTTGTTTTCCTTATTCTACTCGCCTTAAGCCAGTCATTACTTTTATCAAATTATGTTTTTCATATATATTCCCTAGCTCAAATAAAGAAATATCTGATCAAGACTTTATATTTTCAAGATTATTATTTCAACCACGACTGCATTTCCATTACCATAATCCTCAACATGATATAAATTCAAGCAGGAAATCTCTCTCTTTTTTAAATATATATAACATATTTATATATATGCGGATTGTGAATATATGAGCATATGGATTCGCCGCTAGGAGGCTGATCCGACCGGCTGCGTGTTGCCTTAGCTCCGGTAAATATTTGTTTTGAAAATTGTTTATATCTCAGTTATTATATATTGACCTAAAAATATTTTCTTCTTGCTTTTTGATTTCTCAAATTCGATCTTCTAAATAATACTATATATATTTATTGAAAAGTAAAATAAAGTTAACGGTGAAACAAAATGAGATTAATTGCGAAAATTGCATATTTGATGATTGTTTTATACATGGTGATTTGCATAACAAGGCCAATAGAGCTTACGGTAAAATTTGCCGATTTTAAGACTAAACTCAATAAGATGAAATATTACAGGGATAGAGATGGTGTAACTTTGAAGCACTGTTCGATGGCTTACTGGCTAAAAGTGATCACGGCCTTATTGATAATTGGATGTATAAAACTAAATCCAGGGCCGAAAAGACAGGCCACATTGACAAATATACCTCACTCAACTCCAGACCAGGCACCAATGGACGATTTAAAGCTACTGATAATTAACCTTTCGGCTGAAGTGAACAGATTGGGAGAGAAAATGGATGCAAGGTTGCTTAATATTGAGCAGAAGATGGAGGTTTGGGAGCGAAGAATGACGGGAATTGAAACATCTATGGCCTCGTGCACAGATGCACTGGCGACTAACACGAGGTTAATTTCACACAATACCCTAAAAATAAGGAATCTGGAAGAACGCGCGGAGGCTTTGGAGAGACGAGCACGAGAAAACAACTTAATAATATACGGCATTGAATCAGCAGAGACTGACAGTCGGGAACTGCTGCTACAAAAGGTCAAGAAGTTAATGGCGGAAGATATGCAGATTACCGATGATGTGGTAATTGCCGAATGTCATCGCCTGGGCAGGGGACCAAAGGCGCCTATTCTGATCGAGGTTCCTGATCACGAGTCCAGAATAAGTCTCCTAAAGAACGCATTCAAACTTCGAATGCTCAATATTTTTATGAGCAGGGATTACAGCCCCCATATTAGAGAGCAGAGAAAAATCTTGATAGAAAAGAGAAAGGAACTTTACAAGAAAGGTATAGGATCGAAGTTGAGGGATAATAAACTTCTCCTAAACGGCATCAACTACATGGTAGTGGAGGGACAGGTGATGAATGCCAAAGGAGAACTAATATAGCTAGAGGCACACCCGCGGATCTCTGTAAATAGATGTAAATATTCAGGTAATAAAATACATACAAATGAAGATGTACAATCTAGAAACAAATCTCAACTCACAGAAACTCCTCATACTTCACATAGCAAGACTCATACTATTAAAGAAAGTCAACTTAAGGGCACAAATCTGAAACATAATAAAATTAAGATCAAAAAAATAAAACCAATGGTTGACATAGCTAAAAACGAACGATTCATGTATTGGAATATAAACGGCTTTTTTAGGATAAATTCTCTCTTTCCACTGTTAGAATATTTGAAACAATTTGAGATGTTCGCGCTTACAGAAACTTGGTGCCACTTCAATATCGACTTGAATCTGGCGAACTTCGGAATGTACCAATCACCTGCTGTAAAGTCATCAGATAAAGGGAGAGGCTCCGGAGGTATAATTCTCGGCATAAATAAACAACTACAGCCCCAAATTGACAATGTTGAAATCGAAACCTCTTGGATTGCAGTCACACTCAATCCAAGTTTAGACAATGACTCACCAGCGATCTGCGTAATATTCGTATATCTACCCCCAAACGATACGCATGCTACAAAACTTGGACGACTATTTCATTTGATGGAAAATAAGATATATAACGGGTTTGAAATAATACTGGTCGGCGACCTGAATGTCCGTATTGGCAATCTGGGGGGTTACCATAATTTGATAGATACTTCAAACCTTTTTTCAACCACCCGAAATTCCTGTGACCTAACAAAATCTGCCAAAGCGGAAATATTTATTGACTTTCTTGATAAAAATCACTTAACTATAATAAATGGTAGATCCATTAATGATAAAAGTGGTAAATTTACATTCATCTCCGGAAGAGGCTCTTCTGTGTTAGATCTGGCGATTGTCTCACCTGCGGTGCTTGAACACATAGCAGATTTTGAAATTGGTTGTATGCCATATTCGGATCACTTACCAATAATTTTAAAGTTTATCGGCCCTAATAATAAAACTGAAAATTGTTACATGGAGCCTAAGGCCAAAATTAAATTTTCCTGGTCAGTAGATAAAATCCCAACATATATAGAAACTTTAAAAGAATTAACTCCCGAACATCCAGCGGACTCCACAATTGATACTCAGGCTGAGGATTTTACTGGTTTAATTCAAACAGCAATGTTACGCTCGGGGACGCGGATGGAGGCAAAAACAAAAAATATAAAATCTAAGCCATGGTTCGACAAAGACTGTTATTTGGCTAAAAAGGAAATGAAACAAAATCTAAAATTATACGTAAAACATAATATCTCGGCCGATAAAATTGCATACTTGTCGAGTAAGAAGAAATATTCAGCTATCCTAAAGCTCAAAAAAAGGGAATATACTGACAAAATTCAAGTTATCCTCAGTAATGTAAAAGATCCTTCCCAATTTTGGAAGACTATTAATTCACTTAAATATAGGAATAACCTACAAATTTCTACTGCAGACTGGCAAGTCTTCTACCGGGAGTTACTTGGTTCAAATTTAACAAAAGTTGTACAGTTACCACTTGAGATATTGGACATTGACCCCGAATTAGATTGTGAAATATCCCTAACTGAGGTCACCAAGGAAATTTCCAAATTGGGTAAAAATAAGGCTACAGGACTTGATGAAATTCCTAACGAAGCGATTAAATATTTGTTAGAAGAACATACAATTTATCTCAGGAACTTATTTAATAAAATCTTAGGGACATCCCAAGTTCCTCAACAATGGACAAAAACGATAATCCACCCAATATTTAAAAATGGAGATCCAGACAACCCGTCAAATTACAGAGGAATATCCCTGATTTCTAACCTATCGAAATTATTTACATCTATATTGAAGACAAGATTGAATGATTGGATGGAGAGAAAGTCAATTTTGGCAGAAAATCAGGCTGGTTTTAGAAAAGGCTACTCTTGTCAGGACCACATTTTCAAGCTCGTATCATTAATTCAAATGACCCTTAGCCGTAGAAGGGGAAAGTTATATGCCTTCTTCATTGACCTGAGGAAGGCCTTTGATACCGTGCCGCACCATCTACTTTGGAAAAAATTAGCATTAAATGGTCTAAGTTGCCGATTTATTAAACTAATTAAGAACTATTATACCCAAATGACGGCAACAGTCAGATGGCGGGGTTCCTTCACGGAGGCTATCAAAATACAAGCGGGAGTATTGCAGGGGTAGCCGTTGTCACCTTATTTATTCATTCTCTTCCTAAACGATCTGGTACACCTGTTCGATGAATCAGAATTGCCAGGCATAAATCTTGAGAATTGTGGAACTATACACCTTTTACTGTATGCAGACGACATAGTGATCTTAGGAGAATCGAAAATAAATTTGCAATTGAAGATTAACTTACTTAAAAAGTACTTAGAAGATAACTGCCTAACGTTAAACCAAAATAAATTTAAAATAATGGTGTTTAGAAACGGTGGAAGAACAGCTCGTTCCGAGACATGGTTTTGGGGTCAGCAACCCCTGACAATAGTAGCTAAGTATACATATCTGGGTTACCCTCTGACTACAAAAATCTCGACCCAATATGCTTCCCAATACTTTAGAAACAAAGCACTGAATGCAATTAATGCACTTTGGAGAATCCTTAAAAAGGCGCGAATAAAGTCCTTTACCTCAGTGATGAAACTTCTTGACACTATTGTTCTTCCTACTTTACTATATGCGGCACCAATGTGGGCAATCAACCAGCTGAAGACAGTCAATAATACCCAAGATACATTTCTTCGTCGTCTCTTAGACTTACCAAACTTCACACCAGGATATGTCCTCAGAAGAGAATGTGGAAGAATATCAACTGAACTTAATGCTGTAAAACTCACATTAAAGTTTTGGGTCAGGATTTTAAAAATGGAGACGAGCAGATTACCACATGCTTGCTTAAATTATCTCTGGAAAGTCACCGCGAAAAAGGAAATAGAAAACAGCTTTACTCAAAATTTAATAAAAATTCTAGACTCCAAGGGATATTCCTTTCTGAAGGGCTGCGAAGACTACTTAGCCATACAGAAAGAATTGCCAGGCATAATTAGAACTACCACAGACCAACTAATTCAAAACGATCAGATGAAAATCACTGATTCAACCCACTTTGCTCACTACAAATTTTTGAGTGAATCATTCATGACAGAGGAGTACCTACGATTAAATATCTCGCTTCCCAACAAAAGACTAGTTGCACAACATAGAGTTTTATGGCAATTTTTCAGGGAAGAAAGAAAAGACTTCTGGAAAGAAAATGGCCGGAACTGTTTACTTTGTAAGGATCTCATGGATGATAATTTGGTTCACTATTTCTTCCAATGCCCTCTCTTAACAGAAAAACGTACTGAAACTTTCCCAAGCCCTACCTCTGGTCAATTTAGATACCATAGCATATGTCAACTTCTCTCTTCAGATCTGAACGATAAATTACTGATTGATAAATACTTTAAGTTCTGTACAGAAGCTGGGCGCATGAGAAAGAATGCAGGGCAAAGGATACTGGAGGATGATCCATCTGTAAATAGGTAAAAAACCTTATTTTTGTTGTAAATGTTTCCTCTTCCCTCTCCTCTTGTTGACGTGTAAATACGGCGAATCCTGTATGGGGCGGAATGCCCTAAATAAAGGCTTTTGTTGTTGTTGTTGTTGTATATATGAGCATATGTGCCATTGTTGCGCGCGCAGTTGTGATTTAAAAATAATTTAAAATGCGGTTTAAAGAGTAGCCATAACTGCACTGAAGCACCAAATTGTCACAATTGCTCTAAGCACCCTAAATTAAAAAAATTTCCTCAAATAATAAATTCAAGTGTATGCCCGATTTACAAATCACAAATAAGCAGAATTATCCAAAGGACACAATATCCACATATATACGAGGAAAATTATGTATCAAATACAATTAAAAGCTCAATCTTAAATAGATTAATTTTGAATATGATTGAAAATGTGAGATGTATTCAACAAAATGTAAGAAAGAGTATTACTGCGATAAGTGAACTACAGGCTAATACTAGAGACATTCTTTTAATTTAAGAACCATATGTTTTGTATGAAAATGTTATTTATGATATGCACTTTCAAATTATATGTTCGAATAAAACTGGGGGAAATATACGGCAATTTTAAATAAAAATATAAAGTTCACCAAAGAGGAAAATTTCACAAATTATTTTTGTACAACAATAATTTTTCTACAGTTAAAGCAAAAATAATTATCTCTAATTTCTACATCCATCCGAACTCTTTTAACACTGTTCATCAAAATTTTATTGGAGATCTGCTCAAAACGTATATAAATCAAACTGTAATTCTTTGCGGTTATTTTAATTCAAGACATACTATATGGTTCGACAATGTTATAAACTCTAATGGATATAGATTACAACCTATTATAGACGAATATAATCTCTTTATACATAACCTGGAAACACCTACCTGCCGCGGAGTAAGTATAATCGATCTCACAATCTCGAATAAACACTCACTTAGTTTAATAAATAACTTCCATACCTCTGATCTGACTAATATTTCCGAACATGTTGCTGTTGAATTTGATATCAAGAGTTGAAGAATGGTTATTTCTTCAATAATCAAATTTCCACGTGGAAATCCTCTTTGAAAAAGATGCGAATTGGGCAATTTTTTTTTAAATAACATATCATCACAAGATACAAAACAAACTGGAAATTGATATAAGCAGAGTGAAAGATGAGGCAGACA
Source organism: Cordylochernes scorpioides (assembly GCA_030710605.1). Taxonomy (NCBI): domain Eukaryota; kingdom Metazoa; phylum Arthropoda; class Arachnida; order Pseudoscorpiones; family Chernetidae; genus Cordylochernes; species Cordylochernes scorpioides. The sequence goes on from CP092882.1 coordinate 30,212,349, forward strand.
TTGATAGGATAGTGAACGTATACTCACGAATCTATTGAGAGAAGCAGCATAAATATTTGAAGGTTAAACCCCTATTAATAAACATGTTTCCAGAATTAACTGGTAGACTAATGAACTGGGTATAATGAAAAATAATTTCATTATATTAGAAACTCGTCATAAAACAATCAGTTATAATACACTCAAGTTGGCAAGAAACAAATACCCTAATGCAACAAAAAAAAAAAGCTAAAAGAACTAACTGGCGATACGTTATTGAATAAAATTATACAGTTAATCCATTTGGTAATGCCTATAAGTTCTTCGATAAATTAAGATCATCAAATGTACAGAATGGAATTCTCATAATTAACAAATCACCAGAATATCTAAAAGAGAAAACAATGACCAAATTAATGGACGATTTAATTCCTGAAGGCAATCCTAATTTGGACAATTTTCAACAACAAATAATTAGAAATTTTAATCCACGAATGAACAATTCCAGTATAACAATTATCGAAGAAGACGAAATAATGAATATAATTTTTAATTCTGATGTCAAAAATGTTCCAGGGTTAGGCAACATAAGTAACAATATGATAAAATGTGCTTACCCAAAAATAAAGCTTATGTTATGCAAGCGATTTAATAAATGTATTCAAAAAGGGTATTATCCGGAGAAATGGAAAATAACAGCTCTAAAGGTAATTCCTCCTAAACCACATAAATCTAATTTAGAATCAACAAAAAGTTATCGAGCTATCTCATTGATTTCAAATCTTTCTAAAATATTCGAAAAAAATTTGGAAAATCGAATTTATGAATTTTATGAAAGCGATAATCTTTTGAGCTCCAGACAACATGGATTTGTCAAATCAAAATCAACGACAACGTGCTTGAATAAAATAACAGATGCTATAATAGAACATAGGCAGAAACAATTAGTGACGATAATTGCAATAGCCATTGAAGGAGCCTTTGACAATACATGGTGGCCAGCTTTGATCAGAAAAATTGATGAAGATAATATGCCTGCTGATCTGATCAAAATTTTACAATCTCTTTTGAAAAATAGGAGAATAATTTTTATTTATACTCTAACAGAAAAATCTCTAAAACATTATCAAAAGGTTGCCCTCAAGGTGGACCATTATCTCCATTGCTTTGGATGATATTTATAAATGATATGTTAACCAAAATACAACTACCAAACTCAGAAATAATTTGCTATGCCGATGATGTCACAATAATATGCTGAACAAAGATTTAGCAACCCTCAAAAATTCATTTGAGCGTATTTTGGAAAAAGTTGACGACTGGTGTACTGAAAACAAATTAAATATAAGTCTGGATAAAACTAGTATTTGCATTTGCATAACAAACATAAATTTGAAATTGAATTAAAAAATAATATTATTACGCCTGTTCAAGAAATAAATAATTTGGGAATTACCTTTGCAAACCATAGAAGGAAGAATAAATCAAATTCTAATCCTTATTTGAACAATATACTAAATAGAATTCAAAGATAAAAAGATTCACTTTTTTTTCGATATGTGGCAAATCTTGGGGACTAAGCGCCAAGAAAATACTTCAGTGTATACAAAACAATCTTTAGACCGATACTCACTTATGGAACTGAGGTCTGGTATAAATATATAAGTAAAAGGTATATACACAAATTTTGAAGTAATAATTCCTTCACTAAACTTTAAGAACGAAATACTTGATGAGGAAAGAGTTTCTTTATTACACAAAATTAGATCACAAGCTTTCGGGCACAATCACCCTTCTACTGGTGTAAAACGAGACAAAATTATTAGTGGCATTCAGCTATATATATATACAAAAAGTAAGAAAACAAGACAGATATGTAAAACTGTGCCAGAGAAAATTAACATAATATTGGAGGATCATTCATAAAAGTTAAGCAAAGTAAGTAAATAAACGTATAAAACATTCAATACATGGCTATTACAGAAACTAAGTATGAACAACGACTGTTAAACGAAATAAAACAAAATAAAATAGAAATAAAATAAAATAAAATAAATCATATAATATACATCAAATACAATAAAATACATCAGAGTTCATACGAAACTATATTAGCATCCCTTAACAGTTATAATGAGGATATGTCGTTTACCATAGAAATAGCTCAAGGGGGTGTAATACCATTCCTTGATGTTCTAATAATTCAAACTCCAAACTCTTACCACACTACCGTATATTACAAAAAAGATTTCCTCCCCAACTACACGCATTACACTTCCTGTTGTCCCAATTCCCAAAAAATCAGTATTATAAAAACTTTATCTAAGCGTATACACACCCATTGTTCCCTTCCATCTTTCCAGGCAATAGAGAAACAGAACATAATCAAGAATCTCAACTCTGCAGGCTATCCGACATCCTTTGTTTGCAAACATTTTTATGTTTTCTCAGGAATAAGAAATACTGCCCAATACCGGTCCACCTGTTTTATTCCATACTCTTACAAATCGGCGGCCATAGCACGAATTCTGAATAGATATGGTGTAAACTCATATTTCTCCAACACACTCAGTCTGGCAACCAAACTAAAACAGACAATAGCAAGAAGTAGTGTAACCATTGATTCCCTTAATACCCACAATGCCATTTACTCCATATCATGTGAGCAGTGTGATGCCAAGTATGTCGGAGAGACTGGGAGAATGGTGAAGACCAGAATGGTGGAGCATGATAGATCGGTAAAAAAGGAAAGATCCCCGCTCTCTAGTTTACCAACACATACGGGACACAGGCCACACATTCAATATCTATAACCCCTCGGCCCATTATCATGAGATTAAGAACAAACACCAGCGATTGGTCCTGGAAGCTATACTAACCAAAAAATTTAAAAGCATCAATAGAGCAATAGACCTTCCTGAAATATATGATAATTTAGTACTGGAACCTCCTACCTGAAAGATTTAGTTTTCATCACCTACTTATACTTTTACACGTCAATGGCAATTTTGGTTTATTGTATTTTATTTTATTTCTATTTTATTTTGTTTTATTTCGTTTAACAGTCGTTGTTCATACTTAGTTTCTGTAATAGCCATGTATTGAATGTTTTATACGTTTATTTACTTACTTTGCTTAACTTTTATGAATGATCCTCCAATATTATGTTAATTTTCTCTGGCACAGTTTTACATATCTGTCTTGTTTTCTTACTTTTTGTATATATATATATAGCTGAATGCCACTAATAATTTTGTCTCGTTTTACACCAGTAGAAGGGTGATTGTGCCCGAAAGCTTGTGATCTAATTTTGTGTAATAAAGAAACTCTTTCCTCATCAAGTATTTCGTTCTTAAAATACACAAATTTAACTCACTTCAATATCAAATATTATTATCGTGTACACAAACTTGTAAAACATCTAGCTATAGTTGTGTGCATACTCTGGCAAATATTCCTTTGATTACGGATTATATGGAATTCAGAAATATAAAATATGAACTGAATAATTTATCGATTGAGACCAACAGCAATATGACTTGGATATTCCAGACATATTTGAAAATTTTATAAAATATAAAATTATATTATTGAAGAAAAATACTAACCAAACATTTCAAAGTTTCTTTCCCACTAATATTCCAAACTATTTTCGAGCACATTTCCAGAACTCTCAATTTTTCACAAATCGCGGAAATTTTAGAAGCTTTTTAAAATTCATCGAAGCTGTGCAAGATTCAAGATGCTTCTGTGGATGTGAGGAACAAACTTCTATTCATCTTTGCTAAATTGCCCCGTCTTCCAAGAGTAAAGAATAAACAATGGACTAAATGTATCAAACCCGTTTGATCTAATTTAAACAAAAGACAAATATATAAAATTCAACTTATTTTGCAGATTTATTTTGAATTTTATAAAAAAAACTACTAAATTCCATTGGAACGCTTTTATTCAGAAATTAACTCTTTTTAGTGTTATTTTAATTGAATAATTCTCTAATATCTAACATATTTTCAATCTAAAATATTCCTTGAAACTTTCTTCAATCTGTAAATTGTTTTTCTCGAATACACACAATACTTTATAATTTGATTTCATTTAACTAAATTTGCATACCAACCCTTTGTACAAATTTCAATTGTGTTGATATTTTTTCTCTTTTCATCTAACTAACTTGTATACAAATTCTGTTCATACAAGGTATGTCCCATAAGTTCCCGGACTGGGTCCATAAATAAAAAAGGTAAGATTTTTTTAAATTTTTTTTTATTAAAACTTTTCAAAGTAATCCCCCCTTGCTTCAACGCACCAGCGCCATCGTTTCTCCCAATTGTCGAAACAGTTTTTATAGGCCTCTTTTGGAATGCTCTTCAATGCCAGCAGCGATTTTTCTATTATGTCTTCCCTGGTGTCAAAATGGCTTCCTTTTAGAACTGCTTTGAGTTTGGGGAACAGGAAAAAGTCATTTGGTGCGATGTCTGGGGAATAGGGTGGTTGAGGTAGGATTTGTGTCCCGTTTTTCGCCAAAAAACTCGTCACCAAGTGCGCTGTGTGAGGGCGGGCATTGTCATGGTGTAGGATCCAGTCACCATTAGTCCATTTTTCTGGCCTTTTTTTTTTCGAATCGCTTCCCTTAGACGGCGAAGAATGCTCAAATACATTTCCTTAATAACTGTTTGGCCTGCAGGAAGATACTCGTGATGAACAATGCCCTTGTTATCCAAAAAAGCGACCAGCAACACCTTGTTTCTGGATTTCAATATCCTGGATTTTTTTGGGTCTAGGCTCGCCCTGACCTCTCCACTCGGCAGATTGACGCTTGCTTTCAGGGTCATAGCCATAGACCCATGTCTCGTCGCCTGTGATTATCTTGTCTTTCCATTCCGGATCTGTTCTTGTCATTTCCAGCATGTCCTCACAGGTTGCAAGCCGACACAGTTTTTGCTCATTAGTGAGGAATCTTGGGATGAATTTTGCAGGAGTCTTTTTGAGCCTCAAATCTTCGGTTACGATCCTTCCAATCGTTGTTTTAAATATGCCTGTGTCTTGCTATAGCTCCAGAAAAGTGGTTCGAGGATTTTATTTTATCAAATCGGTGATTTTTTTTGCACATTTTAATCAGTCCTTTGAAATTTTGGGCGTCCTTGACTAGGATCATCTTCAATGGAAATTCTGCCAGCTTTAAATTTAGAATGTCATTTAAAAACAGTTGTTCTCTTTGGGGTGTCATTGGGGAATGCTTTATTAAGCATTTCAAAAGTTTCGGTTGCTGATATTTGAAGTTTCACGCAAAAATCTATGCAAATCCTCTGCTTCAATATTTGTTCCATCGTAAAATCGCCGCAGCGCAAGGTGTAACCTTTAAATAAATTGGAATAACTTTGGCGCACGCGCACGTACCGCCTCGATATTGGTACCACCGTGTTGCCAGATATTTTTTCTATAATAAACTGTCAAATTTATTTACATTTTTCATTTATTTATTTTTTTATGGACCCAGTCCGGGAACTTATGGGACATACCTTGTATTTCAAATATCTTTCTCTTCTTTTTTTTTTTATTTCAAAATTTTGTATATCTTTAAAGTGCAAGTGTCCCTAGGGGGACATAGCGCTCAAGTCGAAATAAAAAAAAAATAATAAACTTTTTAGAATAAGACAACTCTAGATCGCTATTTGTTTTAATTTAATTGATAGTGTAATCCATATAAGAAATACAAATAAATCAATAATAAGAGAGTGAAAAGAATTTTGACAATAAATTACCGCAAGTATAAAATTTTAGATATAAAATATTTTTTAAAATAAATACCAGACTTGAGGCGCGAAGAAGAAAAATAAAAAGACTTGCTTACTTATTTGCATATTTACAAAAAGTTTTGCGCCAACCATGAAAAAACAACAATGGATTTATATAGTTTAAAGCGTACTATCTGGCGGCTTACTTAACTAAAGGACAACCAATTGCAGAGCAAAAGTGTCCTTCAGAGAGAGTTGTTCTCTTACCGGAAAGTTGCTAAATAGTAAAAATGGCAATTTTGCAAATGAAAATTGTCCTTTGTAGAGAGCTGTCCTCTAGCGTGAGTGTCCTCTCATGGAGGTTCTACTTTACATATAAAAATAAAATAAAATATTATATTTGCAACATTTCTCCCAAATGAAAAAAAAAAGGAGTTAATAGACGAAAATGAAATAGAGAAATATAGCAAAAAAAAAAAAGTGATAACAAAAATGATGGATTCATAGAAAGAAAAAAGTGACGCGTGTGATATTCCATTATCATGTTGGTTTCTCAATGTAGTAAGCAATAGACAAATCCAATAAAAAATACGATTAAAATACGTTAAAATTATTTATAGTTACTGACTGATCTCAAAAAAGATTGATAGATAGAATAAAACGAAATAATGATGTTCCTCATCATATTGATTTTACGATGGTAACCCACAGATATGGAAAATAAAATAATAAAATGATACAAATAATGATAATAATGATAATGGGAAAATTATGTATAATTGAAATATATAAAATATTTAAATAAAAATATAAAATAACATTGAAAACAACATAAAGAATAATTACACTGATAAAGGATGGGCGACAAAACTAGTACATTTGAGATTGTAAGAAAATCATTTTTTTGAAAGCAATAAATTATAAACAAATGATAAATATTGAGTAAAAATATATCAGGCTTCCAGGGAAAAGTATAATTTCAAAAACATATTTATTCTCTAGCTTTTGGGCACGAACGCCTTTCTATAGGAGAAAACATGGTATTATATGGTATATACATGTATTATATATATTGTATTATATATACATGTTTTCTCCTGTAGAAAGGCGTTCGTGCCCAAAAGCTAGAGAATAAATATGTTTTTGAAATGATACTTTTCCCTGGAGGTCTGGTATATTTTTACTCAATATTGATACAAGGGAATATTTTATTGAATTGAAATGACAATTATGTTCAATAGAATCATGAAAAACGTGGAAACACCAAGAAAATGTTTAACAATACATTTATTTTCATAAATATTTATATATATAAATAATGCCGCGTAAATGTAAATCTTATCCAGAAATTTGTGGTAAATTTACCATTCCCAAACAGAGGAAACGTATCACCCCAAAGATAAAATAATGCTATAAAGAATATTTTGGTGTGGCCTTAGGTAATCAAGACAAGTGGTGGTGCCCTCATAGTGTGTGCGGAACGTGCTATCAAGGGCTTTTGCAATGGAAATGGGGGAAATCAAAAGTTTGGTGTACAAATGGTTTGGCGAGAACCAGAAAATCACCATGACGATTGTTATTTCTGTGTCTGCAAATTCACAGGCCTTAATAGCAAAAAGAAGCAAGCTAACTTTTATCCTGATATACCATCAGCTAGGCAACCTATTCCTCACGCCCTCGAGAATCCCATACCGATTCCTAAAACGATTCAAGATTCCTATATGCAAAAAGGATGATTTATCCGCACACAGCATTTGCAGGTGATCATCAATTAGAAGACCCTGAATTTATTTCAAATGAAAGTGGCATTCCACATTTATTTGAACAGGCATCATTAAATGATCTAGTTAAGGATCTAGGGTTATCAAAAGAAGCAGCAGAAATCCTTGGATCAATATTAAAGCAAAGGAACCTCTTGTTACTACAAACCAAAACCTCTATCTATTGTAATAGGTAACAATGTTTTTGCCATTTTTTTCTGAAGAAAAAGGATTAGTGTACTGCAGTGATATTGAAGGCGTTTTTAAAACTCTGCAAATTAATTACAATGCTACCGAGCATAGACTCTTTATTGATTCCTCTAAACAAAGTTTGAAGGCTTGTTTGCTGAAATAAGGTAGTTTATTACCTTCCATACCAGTTGCCTACTCAACCCAAATGAAAAAAAAGACCTATTCGACTCTTAAGAAAATTTTAGAACTGTTGAATTATACCTAAAATTGTTGGAAAGTTTGCAGTGATCTTAAATTTATAGGAATTTTACAGGGCTTGCAGAAAGGAAACACAAAGTATTTTTGCTTTTTATGCAAGTGGGACAGCAGAGACAGAAAGAATCATTATATACAAAAAATGTGGCCCTGAAAGATGTATGTTTTGCTTTGGTGAACAAAACGTTGAAAATAAACCGCTTGTCCATAAACTAAAAAGGATTCTTCCCCTTTTACATATCAAATTAGGGTTAATGAAAATTTTTGTAAAGGCTTTAAAGAAAGATAGTGATGCTGTCAAATATTTAATGACTAAATTTCCGAAGATTAGTTGTTCTAAGATAACGAAAGGTATTTTCATTGGACCTCAAATTCGAAAACTAATAAATGACGAAGAGTTTATTGCAACATTGAAAGAAGATGAGAAAAATGCCTGGCTTGCATTCATCGACGTTGTCAAACACCTTTTAGACAATAATAAATCACCGAATTATGCGAGAATCGTAGAAAATATTATTTCCAAATTCTTTAAGCTCGGGTGCTTAATGAATCGAAAATTGCATTTTATGGATTCACATTTAAACTTTTCCCCTGATAATTTCGGTGCAGAGAGCGAAGAACAAGGTGAACGCTTCCGCCAAGATATTAAAATCATTAAGGAACGATACAATGGTCTTTGGAATCAACATATGGTTGCGGATCATTGTTGAAATCTGATGCGTGAAGACAAACAAGTAAAATATAATAGAATTCACAAAAAAATCTTTAAATCCATGAATATAATTTTTATTACTTCCTAAATATTACTGCATCTCCATAAATAATGTTTATTAAATCAAATAAAATGGGTTTTTCGCATACACAGCTTTTTGTTAAGACCTCCCATCTTATATATAAAAACAATTCTCCTGATAATTTTGAAAAATAAAGGGAAAGAAATTAGATTTTAAGTAGTTTGTAATTATATATATGTATATATATAAGGGCAGTTATTGAAGTAGAATATATACACATGCATATATGTGTAGGATGGTTGTTGTGATGTGCTGGTGTGGCTTGTGGAAAGGCTGCTGATAAAATTATAATTAAAATTAATTTATTTAAAGCAAGAAATTATAGAGAGAAAAGAAATAACGGCCGTCGGCTTTTAGCCTTCTTGTTTACCGCGTCAGTGGCCAGAGTCCCTGATGACGTCCCGCGCGCATGCGTAGTCAGGTTGACGCCCGCGGATGCCGAGGCCGTCTTAGTTCGGCTCGCTGAAACAAAGTGTAGTCGCCACACTACTCCCCCTCCAGTAGGATCTTTCCAGCGATCCTATGCAATCTTATTGGCTTGCCAAGTTCGGGTCTTGGGAAAACATCGGTCCTGCTGATGTGAAAGCAGGCTTGAGGCGGTCGATTGACACCCACGTGGATCTCTTTTTAATTTTCAGTTTGTAAATTTTGGGTTTCCTAAAAAGGACTTCATATGGACCGTCGTATGGGGGAGCTAGCGGTGGCAATATCAGGTCCCGACGTAGATAGACATGGGAACATGTCTCGAGTGGTTTGGGCACGTAAACGTGGCGGTTCCCATGTGGTTTGCTTGGTGCAGGTTTCAGAGATGCCATGGCGCGCTTGAAGTCCTCCAGCCACGGTTCGGTAGGCGAGCTTGCAGAGGGGGGGTTCTCGAAAAATGTTGCTGGAAGGGGTAGGGGCTTCCCATAGACCAGCTCAGCGGTTGTGGTGTTGAGATCTTCCCTTAGCGACGAACGAATCCCTAGGAGCACCAGAGGAAGTTTCAAGGACCAGCTCGTGGAATGGTGACAGCGAAGGGAGTCTTTCAGCTGTCTGTGGAATCTTTCTACCAGGCCGTTTGCTGCTGGGTGGTAGGGTGATGTCCTTATTCTGTTGATTCCCAGAAGCCGTGTCAACTCACCGAAAAGTGCTGATTCAAACTGCCTGCCTTGGTCTGTAGTCACTTTTGCTGGCACGCCAAAACGAGATATCCAGACCGATAGGAAGGCATTTGCTATTGTTTTGGCGGTGATGTCCTGTATGGGTAAGGCTTCGGGCCACCTAGTGAATCGGTCGACGCAGGTGAATATGTACCGATAGTTTTCACTCGGTGGTAATGGTCCGACCAGGTCAATGTGAACATGACTGAACCTTCCGTCTGGGGGACTAAACGACTGAAGGGGCGTTCTTGTGTGTCTAGCGGTTTTGGAGACTTGGCAGCGGTGGCAGGCGCGAGTCCAAAGTGCGCAATCCTTCTTGACGGCCGGCCAGACGTAATGGGCGGTGACCATCCTTGTAGTAGCTCGTACTCCAGGGTGAGACAAGTTGTGGTATGCAGAAAAAAATATGCGGCGACAGGGTGCGGGTACGAATGGTCTGGGTTTTGCTGTGGAAACGTCACAGTACAGGGAAATGTTCGTTTCCGGGATTTGTACTTTTTCCAGTTGTAGTGAGCTGCGGTTTTCCGATGTCAAGAGAGCTTGTAGCTCCTGGTCTACTGCTTGCGCTTCGGCGAGGGATTTCGGGTCATAAGGTTGGTGATGGGAGATGGGTTCCACGCGTGACAGGAAATCTGCAGGTACATTTTCACAGCCCGCGATGTGGCGGATGTCTGTTGTGAATTGCCCGATGAAATCGAGGTGTCGACATTGGCGCGGTGAGGCCTTGTCCAGATTTTGTTGAAAGGCGTATGTGAGAGGTTTGTAGTCCGTATAGACCGGAAATTGTCGCCCTTCCAATAAATGCCTGAAATGCTTGATAGCCAAGTATACCGCCAGGAGTTCTCTGTCGTATGCGCTGTATTTTCTTTGTGCAGCGTCTAGTTTCCTTGAGAAAAACGCTATTGGTTGGAAATTGTTGCCAACTTGCTGGTGAAGCGCGGCGCCCACAGCAAAATCCGAGGCATCTACCGTAAGGCAGAGAGGCGCTTCTGGAAAAGGATGGTGCAAGAGGGCAGCATTGGCTAGTTGAAATTTGCACTGGTCGAAAGCCTGGAGTGCTGTTGGGGTCCATTGGCAGGATGCGTTCTTGCGCCCTTCGACCATGGCGTGGAGTGGTGCCTGAGTACTAGCGGCATTGGGGAGGCAGCGCCGATAGAAATTTAACATACCCAGAAAACGTCGAAGTTTTCCGACAGTATCAGGGATTGGGATGTCTTTAATTGCTTGTACTCGCTGAGGGTCCGGCGAGATTCCAGCGTTAGTGATGATAAACCCCAAGAATTTGACTGAAGGTTGGCCGAAGGTGCATTTGGTTTCGTTGATCGTCAGGCCGTAGTCTCGAAGGCGACCAAAAAGTTGTTGAAAATGGGATACATGTTGATTTTCTGAATCGGATGCGATAAGCACGTCGTCAATGTAGGCATATGCAAAATCCAAACCTTGGAGTACTTCGTTGATGAGCCTTTGAAAGGTTTGGGCTGCGTTACATAGGCCAAAGGACATGCGGGGAAACTCGAAAAGGCCGAAAGGCGTAATAACGGCAGTCTTAGGAATATCTCTAGATTCCACGGGCACATGGTGGTACGCTCTAACCAGATCGATAGTATAAAATATTTTCTTACCATGCAGATGCGATGCAAAGTTCATAATGTTAGGGACTGGATATCGGTCGGGGACGGTAGCGGCATTCAGTTTCCTGTAGTCTCCACATGGTCGTAGCGAGCCGTCTTTTTTGGGTACTAGGTGGAGAGGGCTGGCCCACGGTGATTTGGATGGACGACAGATGCCTTTCTCCATCATGAAGGCGAATTCTTTCTTTGCCGCGGCGAGTTTGTCCGTGGGGAGTCGTCGCGGTTTTGCTGCAATCGGGGGGCCCTTTGTGACGATATGATGAGTCACTGAGTGACGGGGAGGGCTTTTTACAAGATTCTGACTAGTGAGCTCTAGGAATTGTCTGAGTATTCTGGAGTAAGGCGAATTGGCGATTGTAAGGTGAATGCTAACAGCGGGGGAAGGGGAAACTTGTCCAATGGAGTGAAGGGAAGATACTGGGTCGTTCAGCCGGTGATTCCGCAGGTCTACTGTCAGCCCGTAATGTCGGAGAAAGTCTGCGCCGATGATGGACACGCCGACGTCGGCTATGATGAAAGGCCAACGGAATAATCGTCCGAGACCGAGGTCAAGCTCAAGATGTCGTTCCCCGTAAGTGTGGATGATAGATCCGTTAGCTGCGAAAAGCTGCCTGTGCGAGGGCCTAGCGTTTTTTACTGGTGGTGGAATCACTGAGACTTCGGCTCCAGTGTCGACCAAAAACAAATAGGCGCTGCGTCGGTCCGTAATGAAGAGCCGGCGAGTAAGGCCTGCGCCGTCAGTGGCTCCTACTGACGGCGGGCGTATTCGTTTCCCTGGACCTTGAAGTTGCATGGTTGAAGGCACTTCCTAGCTTGCGCTCCAAACTTCATATGGTACCAGCAAGTTCCTGCGTTTCCTTTTTTGTTGTGGGTCGGGTACCTAGCGTTTGGATAGCGATTGTGTGGGGTGTCCATGGATGACTTCAAAGCTTCGATTTGCGTATGCAGGTCTTGGATTTGCGTCATCAGCTGTTGGTGGGCTTCCGCGCTATGACCTGTGCTTGGTTGGTCCACTGCTGAGACCGTTGGCAGTATGGCTTCGTGTATGTTGTCTGCCATTTCCGCCAGCTTACTCAAACTTGTTTCAGAGGATGCTGCGAGAGCGGCCCTTATGTCCTGAGGTAGGCGTCGAGTCCACAGCATTTTCAGTGCTGTATCGGAGAAATTTCTTCCTGCCTGATGTTGCATCGCGGCTAGGACTGTTGATGGCTTCTGATCTCCCATGGGACGCCCATCCAGAACCTGTAAGTTTTTAGTTTGTTTTGATTGACCGAGTCGTTGGAGAAGGCCTGCTTTCAGCGCATCGTATTTACCAGAGGGTGGGGGGGCCGTTACGATGTCCGCGACGTAAGTAAGGGTTGGCTGGTCTAGGCTCGTTACCGTTGCTTGGAATTTAGTTTCGTCGCGGGAGATCTCGGCTAGACCGAAAGCGGCTTCTAGCTGGCTTATCCACAGTTCAACGTTGTTGGGCCAGAATGGTGGTGCACGGAAAGCCAATCTTGATATTTGGGAGGGTGCCGTGGATGTTGGCCCTTCCGGATGTTCCGTAGTTGTGTCTTGCATTCTGGGGCTGTTGAAAGTTTCGTGGATGAAATAAAAAAATATATAGAAGTGTGATTAAAATAACTTTTGCATCACGTCCGGCTCACCAATTTTGTAGGATGGTTGTTGTGATGTGCTGGTGTGGCTTGTGGAAAGGCTGCTGATAAAATTATAATTAAAATTAATTTATTTAAAGCAAGAAATTATAGAGAGAAAAGAAATAACGGTTGAAGTAACGGCCGTCGGCTTTTAGCCTTCTTGTTTACCGCGTCAGTGGCCAGAGTCCCTGATGACGTCCCGCGCGCATGCGTAGTCAGGTTGACTCCCGCGGATGCCGAGGCCGTCTTAGTTCGGCTCGCTGAAACAAAGTGTAGTCGCCACATATGTATAATATTGTTTTTGTCATTTTCACTATCTTTGGCCCATTTATTCATATAGTAATAAGTTTAATGTAATAACATTTTCTTCAAATGGATGAATATCATGGGTAAAAGGCATTATATCCATAACTTGAGAAATTGAGCTAATCGAAAAAAATATTGATACCACGTTAATCAGCACAAAAAGTTAACCCAGAAAATGTTTTGTTTATTTGAGGAGGAGAAATATTTTTAAAAAAATTGTGTACTAGTGTACTAGTTAATTAATAAAAATTATTTTTTAAAAGTTTTTATTAAAATGCACTATAAAAAGGATAAAATAGATATTTTAACTTTCGCCATTGATTAAAGATTTATATGAGCCAAAAAAATAAATAAATAAATAAAAGTGACGGGGACGATCATCGTAAATTGAGGAAAGAAGAAAATATTTAGGTTTTTTTTTGTTCATCTCTTGTACACGTGGTACAGGCCATGATAATCATGGTGGGTTTCAACCCAGTAGGTGACTGCTTTTACTGTAAGTGAAAAGCAGTTCGACTTTGCACTTACAAAATGTACCAGCTAAATGTGCCAACTTGCACTCGCTGGCGGGGTTGGACTTTTGCAAGAATCGGGGGCCATTTTTTTTTTTTTAATCAGAAAAAAAGTGCCCAATGCGGTAATCGAACCCGGATCGTAGCGGTCGAAAACCAACGGTTTGAACCATCCTTTCACCAACTCCCTAAAAAATATTTAGTGAAACTTGAAAACTCGCTGATCAGTTGCTTTATATTAAATCGCTTTGTATGTTTGAAATTCTTGATGATCCACACTCTACCGCTTTTGACTCGTTTCGATCTACACTGCTGGCCAACCAAATTGTAACACCTAGGAAGACGAGATATCACAACAAAATTTATTTTGTAGATAACATGTTGACCAAGTATCAAATGATTAAATTCATAGACTTCTGCGAAGTGTGGTTCCTGCCAGAATCAGTAGCCAGAGTAACCGCCATTGTTGGAGATCACCGCTACCACACGCCTCGGCATTGATTCAGAGACTTTGGATGTGTTCTTGGGGTACAGCAGACCAAGCAGCTTCCACACGTTGCCAAAGTTGATCTGGTGTGGCAGCTGGGGATGTAATCTGGGTCAGTCGTTGAGCAACCATGGACTACATGTTTTCTATCGGCGAAAGTTCCGGAAGGAGCGAGCCGGCCAGGGAAGCAATTCAATCTGGCGATTGACGAAGAACCTTTTAAAAATGCGTGCCACGTGTGACGCGCATTATCCTGTTGAAATATGGCTGTGGGCAAGCCCTGGAGGTAAGGAAAGACAACCGGCTCCAACACCTCGGAGATGTAGCGTTGGCTGTTTAAATACCGGCAATGCGTACTAGAGGAGTGCGAGAGTGATTTCCAGTACCGCCTTATACCATAATACCCGGTGGAGGACCAGTGTGGCGGTTCATAACGGTGCATAAGCCTCTCTCCACGGTGTCTTCAGACTCGAATCCGACCATCGTGGTGTTGCAGACAGAAGCGTGACTCGTCAGTAAAGACAATTTGATTCCATTCTTCCGTCCACATCCTTTTTTCATCGCACCATTGGCGGCGGAGACGTCTGTGGTTCTGTGTCAAGGGTAGACGAAGCAATGGACGTCTTGCGGACAGACACTGGATGATGCGTTACAGACTGAATGTGCTGTGCTACGGTTCGTGATGTGACTGAGCGATCTGTCACTGCCATGCGCACAATTTGCCTATCAGCACGTGAAGTGGTGCACTAAAGTGGATGCGATCGAACACGTCGGTCCGTCGTACCTTCCTGCATCAAACGATCACATATCCGCATTACAGTTGTTTGGTTTCGTCCAACACGACTACCGATTTCCCTGAAAGATAATCCACAAACTCGGTAGGCCACTATCATTCCTCTGTCGAACTCGGATACTTGATCAAAAGATGATCGCTGTTTTCTATTAGTCATAAATGATCGTAAAAAAAAAAAAAAAATACAATTTCCGAACTTGAAATCGTCGAAATCTCCAAGCCTTAAATAGTGCTTTGAAGTGGAGCCACAGGCGCGCGTGATGTGCGTCTGCGCTGAAATTCGAATCATTTGCATATCTCACCTCCGCTAATGTATGTTGTAAACATCATGTTATTTGCATGCGTCTTTCAGGGTGTTGCATTTACGGTGGCCAGCAGTTTAATTTTTCAATGTAGCGGGAACTAAAATATTTATTTTCTTCTTTTTAGTGCATTCTAATAAAATATTTTTCTGAAAACATTTTATTAAGTAATTATTTATTCAATTTTTAGTCATGTTTTCTAAATGACAAATTATTGATTATATTTTAAAATTTTGTAAAATCCGATAAATTTATATTTAAATTATTATAAGGATGATTATATATGTACAGTCGAACTTGGGTATTCCGAAGCCCAAGGGACAAAAAAAAATCGATTTATCCAAAAATTCGAATTAAAGACGTTCGAATTATCCAAGCTCTACTGTATATATATATATATATATATATATATATATTATAAGAATAAATAGTTGTATAGTTTTATAGTTAAGTTTTCTATTAAAATTATCTTCATTATTTTGATTATTTAAATTCAAATTATAAAATTTGTAAATTGTTATTATTTAGTATAGATAGAGAGAAAAAAAAATCCTTTACTTCTAACACATCATCTAGTTAATTATATATTTATAATTAATAACAATAAAATTTAACAACGTAACGTCTTTTGCATCGGCTTTTACACGTCATTTAGACATACTCTAATCCTATATATAGAATAATAGAAGTGAGAATATATATAATATTATACATTTTAGTAGTTAGAGAAAAGAGAGAAAGACAGAACCATGCACTTTTAATCAAACTAATAATAAGAAAACAAAAAGTTTTGTAAAGAAGGTAGATAAGATTGTTAGTATATATATATATATATTTTTATAATTTTATATTTTATCCTTTTTTTTTTTTTTAAATGATTTTTTAATTTTTTTTTATTTTAAAATATGAATATAAATAGTTGTATTTAGTAATATATCTATACTATTAATTAACTTTTGTTATAAGTTTGGTTATTATGTTTTGAAACCCTAATGGTAGACCAGACATATACAAAAAAAAATTAAATTGGAGTAATTATTGAAAAAAGAGATCTGCTGAACCGGGAATTCTCAAATAGAAGTTCAGCGGCGTTTCATCCCTTCTCTATGCCGCTGAACTTCTATTTGAGAATTCCCGGTTCAGCAGATCTCTTTTTTCAATAATTACTCCAATTTAATTTTTTTTTGTATATGTCTGGTCTACCATTAGGGTTTCAAAACATAATAACCAAACTTATAACAAAAGTTAATTAATAGTATAGATATATTACTAAATACAACTATTTATATTCATATTTTAAAATAAAAAAAATAAAAAAATCATTAAAAAAAAAAAAAAAAGGATAAAAATATATATATATATATACTAACAATCTTATCTACCTTCTTTACAAAACTTTTTGTTTTCTTATTATTAGTTTGATTAAAAGTGCATGGTTCTGTCTTTCTCTCTTTTCTCTAACTACTAAAATGTATAATATTATATATATTCTCACTTCTATTATTCTATATATAGGATTAGAGTATGTCTAAATGACGTGTAAAAGCCGATGCAAAAGACGTTACGTTGTTAAATTTTATTGTTATTAATTATAAATATATAATTAACTAGATGATGTGTTAGAAGTAAAGGATTTTTTTTCTCTCTATCTATACTAAATAATAACAATTTACACATTTTATAATTTGAATTTAAATAATCAAAATAATGAAGATAATTTTAATAGAAAACTTAACTATAAAGCTATACAACTATTTATTGTTATAATTAATTTAGATTTAGCTTGCTAATCTAACCAAATCTACTTGATATGATTTATCATTCTTATCAGTTTGCTCCTTGAGTTTTAAATGTAGAATCACTGTTATATTTTTATTATATAGTTTTTACACTATATATATATATATATATATGTATGGAAAAAAAATAGAAAAAATAAAAAATAATAAAAAGGTCAGGTGTTGATATTAAAAATAAAAAGGCATATCCTGACCAGGAGCACATGTGCTTTTCAGAAGGCAGAGCGCCATCTGGTCGAACAGAAATCAACTATTCATTGATTTAGCCTGTTTCCTGATATTTGGCCAACCCAATTCCTTGATAAATCAAGAAAAGCCATCCACGAACGCGTTTCGTGCTGTTGGCGCTCGTCAGCGTGGAGTAGGCTGTACTACTGCGACCAAAAATATTTTTGGTCCCAAGTAGCTTCTTGAGAAACCTAGAAATGGGTATTTAAAGCCAAACTTGCGTAAATACGCTTAACACATGAAAAAAGAATAGAAAAAAGTTTAAAAAAAGGTCAGGTGTTGATATTAAAAATAAAAAAGGCATATTCTGACCAGGAGCACAGGTGCTCCTGGTCAGGATATGCCTTTTTTATTTTTAATAGATATATTGAAAATAGAGCAATCCATAAATAAATCTTTAAATAAAAAGGCATATATTGAATCAAAATATCATTTATTTTACCAATATTTCAGTTGGCTGAACGCCAAATTTTATCAAAGTATTATGAATTAAAATGTTATAATACTTTGATAAAGATTGGCGTTCAGTCAACTGAAATATTGGTAAAATAAATGATATTTTGATCCAATATAGGTCTTTTTATTTTTCATATCTATATTATTGACAATATATTCACAATAACTTATAGCTCTAATTCATACTACCGATATATTGTTATTGAATGCCAGCCTCCTATTACCCCATAAACCGTTGTGGTTCTATTCTCCATTCGATATACATATAAATTATTTTCTATTCCAGACCATCGCGGACATCTAGAAGTCTGGTGTTTTGTACATTTGCGTTTTTAGCTTGAATGAATGATTGTGCACAATTTTAGACTTCTAGGTCTTCTGAAAGTATTCTAAATAATAATAAAAAATAAAATATTATAATTGCTTATATTATTAGGATCTATAAAAAGTTAGGATCTATAAAAATTTACGTAAATAGTAATTATTGGTGATGTACGATTTTAACTCTTATCCAATTGGGAGTTGACAATTGAAATATTTGGAATGATTGTATAGGAATTCAAAGTGGAATAAATGACAATTTCCAGGTTAAGAACTTTCTTGGGAATTTAAGAAAATCACAATCAGAAAATATTTAAACTTTCTCTATTTTTGTTAATTCTTAAAAAAATCGAGATTTACTGATAAAAAATAAGCCCTGAACAACATTATACATATTTTTAATAAAATAAGAAAAGTAATATCTCAAACTACAGCTTTAATAAGTATCTTATATAAACTAATCATATACGAGAGATACATAAAGATTAAGAAAATGGAAATTGAAGACAGGAATCTTAAAACCAAGCGGTATTTAGAAAAGGATATTCCAGACTGTATCACATTTTTATTCTTACTTCTTTCATTCATTTGAATTTTTTGTTGATCTTAGAAAATCCTTTGACACTGTTCTGCACCTTCATTGCAATGGTAAAAACTAGCTGCTCTTGGTTTGAGTAGTTATCTCATCAATCAATGGTAAGATGGAATGGATTGTTCACAGATATTATTAAAATACGTCCAGGAGTCCTCCAAGGTGAGTCTTTGTCTTCCCGCACTTATTTATTCTGTTTTTGAATAATCTTATATCAATCTTAAATGGCACAGTCGTACTTGGAATCTACCTACCAAACTACGGAACCGTACATCTCCTTTTATATGCTAAGTACTGCTGGGAGGACCCTAATTTAACTTACAAGAGAAAATTGATCTATTTAATCAATATTTCGATGATAATCACCTAACTCTAAACAAAGACAAATAAAAAATGGTGGTGTTCCGTAACGGTGGCCGATTATCTCAGTTTGACAGGTGGTCCTGAGGAAAAAAATCCTTTGATTTTATCAACTAAATAAAAACAACAACAACAAAAAGCTTTATTTGAACCTTTTAGTCTTATACAGATTCTCCGAGCAGAAATGTAGGGTCATGCAGGAAGGTATAAATTAACTATACTTATTTCGACTACCCATTTTAACTACGACAAACTCAAACAGCCATGCGGCGCTTCACTTTATTTTACTTTGAGAGAATAGCAAGTAGACCCTTCTCTTCGGGATGAAACAAAATAGACACTTCAGACAACCTTATCAAGCAACGACAGTACTTAGTGTCACTTACAGAAAGGCGACTATACAGAGTGAGGTCGACAAAATGATCAAAATAGGAATCGTACAACCATCCGAAAGCCTCTGGTCCTCTCGGTGGTCTAGGTTGAAAAAAAAAGATGGGTCATGGAGATTTTGCATGGATTATCGAAAGCTCAATACCAAGAACCGATGATGTTTTGGATAGTTTAACAGGAGCCAAGTTCTTTTCCAGCATGGACTTACGCACAAAATAACTGGCAAATATAAATTGTTGAAGGAGACCAGGAGAAAGCATCTTTTACCTTCCCTGATGGTCTCTATGAGTTTCGTGTCGTGCCATTTGGCCTATGTAATGCCCCAGCCACGTTCGAAAGAATGTTGGATAATCTGCTGGCAGGAATCAAGTGAAAAATGCGTCTCTGGTTACTGGACCATATAATTATTACTGTATAAGATTTGCATAATTTTTATATGTCTATTTAAAATTTTTGAAGTAAATTTCTTATATATCGCAAAAAAATAATTGAGATTATAAAAGGAGACTAGTTTTGGCATTTAAAGTCAATATAGTTAAAGAGAAAAAAGCCCCTCGTGTGATTATTTTTGGTAGCCCTAATCCTAGTTACCGTTGACCAGGAAATCCGCGACAATATTATGTCAAAAAAAGTATTTGTTGTTTACAGAAGGGCAATGCTCGAAGCATGTATAGATGTTTATATTTGTATCTAATTCTAAGCTCTCAAAGCTAATTTGAGAGAATAGTTCGTTTAAAATAACCTTTCCAAGAGTTTATCTTTAGTAGCGAATACAAAGGAAAATAGATAATAACAAGGTTAGGGTGGTATGGTAGGTTAAAAAGGCGAAACAGTTGAGAGGCTTCACCACTAATGAGCTAGGCCCTCCAATTATTTTTAAAAAATCTTTTATTTAACTGGATTTTCTGTCTGTCTTTCCACAAATATTGTAATTATTTTTTAATATACTTACAGAGTACCTATAAGTCTTAAATTTGGTACACTTTTTAAAACCTGGTGATATACGAAGTTATCAAAATTTGACACTGCTGATTGATCGTGGTGGTCGGTAATAGACTAATTTTAATTTCTATTTCATTCTCAAATTTTATGAGAATTTTAATATGCTTTCAGATATAACATAGAAGTTGCTAGTGATGATGCAGAGTAAGCCAAAACACCAGTTTTTGAAAACTCGGACAAAATGCCAACCATGGTTTCGGGTGAGAGGTACCTCTTTTGATAAATGAATATTATTCTCCCGCAACTTTATGTTATAATCTTGCCAGAAAATCTGCCCTTGCCACTTCACCAATTCAAACACCTGTTCGGTAAATTCGACTGATTTCATAACCTCTTTCGTAGAAATGTTATGAAATCGAAGCCGTCCCTGTACTGATTAAAGCCAAAGCCCTAAACCATGGTATACAGGTTGGCTTTGTGTCTGAATTTGCCAAAACTGGTGTTTTGGCTCATTCTTCATCACTAGTAAAGTTTTTAAAATAGAGTTATGCACAATGCTATCGTTCTGATGCACAATTAAAGGGAGAGGGGCCTCTTTTGGGGCATGAATATCGTCCTCCCGTAACTTTATATTATAAAAATATGTTTGAATAAAATAGAACGTGGGGACGATCTTCATGAATTTCGAACTTGATATGATTCAATATAGAGCAACTGATTAGAACGTTTTTGTATCACTAAATACAAGGTATGCCCCGTTAGTTCCCGGACTGGGTCCATTAAAAAAAGGTAAGATATTAAAAAATATATATATTAAAACTTTTCAAAGTAATCCCCCCTTGCTTCAACGCACCAGCTCCATCGTTTCTCCCAATTGTCGAAACAGTTTTTATAGGCCTCTTTTGGAATGCTCTTCAATGCCAACAGCGATTTTTCTATTATGTCATCCCTGGTGTCAAAATGTCTTCCTTTTAGAACTGCTTTAAGTTTGGGGAACAGGAAAAAGTCATTTGGTGCGATGTCTGGGGAATAAGGTGGTTGAGGTAGGATTTGTGTCCCGTTTTTCGCCAAAACACTCGTCACCAAGTGCGCTGTGTGAGGGCGGGCATTGTCATGGTGAAGGATCCAGTCACCATTAGTTCATTTTTCTGGCCTTTTTTTCGAATTGCTTCCCTTAGACGGCGAAGAATGCCCAAATACATTTCCTTAATAACTGTTTGGCCTGCAGGAAGATACTCGTGATGAACAATGCTCTTTTTATCCTAAAAGCGACCAGCAACACCTTGTTTCTGGATTTCAATATCCTGGATTTTTTGGGTCTAGGCTCACCCTAACCTCTCCACTCGGCAGATTGACGCTTGGTTTCAGGGTCATAGCCATAGACCCATGTATCGTCGCCTGTGATTATCTTGTCTTTCCATTCCGGATCTGTTCTTGTCATTTCCAACATGTCCTCACAGGTTGTAAGCTGACACAATTTTTGCTCATTAGTGAGGAATCTTGGAATGAATTTTGCAGGAGTCTTTTTGAGCTTCAAATCTTCGGTTACTATCCTTCCAATTGTGTTTTAGAGATGTCTGTGTCTTGCTCTAGCTCCAGAAAAGTGGTAGGAGGATTTTCTTTTATCAAATCGGTGATTTTTTGCACATTTTAATCACTCCTTTGAAATTTTGGGCGTCCTTGACGAGGATCGTCTTCAATGGAAATTCTGCCAGCTTTAAATCTAGAATGCCATTCAAAAACAGTTGTTCCCTTTGGGGCATCATTGGGGAATGCTTTAATAAGCATTTCAAAAGTTTCGGTTGCTGATATTTGAAGTTTCACACAAAATTCTATGCATATTCTCTGTTTCAATTTCTGTTCCATCGTAAAATCGCCGCAAGGCTAGGTGTGACCTTTAAATAAATTAGAATGACCTTGGCGCGCGCGCACGTACCGCCTCGATATTGGTACCATCGTGTTGCCAGATATTTTTTCTATAATAAACCGTCAAATTTATTTACATTTTTCATTTATTTATTTTTTCATGGACCCAGTCCGGGAACTTATGGGACATACCTTGTATTTCACCTCTTCCCTCAATATACGATGATTGTCCTTAACCTCTTTTATTTAACTCGAAAATTTGTTTGTCCACATACCTTGTAATCAGTGTTGGGCATTAAAAAATTATTTTTCAATTAAATTGAAGTGCAATTAACAATTAATTAATTGTTAATTAGAAAAGTGCAATTAACAATTAATTAATTGTTAATTGTAAAAATACAATCAACAATTGATTAATTGTTAATTGTGAATATTACAATTAACAATTAATCAATTGTTAATCTTTAATAAATCATTTTAATTAATATTTGCCCAACACTGCCTGAGATAAAAAGTGTTTTTATTAAATATAACACACCTTTACCATCGTCAGCTGCAGTTGAAAATTTGTAGACTCGCTCAATACAATTAAAAATTCTAGACTTCTGGAAGGTAAGGGTGCTCCTCGGTAATGGAAACTATTTTAAAATATATTTCATTTAGAATTTTTTGTTTAATTTTAAATATAGTTTCTGACCATGTAGAAAAGTCAGATATTTAATAGACTAATTTAATACAACTATTTTCAATTGTAAAAAGTTTCGGGAATAGACGAAAGAAGAGAATTTCCTTTCAAACAAACAAAAATAGGAGCAGCTGTTTTTTTTTTTTGCTTAATGTGCGGCTGGAGTTCCATAAAAATATTATCGGGGACTGAAATAACTTCTCTAATTCCTTTCAATTCTTATGATCAATTATTAATATGCTTCCAGAACACACATGGAATTCTAAAATTTTGTATATTCACTCGATTCCGCTATATATATATATAAATATATGTCATAATTTGTACATAGCTAGATGCAAACCCGACCCAATATGTATGAAATGTATGTTTCAAAAGATTTAATAAAGAACAAGGTTTAACAATCTGGAGAGAGAAGGCCTAGAGAGGACAATCATTAGCAGGGTTTTATTATCCCGGAACTCATAAAAGTTGAGTTCAAGAAACTAGTACTTCCTGGTCAAGTCAGAACAAGTCCAAAAGACAAAGAAATAGCAAGGACCAATCAGAGAGCCGCTCATTTAGCCACGAGCCTATAGCGAGCTTACACGTCACGAATGTTCAGCCAATGAGCAATCAGAAGAGTTTTCTTTTTAAATCGAGAACACAGAATAGTCAGTTGAGAGCTGGATCGCACCGAGTTAGGAGCTCGACACCATCGAGTTAGCACCTGGACCGCCTTGAGACCCGCTTGGAGCCAATCCCATCTCCCCAAATCTCAGATAAGTCAAATACTCAATCATGCAATAGAATAGTCGCTAGTCAACTTCGCTCAATTCCTCAAACTCCTTCCTCTCCCTAGATTTCAAGCCTTTTCCAACCCAATTAACCCTTTGTCCTCGTTATTTTCCCCTGTTGTGAACACCTGTCCACTCAGCACCAACGACTGCGCCAACACCTCAACAATTATCCATCAACTCAAAACATTTTTTCACCCGTGTTCCCACATATATATTAAGAATGGCATATCCTGACCAAGAGCACATGTGCTTTACAGAAGGCAGAGCGCCATCTGGTGGAACAGAAATCAACTATCAACTAAACATTGATTTAGCCTGTTCCTTGATATTTGGCCAACCCAATTTCTTGATAAATCAAGAAAAGCCATCCACGAACGCGTTTCGCGCTTATTGGCGCTCGTCAGCGTGGAGTAGGCTGTACCACTGCGACCAAAAACGATTTTTTTTTGTCCCAGTGGCTTCTTGAAAAACCAAGAAATGGGTATTTAAGGCCAAAAAGCGCGAAACGCGCTCGTGGATGGCTTTTCTTGATTTATCAAGAAATTGGGTTGGCCAAATATCAGGGAACAGGCTAAATCAATGTTTAGTTGATTTCTGTTCCGCCAGATGGCGCTCTGCCTTCTGTAAAGCACATGTGCTCTTGGTCTGGATATGTCATTCTTAATATTGATTTCAACACCTGATCTTTTTATTTTTTTTTCTTTCGTTTTTCAATATATAAATATATTAGTCAATACCGACAACTCAAAAGTCTTAAATTTTATAGACTAGCATTGTTAGCGGGATCGAGTGAATATACAAAATTTTAGAATTTCATGTGTGGTCTGGAAGTATATTAATAATTGATCACAAGAATTGAAAGGAATTAGAGAAGTTATTTCAGTCCCCGACCATATTTTTATGGAACTCCAGCCGCACATTAAGCCAAAAAAACAGCTGCTTCTATTTTTGTTCGTTTGAAAGTTCGAATATATATTCGAATTTTATAACCAATTTTTAATATACTTCCAGACCAGGTAGAAGTAGAAAATTTTGTTCACTCACTCAATCCAAATATCTCAACGCAAGTGTGTGTGTGTATAAAAAATATCAGATTTTTAGATGCCCGCGATGTAAAAGACTATAGAATTCGTATATAACAAGAGGAGTAAATAAGCAGAACCCTTTGTGACGTAATGAGAGGCTGGTCTTCCATTAAATAAATCGATTATATGTGAACTAGAGTTAAAAATAATATATGCGATAAAATATTGTCAGAAATATATAATCATTTATATACATGTGATGATTTAAGACCATGGAATTGTTGTAAATAATCCAGATATCTACCACCACATGTTTCACCACGTAACTGTATATAACTTATATCATTAAAAAAGAAAGATGTATATAACTTGTTATTTACTGCAAATAGAAAGCATCAAATAACATCAATCTGTACCACGTAAGACTCTAATAAAGTATAGCAACTGTACAGATAGAAGGAATGGAGAATAACAGGAGAAAATTAAGGTTAAAACTAATCAGGCCTAAGTGAGAATAAGAAAGTAGGCCTATCGAGCCCAGTCCAATTTTTACGAAGTGGTACAATGATGTAACTCCCCCCTCCTCTGTTTACGTCAGAAAAAGGCAGTGACCTGCCTGGACCCTGAAGCTATAAAAGGAGGCCCCAAGCCTCAGTTATCCAGTTAGTCCTTTGTTTCAGTCTTCCGCGCAGGCTGCTTCTATAGAGGTAATCAATCCTTTCCTACCAGAAACCTCCTCGTCCCATTCCTTCTTGACGTTCAGACGCTTCTTAGTGGTATCTCTGTTTGTTTATTTCCTTTGGCCCAGCTGTGTCGCCTTCCACCACGACTGCAAGGTAGAGGTGACATCGAGGTTCGTCTAGCATCAGGTAACACTGGTCCCAGAGGTCCCAAGATATCACAGACTCCCCCGTCCGAAGAGTCGACAGGATTGTGGATGCCAAGGTACAAGTAAGCAAGTAGACCACTGTCTGTACAGAAATATGGAACAGGAAAGCGAGGAGGAATTAAAGGAGCACATGGAGTCCGATCCCGACTATGAAAGTGGCGAAAACACCACTTTTCCCTAGATAGAAAACGCCCTCGGTAGGACACAGGAAGTCACCCCCAGCCAGGAGGACGCCCCGCCCCCGCCGGTGGTATCAGATGTCCTGGGGAGTTTGGCGAGGACGCTACATCAGCTGTCACGGCGACCGGACTATCGCGAGAAGTGGAACTACCGCGCTACGATGGTTCCTACAAGGCGCAGAGCTTCTTTACCAACTACGACGCCCAAGCAGATCGGACCCCACTACAATACACCGAAAGACTGAGAAAGCCACCAAACCTTCTGCAAGCACCCCTCCGAGTTACCAACACGCGAGCGTATTTTACCTGCTCCCCTGATCCTCTCTACACTACGAGCCAGCGCAAACTGTGAACTCTGACTGTCCCAAGGATCCTCCAACCACGGCACCGGACCAAGCCTGTCCCGACCCACAAGACAGCACAACAGTAGGTTCCTCCTCACATAATTTTCGTTGAACAATTGCTCGTTCGAGCTGAACTGTCCAATAATGTACACCTACCTCTACTACTTGATACAGGAGCATCTATCGATATAATTAGTCGGAATACTTTTAAAATAATAGAAATCAGTTTGCAAAAGAAAATACCTGTCCATCCATTTAACTTAACTATTAACGCCATATCTAACAATATTTTCACCATAGGTTATATATTTTAAAACTTAAAAATAGGTAACATAACGCAGAACCTAAAATTCCATATCATAGATACACCCTTGCCTTTTGGCATATTATCCCTTAACTCCATAAAAAGATTTCTACTAATTATAAACTGTCCTCAGCTACTCCTGTATCAAGATAATGTACCCCTACCAACTACATTGTGCAAATTCACCTCGTGCAAGCAACACGTGTCCGATGGATAGGTTAATACAACTGTCCCATTTACTAAAACTTCCCCTCCTGGAACGGGTTGCTCACACGTGGTGAACTCCAACGCTCTTATTTGGCCTCATTGTAATGTTCCTGATCCTATTTTCAACGCCTCTATGTCCTCCTCTTGCATATCTTTGGACACAAGTAACCTAGGTCACTGTCCCTATAATTTACACAAGGTACTGCATCAATTTGCACCCGTTTTCGCCGCCAATAAATACGACGTCCCTAGGCTTAAAATACCTCCCGTAAAAATCAATACTACTTCGGACAAGGTAATTGCCTTACGTCCTTATCGAGTACCCCTAAATGACCAACTTGAAATACAAACACAAATCGAACAAATGCTTGAACATGGGATAATTGCAACCTCTGTATCTCCCTATGTCAGTCCTATCACGCTTGTCACCAAACGTGACAAATCAAAACGCCTACTTTCGGATAGAGCGCCCGCATTCACCTCCGAAAAATTCCGCAAACTTCTGCTATCTCGCGGTATACAACCACTACTTACCACCAGTGACAATCTGCAAGCTAACGGATTGATAGAACGATTGAACGCCACAATCACTGGAAAGCTAAGGTTACTATATCTCGAAAACCCGAAGACATCCTGGACCAAATTAATTAAACAAGTTGTCCAAATCCATAATCAATCCCCGCACACTGTCACAGGTTGCCCACCGATTTTTTTTAATGTTTAATAGCATCCCACCAGAACAAAAAAAAATTATAACCCGTTCCCCGACGTACAGAAAGCTAGGCAACTTGCCTTCAGCAGAACACAGCTTAAGCATGAAAGGGACAAACAAAGATATGATAAAGGTCATCAAACCCCGCATTTCGAGAGTGGTGACCTAGTCCTCGTAAAAAAATATGAACATCCCGATACGGGAAAACTGGCACCATACTTCACAGTTCCGTTTACAATTATAGAGATAATATCTCCGAACGTAGTCCGAATTAACAGACCCAATCGACCCCTAAATAAAGAAGATGGTACAGTTCATGTGAACAAACTTAAATACTACACAGAAGATATCCTATTCCTCGCGCCCCAGCCTCTAATTCAAACACCTTGCGTAACACCTGATGTACACTTAGTAGAATTCAGCCATTTATGCCCCACGATATTTGACGCTTAGAAATCCCGTCTTATACCCCCGACTTGCTCAGCCCCTTTTCTTCATCTTACTGCAGAGATCTTCCGATAATAGTAAGTAAGGATCACATTAAACAGAATGACAAAACCAATGTCACTAATCCATAGACATCAGAAAATCAGGCAATAACCGCGTTTCCACTGGTACATCTAACTTTAAGCCAATCCAATTGAAAGGTAGAGACAACCACCAAGGAAGCAAGCTGTCCCCGCAAAGGGCCCCTGACCTAAATAAACATCCGTCGCGACTGCCCGGAACTTGATAATAATAAATTCGAGGGGAGATGGAAAAACATGCCGACATTGTCTTGTCACGGCCCATCGCCACCCCATGTCACTCTAATGAACTTTCGCCATCTATGAAATCAAATATTAGTGCCTGCCTCTTACTATATACCGTTCTAATTCCTAACCAATTAATCTACTCCGATATCCCATTTAGCTACAAATAACTTGCCTAACACGTTATTTTACATTTACTAACAAATCAGTCCACTAACAGAATAACTAATTAGTTCAATAACTAATCCCGCCTACTGATCCCAAATGAATTAAAATATCTATTATTTCATTAATAACCCAAAACTGAGTCACCAGGTCTAGATTCTCTCGCCCTTGATTAACTTGTCCACTTAACATCGACACTTAGAACCAAGGACATTTTACCTACAAAAATCACACACACCCACATATGTTAAAAAAAAAAAGAACCCTTGACCGGTTAGAATAGATCGCCGTGTTTCCTGCACACACAATATAAATGCCGCTTTAGGAAGAATCACGTTTTCACCTAAACGTGGCGCAGGGAACAAAAAATAGACAAGATTAGGACTCATTGAGTTTCACAGTTGGAAACAATGTGACCCACGAGCCGCGTCAAACATAAAACAAATTCGATAAGTTAGAACAACTTATGCCAACAAGACCAAAGCTATCGTAATCGAGGAAAATTTACATTCTTTTCCGCATATATCACTTATATTTGATTTTACTTACTTTCTTTCTCGATAAACATTTTTTTTTGAAATTTTTCATTTTAATATCCTTTATATAATCATTATCTAGCTCTTATATATTTTTTTACGTCAACCAATCAGTTTAGACTTTTGTCATTTTATATTAATTACTTGTTCCTCTTTACCAAATTGTTTTTTACTTTTGCTTTATGACTCTATTTTATAATCAACTTTTTATATTTAATCTTTCATATCTAATAATCTCAAGTTTATGTTTCATGTTTATATCACTAATTTGCATTTTATCATTTGTCATTTTATATTTTCTCTCACGTTATATATTAGATGTTATTTACATTGTTTCATCTTCCGCTACCACGTTCAATGCTATCGAGTATATTATTGCTCTTTTTTAATTGTCATTTAATATTTTCACTTTCTATTACCCCTTATATACTGCTCTAGTGTGTTAATCTTTGTATTATGTCATCACTATTTTTACCTTTTTTCAAAAAAGATTACTTCGCATTTAACTTCGCAATTCTATTTTCGATTTTTCAAATCCTTTAACGTTATATGCAAAGCCTTAATTTCGCAATTTCATATCTCAATTATATATTCTTTTATAATCAAACTAAAAACCATGATTTAAAAACAGGGCAATATTCAATAACCTCTTAATCAACCACTTTAAAGGTTACTTCTTAATAAATACTAACATCCCTTTTCCGCAGGAACTTTTAACAATCCTTCACAGGCTAGATTTGACCTACTTTGATTTGGTAATTAACAATATTGACACACCGTCCCCCAGATTTACCTATCCCAACTTCTGGCTTGGACACGTGCAAATTGTATATTTTTTATATATTCCATGGCACTCTCATGCCCCACGCTGGCACATTTTTTTATTTTACTCTTTTTCTCGCTAAGCCCCTGACAACTCTAAATAAAACTTTGATTTCTGGTCGCTGATCTTCGCCCTAATTTATCCTGCATGCGTACGTCTTAACGGCTGATTCATAAAACCCATAACAATCACCCTTATCTTACTATTCGATTGTGGTACTGTAACTTTATTCAGTCCTTAAATTTACATGTGAAACATGGCCTTGGTTTTCCGCGCCGTGCACATCAAATGGTTTGGGACTTGAGTCAAGGTGACATTGCCTCAACCTAATCATAACTAGCCCCTCAACCCTTTCTAACGCCCATCACGAAGAGATCATGATTGACCCATCCAATCATTTATATTTTTACCTATAATCATTATATGTTCTCTATTAATTCTTTATTCCTATTTTTATTTTTACTTGTATGATTAGTATTAGTTGTTTATACTTTATTATCCCTTATGGATATACAGAAATTAGCCCCATGTTATATACCAACTCATTTCGATCAATTTTAAAATTACTTTCTTAATAACAGTCTTCCTATTCCGCTCTCTTAAATCCCTCCATATGAACCCTCTCACATCCGGGGCCATCTGTGATGATTTAAGACCATGGCATTGTTGTAAATAATCCAGATATCTACTACCACATACTTCACCACGTGACTGTATATAACTTGTTATTTACTGCAAATAGAAATCATCAAGTAACATCAATCTGTACCGCGTAAGACTAATAAAGTATAGCAACTGTACAGATAGAAGGAATGGAGAATAACAGGATAAATTAAGGTTAAAACTAATCAGGCCTAAGTAAGAATAAGAAAGTAGGCCTATCGAGCCCAGTCCAATTTTTACGAGGTCGTGGCCCTCCTGGATGATGTAACTTCCCCCCCCCCCCCTGTTTACGTCCGAAAAGGGCAGTGACCTGCATGGACCCAGAGAGGATATAAAAGAAGGCCCCAAGCCTCAGTTAGTCAGTTAGTTAGTCCTTTGTTTCAGTCCTCCGCGCAGGCCGCTTCTATAGAGGTAATCAATCCTTTACTACCAGAAACCTCCTCGTCCCATTCCTTCTTGACGTTCAGACGCTTCTTAGTGGAATCTCTGTTTATTTCACCTTTGGCCCAGCTGTGTCGCCTTCCACCACGATTGCACGGTAGAGGTGACATCGAGGTTCGTCTAGCATCAGGTAACACTGGTTCCAGAGGTCCCAAGATATCACATACATTAATTGATTAAAATTTAAATTTAAAAAGAACTAAATTTAAAATGTAAAAATTTGTACATTTAGAGAATTCAGGGGGGGGGGGGACAAAAAAAATAATTAATTTTAAAAAATAACTTTGGAGTAAAGATTTTATTAAAATGCAATAAAAGGGAAATAAATATTTTAGCGTCCGCCATTAAACAGTTAATTCTATACGAGTTAAAATAAAAGCGGCAGTGAACGAACAAGAACATTGAACTTAATGTGATTTAGAAAGAAGTAACTGATTAGCGAGTTTTTACGTTTCAATAAATATTTTACCTCTTCCCTCAATATACGCTGTCAAATTATATTGACAAATATTTGCATTTTTTAAATCTTATCTCAGATTCTAGTAGGAAGGATTTTGTTATCGTTTGATAGTGAACCTATCCCTCCCGCCTTCTCATTGGACGAATGTAGCCATGTTTGTATATATAAGGGGGCTATGGTATTGCGAGGAGAGTCGAGGGGAGTGTGGTGGATTATCGTGTGGAGACGCTTAAAGTGTTCTCTGCGTGCTATATCCGTGTCTGGCAATCTCCTCGCATACCTGTGTAACCCCGGTCCGATCCCTACCAACGCAACAATAAAGATAAGTACTGTTTTTTTTTAAATTTTATTTAACAAATTGTGATTTATTATTTACCTTTTTGTTGTACTCTTGAGTGTACGCTTTTTTGTGTTTATTTACTATTACTTTAGGCCATAGTTTATTACATTTTGTGTTAACCCGTACAAAGTAACTTTTTGTCATTATCTACCAATTATTTTCGTAACTTTGATGTTCCCTTCCAATTGAATTAACAATTAGATAGTACTATGGAGTTTACAGAACGTGTACAGTAATCACAGTTATATAAAAACAACATACTCCCTTGTATAATATTCACAATGCTGTATCGATATAATATTGTAATATGTGGATAATCCCCTCCTTACTGTATTACAAGATAACCAAGGGCCAAGATCCGAGGGAGAAGTTGGGGAAGGATGGATGGACCACGTAGGAGGCGAACATGCGCCAAAAACGACTTCCATATTCCAGGATTGGAGACAGTATGGACATCGCCAGTGACAAGACGCGGGAAGTGGACTCCGGGCGTGTGGATTAAGCAGGAAGACGATGCTAAGAAGAACGAGTAGAATTCTTCTTGTAGCGGACAATGAATTCAAGTCCATCTATTGTATATATTCCCCCTTAAAACTCTTATAATAAAGCATATAACATTGAGCTGTATCCACAACAAACTTACATTGTTTTCCTTTCCACCTTGTTCACAAACAACGACCGCTTAAAAGCGTCGTAACAATATTAAACGATTTGCTGCAATTTTGAAAGAGAAGGGAAAGGATTGAAGCACCACAAGAAATCTCGATTCGTGGGTTTGTGACCACCGTAATGTGGACGATCTTAGCCCATTATGAGTACATCATTCTCTCATTGTTCAACCGGGTGGGGGTCAGTCTTTGGATTATACAGTGTCTACAACAGCTGCCGGTTTATCTGAAAACAATGGTGGTCTAGAGAGAACCAAAGCTCTCAGAAAAGGACAAATTGAATAGAACTTAGCAAAGTTATTTCCTGAGTTATATTGTTCAGAGCAGTGTAATTATCTAGAAGAAATGTGTGTCCGTTTCTACGATGACAAGGACAAAACTGACAACAAGCCGCAGAGGACAAAACAAAGGGATACATTAACCCCTCCTCCTCCCTACCCCAACACCACCAGCGTTCCACCAATAAGAATGAAGGCATTCAACAGGAGCTGAAGAAATCGCGGTCGATGGAGCGTGGGAATCCTGCAGCTGCTGACCCGCATCCCGCTGCGGTTTTCTGCCAGCAGCCTTTCTTCGGTGGCTTCTTGACCTGTCTTCTCTTTATGTCCACATTCCTCCACAACTTGTACTTCAATTGCTTCTTGAACCGTCTGATCTTTATGTCCACACTCTTCCACGTCTTTTACTCCAGTGGCTTCTTGATCTTTATTCTCTTTATGTCCACACTCATCCACGTCTTCGCGGTGATTTCTTAACCTTTATTCTCTTTATGTACGAACGCATTCACGTCTTGCACTTCGTGGAAGCTTCTTGACCTTTATACTCTTTATGTCCACACCACTCCACGTCTTGGGCTTCGCGGTGGCTTCTTGACCTTTATTCTCTTTATGTTCACACTCATCCACGTCTTGTACTTCGTGGTGGCTTCTAAACACCTTTATTCTCTTTATGTCTACACCTTTCCACGTCTTGTGCTTCGCGATGGCTTCTTGACCTTTATTCCCTTTATTTCCACACTCTTCTACGTCTTGTGTTTTGCGGT
Organism: Cordylochernes scorpioides; assembly: GCA_030710605.1. Classification (NCBI taxonomy): domain Eukaryota; kingdom Metazoa; phylum Arthropoda; class Arachnida; order Pseudoscorpiones; family Chernetidae; genus Cordylochernes; species Cordylochernes scorpioides. Next base: position 30,245,848 of record CP092882.1, read on the forward strand.
GGCTTCTTGACTTTTATTATTTTTATGTCCACACTCTTCCACGTCTTATGCTTCGCGGTGGCTTCTTGACCTTTATTCTCTTTATGTCCACACTATTCTACGTCTTGTGTTTTGCGGTGGCTTCTTGACTTTTATTCTCTTTATGTCCACACTTTATCACGTCTTGTACTTCGCGGTGGCTTCTTGACTTTTATTCTCTTTTAGTCCACACTCTTATATGTCTTGTACTTCGTGTTGGCTACTTGACCTCTATTCTCTTTTAGTTCACACTCTCCCACGCCTTGTACTTCGTGTTGGTTTCTTGACCTCTATTCTCTTTATGTCCACACACTTCTACGTCTTGGGCTCTGCAGTGGCTTCTCTCTTGACCTTCATTCTCTTTATGTCCACACTCTTCTACGTCTTGAGCTCCGCAGTGGCTTCTTGATCTTTATTCTCTTTATGTCCACACTCTTCCATATCTTGTGTTTCGCGTTGGCTTCTTGACCTTTATTCTCTTTATGTCCACACTCTTCTACGTCTTGTGCTTCGCGGAGGCTTCTTGACCTTTATTCTCTTTATGTCCACACTATTCTACGTCTTGTGTTTTGCGGTGGCTTCTTGACTTTTATTCTCTTTATGTCCACACTTTACCACGTCTTGTACTTCGCGGTGGCTTCTTGACCTTTATTCTCTTCATGTTCACACTCATCCACGCCTTGTACTTCGCGGTGGCTTCTAAACACCTTTATTCTCTTTATGTCCACACCTTTCCACGTCTTGTGCTTCGCGGTGGCTTCTTGACCTTTATTCCCTTTATTTCCACACTCTTCTACGTCTTGTGTTTTGCGGTGGCTTCTTTACTTTTATTCTCTTTATGTCCTCACTTTACCACGTCATGTACTTCGCGGTTGCTCCTTAATCTTTATACTCTTTATGCCCACACTCCTCCACGTCTTGTACTTCGCGGTGGCTTTTTGACTTTTATTACCTTTATGTTCACGCTTTACCACGTCTTGTACTTCGCGGTGGCTTCTTGACTTTTCTCTTTATATCCTCACTTTACAACGTCATGTACTTATCGATGGTTTCTGAACCTATCTTCTATTATTTTTTTTGTCTCTACCTGTAATAACGGGGCTAATATTTTCAAACTTTGTTCTCCATTACATATCAACCATACCGCAATCTTATCCAGAAATTTGAGCATGTCTCTCCATACAACATTTCATAACCTTCCTAAAAAGACTAGGGCTAGTTTCCATCACCATTCTGACAGCTTTTAAAATTTGGATCAGCTCTACATCTGTTATCTTATGGCCTCTTCATTTTTACGCTTCATTTCTATCAACACCTAATAATTTACTCTCAGGCGCGGCTCTATTTGACATATTCACGTGTTAAGACAACTATAATCTCTCTACTCTCTATAAAAGTAGAAACACAGGTCGGGGAGAACTTCTTTATAAAGAAGCTCTTCTCCCAGACCTGTGTTTCTTCTTCTATATTCAGGTATCTCCTTCTAACATTATAGATGAAGTGCAAACGATATTGAACGCTCTGAAGTTAACTTATGATATGCCCATTCTGATCCGCTGGGAACGCTCCATGAATCCGGATTACCACAAGATAAAGAAAGATACGCTGCGAACGTTCCGGGAATCCGGGTTACATCAAGATAAAGATAGATCACTGGAACGCTCCAGGAATCCCGGTTACATCAAGATAAAAAAAAATACGCTGGGAATGTTCCAGGAATCAGGGTTACATCAAGATAAAGATAGATATACGCTGGGAACGCTCCAGGAATTCGGGTTACATCAAGATAAAGAAAGATACGCTGGGAACGCTCCAGTAATATCGGTTATATCAAGATAAAGAAAGATACGCTGAGAACGTTCCAGGAATCCCGGTTACATGAAGATAAAGAAAGATACGCTGAGAACATTCCAGGAATCCCGGTTACATCAAGATAAAGAAATATACGCAGAGAACGTTCCAGGAATCCCGGTTACATTAAGATAAAGAAAGATCCGCTGGGAACGCTCCAGGAATCAGGGTTACATCAAGATAAAGAGAGATACGCTGGGAAGGTTCCAGGTACATCAAGATAAAGAGAGATTTGCTGGGAACGCTCCAGGAATCCCGGTTACATCAAGATAAAGAAAGATACACTGAGAACGTTCCAGGAATTCCGGTTACATCAAGATAAAGAAAGATACGCTGAGAACGTTCCAGGAATATCGGTTACATCAAGATAAAGAGAGATTTGCTGGGAACGCTCCAAGAATCCCGGTTACATCAAGATAAAGAGAGATTTGCTGGGAACGCTCCAGGGATTCGGGCTATATCAAGAAAAAGAAAAATACGCTGGGAACGTTCCAGGAATCAGGGTCACATCAAGATAAAGAGAGATACGCTGGGAACGCTCCAGGAATCAGGGTTACATCAAGATAAAGATAGATACGCTGGGAACGCTCCAGGAATTCGGGTTACACAAAGATAAAGAAATATACGCTTGGAACTCTCCAGGAATCTCGGTTATTTCAAGATAAAGAAAGATACGCTGAGAAAACGTTCCAGAAATCCCGGTTACATCAAGATAAAGAGAGATTTGCTGGGAAGGCTCCAGGAATCCCGGTTACATCAAGATAAAGAAAGATACGCTGAGAACGTTCCAGGAATCTCGGTTACATCAAGATAAAGAAAGATACGCTGAGAAGGTTCCAGGAATCCCGGTTACATCAAGATAAAGAGAGAATGGCAGGAATGGCATTGAGAATTCTTTCTTGCGAATCCCGATATCAAGAATTAGTGTGAAAAAAAATTGAAGAGCGGGGAGCTGTGGGGTGAATACATGGCGTTGACACATCAGTGCGCATTTCTTAGTTTCCATAGTCCATCTCATTGCATGGCTGCAATAGGTGAGGAATTCTTGGTGAATATAATCTCTTCACTAGATATGCGAGCGAGTGTGGTCAAAGCTCTTGTGTTCCCATTGGTGCACCACCATCTCACGGGCGCTTGTCCAGCAACTAGGTCATTTTCAGGATTCAATCCAGGTTGACTGTGTTAGTTCTGGACTCCTATCATCGTCCTGAGTAGAGGTACTAACATATTCAGTGTCCGTTGGCGATGTAGGTTCCCTGAATATCAAACTTGTTTGCTTTGAGGGATCTAAGTCGCACCTAAACTGGACGTCGAAATTCATATTATTTGCCTTTAGAAAGTTGAGCCTGGATGAATCCTTTGACCGTTAAATGCTGGCCTGTCTCTTTCTGGAAATATGGGAGCAAGCTTTTCACAGCCAATAGCTGAACTACCTCGTCGGCGGCTGTGGGTTTCTACTGATTACCTCGGTGGTAGCTTGGCATCCGTGACCCGCTCATCACCAAGCCAGAGTTGCTATGACAGCAGCTTCATTCTTGGATAAATTTATCTGGGCTCAGAGAATGCTTGGAGAAAACTCTACGAGGGCAATTTGAAGAAGATTGTGGTGCAATGTGTGATGGTCACACCGTAGTTTCTCTTAAGCATATGAACTATGCATCTCCACGCACTGTTTTGAAACCCGCCCCGGAAATAGAAGCCGCTTCTGTACTGATGACGGCCACGGCTTATAACCATGGCGATCCACAGGTTGGACTTTACCTAATTCACCAGACTTATGGCTTCAAAATGTAGTGTGTTTTGTATAGAAATATTCAAGAAAATCATTTAGCGAAATAAATAGATCATTTTCCGTGTACATTAGATATTTAAGCGATAAAATCCAATCTAAGGTAAAAGAAAAGCGTGGAATAGTGTTTATTATTATTATTATTTTATTTTATATTTCAAAATGTACACAAATAAATAGTTTTTAAAACACACCTCTTATGCAAATAAGAAAAAAAAAAATAGATTTAGGTATTAATTTCACAGTTTATAATATAAGGTGCGTTGTGTGATTAATTTCTCTCCAAGGTTGGTTATTAAAAAAAAAAAGCTGGAGAAAAATTTATACACAGTTAAATACTGGACATTTGACCACACCTGACTGAAAGCACGAGTCTCGTGGCGCACGCGCCGATCTAAAAAAATGAACAAAACAACTTCCTTATACGGTCATATATATATTTTTAAAATAACAGTTTTCGAAGGGCAGAGAATATGCATTAAATTTTGTTTTATATTTTAAAAAAGCGCTTCTGAGACGCATGAATTGATTTAAAAAAGCTTTTGGTAAGGCTGCTTCAAGAACTTTTAAATGGTTTCACGCTTCCAAAAAATTCGGGAAGAGGTAAATGATGATCAACATACTGGGCGTCCAAGAACATTACGCCGCGAGGAAGACAAGCTCAAAATAAATGAATTAATCAAAAAGCTAACAGAAGAATTTCTATTAAAGACTTATTTTCACAGACTGGGCTATCGGTAGGACTGTGTCATCAAATAGTAACAAAAGATTAGGACATGATCCGGACGTCTTCAAATTTTGTTCCCCGGATTCTAACGTAGGAACAAAACGAGGTTAGAATGGAAGTCTGCCAAACATGATAGAAATGACTCTATTTGATCCAGAGTGGAGTCAAAAATCATTACCGAGGATGAGACATGGATGTATCAGTATGACTCGGAAACCAAACGTCAATCCAGCCAGTGGATTGAAAGAGTGAAACCGAAGCCTAAAAAGACAAGGTTTGCAAAGTCAAGACATTGCTTGTTACATTTTTCAATATATAATACAATTAATCAAGATGTTTATTTAGGGATAATGAAGCGTTTGATGGATGCAGTGCGCCTTAGAAGACCAGAAAGATGGCAAAACAATGATTGGATACTTCACGTTGATAATTCCCGACCGCACACAGCCCATATTGTTTTGCAGTTCGTGGCCAAGCATTAAACCACACAGCTCCCTCATCCACCCTATTTCCCGACTTAGCTCCCAATAACTTTTTCCTCTATCCTAAATTGAAAATTAAGTTTAAAAGAAGGAGATTTGACAACGTTGATATGATACAAACTGAATCGAAGGCAACCTTGAGGAGCCTCTCAAAAGATGATTTTATCTCCTGCTTTGACAATTACAAAAAAATATCGCAGAGGATTATTGAGGCAGGAATTTAAAAAAAATATATTTTTTTTTTAAATACGGAACAGTCCTAGGAATTAATGAAGGTACCTTGTATAGTGATCGTTTCGCCTAGCTTGAACATCTTCAAGAAAAATATTTATAAGAATGGACACAAGCTTATTGAACAACAAAAGTATAGTATATATAATATTCTATATATTTAGTTCTTATAAGACACAAAATAAATATTAAAGTGCCATCTTGGATATACAGTCTAACTTGGATAATTTGAAGCCCAAGGGACCAAAAAAAATTCTAATTATTCAAAAATTCAAATTAAAAACGGAAATTCAAGGGACCAAGATAAATATTCAAATTGAAGATGTTTTCAAATTAAAGAGGTTCCAATTATCCAAGCTCTACTGTACTTTATAAAATTTCTAACTATTTTTGACGACTATGTTTCTTTTTAAATAAAATAATTTTCTACTGCCCTTTCTGCAATAATAAAATAATGGTAGGGCCTGGCTGTTTTAATACAACCCAATGTAATATTAGAGCGTTATGGTAGATTTTACTGGCGAAACCGCTGGGAGGGTTTACCACTGATGAGTCAAGCCCTTCCATTATTGTATCATTGCAGTAAGGGCAGGTGAAAATGGTTTTATTTAAAAAAGAAACGTAGGCGTCGAAAAAAGTTTGGATTTCTTATAACAGATGGCGCGCATCATACTATACTTTCCCGTGAGACAACGAGGAAATAATTTAGTTATACAATTGAATCATGACACATGGATGTAGCCAGGGCTTCAGTCTCTGGAAGCTATTTTAAAGGATATTCAAGCAAAAATGTAACCACGGTCATTTTATTCCAAGTCCAAATCCCCTCACGAACAATCATAAAATTTTCAAACCCTCCTAAAACACATCTCGTATAATTAACAATCATATAAAAAGCGCCATAATTTAAATAAAAATGTTAAACTATATCAACGCTAATTTTTCTTTTCTTAAGTAGGGTTTCTACTGCTAAGAGATAGAGAGAGAGAAAAGATTTGGCTGATCAGTGATGAGCGGTTTCGGTAGCCAAGTCTCCAGGCCGCTATACTATTGTATCATAGTGTTCAGGTTTTAAGGAAGACAAGTTCACAAGCATTCACTTTAGGCAAGAATTTGGGTGATTTCCATTTATAAACCGCTATAGTACGTACACCTCGGCATATCCAAGCTATCTACGAGTATTTGCTAAAGGAAAGAAATCCTATTATATGTCAATAAGGTCCGTTTACCACAGTCTTCTAAAAACACAGATACCTAGAAATATAAGTAAATAACATATGTGGAGGAGATGTAGCGAGGGCGATAGTTGAATTTGGTAAATAGATTTTTGCTGTTTTCTATTCTTCATCTCTCCTAAAATATGTAAAGATAATTTATCACTTTCAAAATAAAATGTACAAAACATTGCAAATATGTTAATTGCCTCAGTAATTAAGATATCACACAGATTACGTTCAAGGTGAAAGACAGGACAGGTTAAGACTTCAGTCGAAGGCTAAGGACGAAGGCTCCTACCTGCGAGCACCAGACTCAGAAGCACACAGAGCAGCATCGAGACTGTCTGACGCCAGCGCCCCCTCCATTGATTGGTGGTCCAAGTTTGCTCCACCTGTAGCAGAGCGCCATTTTCCTCTATCCTCCGGTATAGTAGGGCACTGTTTAAGCCCTATAACCAATGCATAAACGCCAAACACCTTTCACCACCATATTTCACAATGATGGATCCAGGATACGGCTGGAGTGTAGCCGTGGACAGGGCTGCCGTATAGCATGCAGCGCCATCTGGGAAATTTATCATCATTAGTTTCATTTTGTTAATATATGTTTTGAAAGACAAATTTCTATAACTTCTAAACGGAAGATGAGGAATTTTGAGAGGAGCTGGAGTGAACAAGTCCCAGAGATTTGATCTACCAGACCGCCCTGCAAATATTATATATACCCCGCTGTGATAGTTCCACTGTATATATAGCATAGGGCTCCTCTCCCGACAAATTTAGCGTCAAAACTAGATGCCATCTATTGACCGTCGCCGCAAACTAGCGGCCTCGAGTCGGTGACAAAGCCACAACACCAGCTTTAGCAAACTGAAAAACATCCACCTAGAGACCATGGTTTCGGGCTAATGGCCCTCTTTACTCTAGGGCGGTCTTTATTCCATGAGATTCACACGGTGTTGTGGCTTTGTTACCGACCCGAAGCCGCTAGTTTGCGGCGACGGTCAATAGATGGCGTCTAGTTTTAACGTTTAATTTAACGGGAGAGGAGCCCTATGCTTCTTTAGATCAATTTCCTCCCGGGAAATTTTCCATCTCCATAAAAACTATATATATAAATTGTACTAGCCGAATGACCCAGCCATCTCCCGGGTTTACCCAAGAGCATTTTTCCCTGAGTGGGTAAGTATAAAAAATATTTTTTATCCAAATACTATTCGTTACAATTATAAATTATGACCGGGCTTCACCCGGGATCTCCCAAGTGTGAATGTTTTCCCTACAAATAATACTTGAAATAAAACACTTTATGGTATATGATACAAAAAAAAATTAATGTCAAGCATTATATAATATAGTAATAGAATATAAATTTTTAAAACAAAATTATAAAAACGCATATAAATATAAAAACTCTAAAATAACACTGTGTAACACGATTTTAGTTCCTCAGTTTTTTCTATGTTTGTCTGATATATTAGGACTCGCACAATTGAAAAATAGCAATTATATACTTCTAACTTCGGGTTTCAGTCTAGGACATCTATTTATTTTAAAAATACAATAAGGACACAAGAAAAGGCCTAATGATTATGACAATTCATAAATAAAAACGAAATTAAAATTAAAATCGATCTAGGCTTTTGAAATTTTGCATACTTGCATTGTGATTAGGATTGAGCGAGTGTGCAAATGTCTTGGAAGCTGTCTTCATCCTCTGATTTACTGCTCTGTAATGTCGTATATGGGCGTTTCTTTGGCGGTTCAGGTATTGGGTACTCAGGACTGTGAAGAATGGAAGCAATGGATGAAGGAATATCTGGATAGATGATAGCAGGTGCATTCATGCCTCTTCGCCGTTTAGAAGGGTCCGCCGTTTACCTTGGATCATAATTTTTAATTTTAACGAAAAATAGTATTTGAATAAAAACATTATTTAAATATATAAGTGGTATCTTGTCGGTTCTCGCTATACTGTGATAACCGAGAGGGTCAAACCAGTAGTAACCGAGAGGGACAGTCAGGGTGTGGAGAGTTTTCCAGTACCACTCTGCACCTTGGAAGACCTTTAGCAGTTCTCACAGAATACAGGCAGTCGGGGTCGAGGCAGAGTGGAAGACTTGGGATTGTCCAGAGAAAAACGAAGGGACACAGTTGTACTAGGAAAGTTCCGTGAACAGATAGAGTCAAGCTAAGCAAAAGATGGAGAGAATTGAGGAGAGGTTTCTTACTGGTCTACATGGTCGAGCATCAAAAGATGAAGTGACGAGGGCTCCCGCTGATGGTGAAGTGACTATATATTTTCGGCTAGGGCGGAGGTTTATAACTTTGCCGAGAGGAAGAACTGGGTTTCAGCGGATGCAATAAGGGCATGGATCACGGAAGAGATGTCATTGTACACTCTTAACGACTTTCTGGCAACTTCCTGACGTCTTTTAGGCCTCGTTTTTACATGTTTTTGGACTTCTTATTCTCCAATATTTGCTTTAGATCAACTCTTAATCTATTACAGAGTTTAATTTCATTATTCTCAGTTTGTACAAAGTACAATATATATGGTGATGTAATGACACATGTCAATCATGCGTATAATTATTTACAGAGGTGTTTATTATACAACACGACAATCTTGTTATATTATAAAATATGGGGTTGTTGGTTTAAATTACCATATATACGCACTTGGAGGGGGGGGGTGCTCTCGGGTAAAACCCGGGCATTTCCCGGGTTATTCGACTAGTTATAAGTAAAAAAATATTTCATTCATTTAATATCAATTTGATATTTATCATATATATTCATTTGAATTTTTTTAAATCTTTAAACGATAAACTCATTATTTCATTTGATTTGTTATCTATATACGTTTATATATCGAATATATCGTTTTTACATAATTTATCAACATTTTAAAAATAAAAAACAATACTTGAGAGCAAATATATTTCTTATACAATATAAAATTAGAGAAGAAAATGGATTTTTTTTTTAAATATTAAATCGGTAACCTAAAGGAGATATAGGTTATATGAACTATACTAATATTTGAATTAATTAGATAATCCTTAGTCCTGAAAGTCGCGAGATCATCTGGCATGCCGCAGGTTTCTTCCAAAACCGAAACCTATCTCCATCGCAGTGAGGCGCTGGTTGGGAGTGGAATCTGAAAATTTATTGACAAATTTGTAAATAACTCCAAATATATTGGAGATAAAGACCTGGAAATTTCACTACACATTTTCCAGATTCATCTCTATAGGCTGTTAAAATATCAGCCAGATTAGTTACTTTTGAGGACGTGTATAGCCCACAAATATATATATATATATATATAAGGCATATTTTTTATCTAAAATAAAACAAAACATTTTATTTAATACAAAATGCCAATATATTTATACCTGTTATAAAAACATTTTATTTAAAAATATATATTTTATAGAACAAAAAGCTGTAAAGTCTGTTGTAAGATTTAGGTACTTACAGCTTGTAGGAAGGCATGAGGACGTTGAGGATTATATGATAATAATCTTTATTATCCATTTAGCAAGAAAAGACAAAGTTATGGTAGCAAACAGTTATGGTAATATAGAGAAGAAGGTAAACAAAACAGTTGTGATGATGATAGGTCCAGTGTGGCGCTAGCTGTCGTAGCATTCAGTTATCCAACAAATCCCCGGCATGAATGTGGAGACATCACGAGGTTGTAGCGTAACTTCTCAAATGTCGGCCTTGGTAGCGGCTTGGTCAGAATGTCCGCCTTCATGTCGCCAGTTGGGCAGTAGACCATTTTTATCACTGTCTTCTTCTGAAGATCCTTCAGGTGATGGATCTTGGTTGCGATGTGCTTGGTTCTAGAAGACACTTTTTCGGATGAACATATCTTGAGACATGATTGATTGTCTTGGTGGAAGTAGATTGGAGCTTTCTGTTCCAGTTCGAGATCCTTTAGCAAGTCGAGAAGCCATAACAGTTCTTGTGAGGCTTCAGCTGCGGAGATGAGTTCCGCTTCGGTGGATGAGAGAGATACGCAACCTTGTTTCCCAGTCATCCATGAGATGGGGTTTGATCCCAGTAGGAACAAGTTTCCGCTTAGTGATTTTCTGTCGGTGTTGTCGCTTGCCCATGTGGCATCACTGTATGCTTCCAGTGTGGGAGGTTTTTGGTTAGATATGCGTAGCTCGAGTTCTTTAGTAGTTTTTAGATATCTTACGATTCTTTTTGCTGCATTCCAGTCACAATTTCTAGGATTCTGGTTTCTGCTGCTGAGTATGCAGACTGGAGCTGCGATATCTGGTCTGGATACTACGCTTAGGTACAATAGTGAGCCTATCAGTTGTTGGTATTAGACGTTGTTTGGTAGAAGTTTTCCATCAGATATACCGGGGTATCCGCTTTCCATGGGAGTGAAAGTAGGTTTCGCTTCTTGGAGGTTGTACCTTTCAACTAATTCTTGGATTTTATTCTTTTGGCTCAGAAGGAGTTCACCTTCTCTGTTCCTGGAGATTTCTATACCAATGAATTGAGTGGGGTCTCCAAGGTTCTTTATTTCGAATTCTTTTTCGAGAGTTTTTACAGTGTTTTGGATGATTATTTCGGAATCGCTTGCAAGGAGCATGTCATCCACATATAGAATCAAGTAGATGGAATGGTTTTCTTCATTCTTGGTGAATAGGCATGGGTCTACAATGCTCTGTTTGAAGTTATTTTTAATTAGAGTGCTTGCAATTTTTGTGTTCCAAGATCTTCCAGCTTGTTTTAGACCGTAAATTGCCTTCTTTAGTTTGCAGACTTTGTTTGTTTGTTTTGTATGGAGTCCTTCTGGGAGTTCCATGTAGAGTTCTTTATCTAGGTCGCCGTGTAGGAACGCTGTCTTGACATCGAGGTGGTTCACTTTCATCCCTTTGTAGACTGATGCGGCTAGGAAGGCTCTAATTGTAGAATGCTTCACAATGGGTGTCTGAATGTCTTGAGCTTCAGTTTTGTACAGCATGTAGTCATTTCTTATGGGAGGTATTCCCTTTGTTGGTCTCGTGGATCTTCTTTGTGTGACCACTTGTGTTCCTGTGCTTGTACCGGGTTGAATGTAATCCTCGGTTTCTGAGTCCTCAAGGTTTTCGGATTGTGTTCCTGGTTCCTGACTTTCCTCTGCATTACCAATATGATTGGAGGAAGTTAGATCTGTACTTAGTACTTGTGGTGAAGTTGTTTTTGTGGAAGCGTGGTGAAACCCATTTTCTTTTTCTAGACATTTTACGGATCTGCTGATTGTGATGTTGTCTGTATCGTGCAGGATTCTGTATCCTTTGCTTCGATCATCGTATCCAAGAAAGATCCCTTCGATAACTTTGCTATCCAACTTGTTTCTTTTTATCTTGGGAATATAGGCGAAGGCTTTACATCCGAATCTTTTTAGATGCTTCAGACTGGGCTTCCTGTTGGTCCATAGTTCAAAAGGAGTCTTGTCTGTAGCTTTCGAGGGTATTCGGTTGTGTAGGTAATTAGCTGTGGTAACCGCTTCCGCCCATAGAGACTGTGGGAGTCCTGAGTCAAACAGCATGCATCTTGTCATCTCCATTAGTGATCGATTTTTCCTTTCTGCTACTCCGTTCTGGGCTGGTGAGTAGGGGACTGTTAGCTGATGTTTGATTCCACTTTGGTCCAGGAAATCTTCGACTTGTCGGTTTACGTACTCACGACCGTTGTCTGTCCGTATGGTTTGGATATTTTTTCCAAATTCCGTGTGTGCTGAGATGACGTAGTCTTTTATTTTTTCATAGACTTCGTCTTTTCCTTTCAGGAGGTAGATCTTCGTGTATCTGCTGTAGTCATCAGTGAAGGTGATGAAGTATCTCTTACCGCTGAGAGAGTTGGTTGGTAATGGACCGCAGATATCACTGTGGACAAGTTGAAGCGTTTCAGTTGCTCTGTACTCTGTCTTCTTTGGAAATGGGGTTTCGGTGAGTTTTCCTTGAATGCACTGAACGCAGTCTGTGCTGTGCGAACAGTTATTCAGACTTAGTCCTCTTGCTAGGTTCTCATTTCGAATCTTCTTAATAGATTCTATATTTCTGTGTCCTAGTCTGTCGTGCCAGAGCATGAGGCAATTTTTGTTCTTGCAGTGGTTTTGTTTTGCAACATTTGCTTTGAATGTGCGAGTTTGGGGTTTGTCATCCAGGTGGAGTCGGTACATTCCATTGTCAAGTATACCGTTCGCGAGGGCTGTGTGGTCTCTTTCGATGGTACACCAATCTCTTTTGAACGTTACTTTACATCCGTTGGAGGTGGCCGCACTCACTGACAGAAGGTTGTCTGTTAATTCCGGGATGTAGAGAACTTTTGTGAGAAGTAAGGTGTCAGTCTTTCCTTGGGGTGTGATGACTTTGATTTCTCCTTGTCCTATCCCTTTGACCTGCAGCTTATTGCCATTAGCAACCACAACATTTTGTGTTTGTTCTCTGTTAAGTTCAGTGAAGAAGCTTTCATCGTACGCCATATGAGATGTGGCTCCAGAGTCGACGAACCAGTTGTGTACACTTGCTTCTCGTTGAGTGCAATTGAGAGCTTTTGGGTTAGGTCCTTTTGTTGTTCTCTGATTTGTTGGTTGTTCTTGGGTGACACTCGACTGATTTGTGTACTTTGGTACGTTTCCTCTTCTGAAGTTTTCATATTTGTACTCTTTGTTGCTGTTGTTTCGCTTTTGATAGTGCCAACATTCTTCTTTGGAATGGTTTGGTTTGTGGCAGAAAGAACAGAATTTCTTCTCTTTTCTCTTCTTTGGCTTGAAGCTCCGTGGAGGCTTTTTAAGGCTTTTGATGCGGTGCTTTCGTCTTTCGAGCTTTCTACTCTGCGTGTGTGTTCATCAAGGAGTTTGTTCTTGGTAAATTCAAGCGTTAGCTCGTCATCGGGCCTTGATTCCAACATCGTGATGAGATTTGAGTAGCTCTTTGGAAGCGAGCAAAGCAGTATAGCCGTGATGTGAGAGTCCTTTTAGTGTTTCGCCAATGGTTCGCAGTTTGTCAACAAGTTCCATCATGGTAGTGATGTGCTGCTGCATGTCTTTGTCTTCTTCGAGTTTTAAGCTGTATAGTTTCCTTAGCAAATAAATTTTTCCTGAGAGTGTTTTTCTTTCATAGATATTTTTAAGAGTGTCCCAGGTAGCTTTGGCTGTTAGTAGGTTTTTGACATGCACTATTTGTGAGTCGGCGATGCTTAGATTAATGATAGCTCTAGCTTTTGAGTCTTTCTTTTTCCATTCGATTTTAGGTTCATCTGGAATATTTTCGGTGACAACTTCCCAAAGATCTTCCTTTTGCAAGAGCATTTCAATTTTGAAAGACCATAGTGAGTAGTTATAGCCGTCGAGCTTATTTAGGGTTACATCGTGGCTCGGGAGTGACGCCATTTTTGCTAAGCCTTTTTTCTTTGTCTTAACTCGTTAGTTGAATTTCATGCAATACTCAGTCTCATAATCTAATTGTTGTAAGATTTAGGTACTTACAGCTTGTAGGAAGGCATGAGGACGTTGAGGATTATATGATAATAATCTTTATTATCCATTTAGCAAGAAAAGACAAAGTTATGGTAGCGAACAGTTATGGTAATATAGAGAAGAAGGTAAACAAAACAGTTGTGATGATGATAGGTCCAGTGTGGCGCTAGCTGTCGTAGCATTCAGTTATCCAACAAAGTCGAACGCCAGATGTCGCGGCTTTAGACTATATTTACCCATCGTTGTTGTTTTACTTTTACCGGCTCAAATATTTTTGTAGATATATAAATACGTCTTTTGTTTTCTTTACTCTCCTCGCCTTAATTCAGGTATTTCTTCCTTAAATTGTTTTAATTGTCACTATATGAATGTGATTAAAACTTTTATTATATTTTCACGACGGCATACTCATGTATTCCAAAATCAAACAAATAATTCTCTATATCAAATCTCAAGCAAATAATATCTATCGCAGCAATATTTATTATAACAGTATAACATGAAATGTTCATGTATCAATACAAGCAGGGAGAGAGATAAATGATATTATATGACCAAATTGGAAAAGTTTCCCAGATGAATAGATGAAGTTGCTAGAGGACAGATTAAACCTCAATTCAGTGAAACCTCCATGAGTAATCACCTCCCTGAACAAAAATTTACGTAGAAACACAACTTGGTATAACGTAACCTCCAATGAGAGGCCACCACCAGGAGCGACCAGTAATAGACATATTTCAAGTGATATATCATAAGAGATTCAATTGAATTTTAATATCCAATGACACCAATGAACTATGAGATATCTGGATTACTTATCCCTAGAGCAAGAACGTCGTAGGTGACCAGAAAGGGATAAATAAGGAAGTGCCACTGATGGGGTGGCCCCGCGGAAGAAGCCTGCGCGAGTACAAAAAGACTGAAGGACCGATAGAGAGTGACCGCGGGGTTCAAGGAGGAAAACGACAGTCTGGAGTTCGACAGCAAGGACGGTGGATGGCCTGACCGGGAGTAAAAGATAAAGCTTATAATCGAAACCCCAAGACTTTAGAGAACATTAAAATTGCACTAAAAGAACAATTTAATCTCCTTGATGCGGATGTATGTACTCGTGTTTGTCAAATTGTCCCTAAAAGACTTAGGTTGTGTTTGGAAGCAAATGGAGGACATTTTGAATACCTATTAAATTTAAATATATTAAAAAAAAAACTTTCTTACCTAAAATAAAAAATATTTATAGAATGTTTTATTAATTAATTTTTTAATTAAAAAAATGAAAGGGTTTTCGGGGTGTTATGGGCCACACCCTGTAGATTCCTTAGTACTCAACAGGTCAACTGTTCTACCATTGTAGAACACATTGCGGAAATACAACTATTGAAATTATGTGTATATGTGCAGTATCATATCCCTATATATATTGTCAAGCGGCACAGCGGTTCCAACTACGAGAGGCCCCATGGGACGCCTGTCAATCATCCCTGGACACCAGGGGGGTGAGGGGTTCGCGGAATCTGGCCGGCGGGGGGAGCTGAGATCGCTAATGAGGATTAACTCTGGCTTGGGGTAAGTCGTACACTCTATCTCTAAGTCGTACACTCTATGTCTCCCTTATAATAAACTAATTATCCCCAAACTTCCCCTTGCTTTATTTATCTCCGCGACATATTTTGGCGGAGACGCTGGGTAGCGTGACGGAACTTCGAAGAAGTCGACGTCTACAGGGACGTGAACCAATTCTTCAACCTTTGCCACAACGAATAGAAATGGAAGACGACCACAGACCTACTGTTAGCGGATCCTACCTCCCTTGTCAGCGCCAACGAGATCCTTCTACCTTTTCTGGAGATGGAAATATAAACCCTGGACAGTGGTTGAAAGAGTACGAGAGAGTGTCAAAGTACAACAGATGGGACGAGACCATGAAGCTTGCCAACGTCGTATTTTACTTGAACGGAACTGCTGGAAGGTGGTTTGATAATAACGAAGAATCACTCAACTCGTGGAGAAGCTTTGAAGACGCATTCCGCGGTGTGTTCGGACTGCAAGAGGATTCTGCTCGACGCGCCGAGGAAGTTCTGAAGTCAAGAGCACAGAAGGCCGAGGAATCCAGCGAGTCATACATCCAGGAGATTCTTAGTCTCTGCCACCAGGTGAACCCTCGCATGGAAGAAGGTGAGATAGTTGCTCACATTATAAAGGGAATTTCGGAGGACACATACCAGGTATTGGTGGCGAAAGACATACCGACGGTAGATGAGATCCTGAAGTTCTGCCGTCATCTGACAACCGTCAAGCAGCGCCGGATCGGCCGTACGAAATTCGCCAGGTTGTCAAACGTAATGCCCATTTCGTGTGTTGACGACTCAGACGACTTGGCCGG
The DNA here is from genome assembly GCA_030710605.1 of Cordylochernes scorpioides. Classification (NCBI taxonomy): domain Eukaryota; kingdom Metazoa; phylum Arthropoda; class Arachnida; order Pseudoscorpiones; family Chernetidae; genus Cordylochernes; species Cordylochernes scorpioides. The sequence goes on from CP092882.1 coordinate 30,262,038, forward strand.
CTTAATTCGCCGCATCGTTAGAGAAGAGATACAAAAGGTTTTCTCAGCACCTGAAGTGGTCAATCCGCTCCGAGAGGTGAACGCCCTGGAACAGACTGTGAGGGAAGAGGTCAGCCGTGCTCTACAACCTACCAGACCACAAGTCAACGTGGTACAACAACAACCACGAACGCCCTATTATAATATCGACCGACCAACCCAACCCAGAAAGACGGAACATTGGAGAACCTACGACGACAAACCTATCTGCTTCCACTGCGGACGACCCGGACATGTCGTCCGTTATTGTAGGGAACGACGGCAGGTCTTTGCTGAAGCCAGGACAAGGAATGGCGGAGAAGGAAGAAATGTTGGATTTTCGAGTCGACCCCCGAGATATGACGCCGACGACGACTATGTAACGCCCCAAACCTCGACGTACTTCTACCGGAGCTCTTCCCCACATCCAAGCCGCGCAAGGTCGCCAGCCCGAAGACAATCCCAGTCGCCAGCCCGTCGTTTCAGCCGTTCTCCCATGCCTCAGAATGTGAAAAACTAAGTGGAGCGGCTTCTAACGGGGGTGAGGTCGCCATTGAGGAAAATCCTCCAGGGTACATCGCCGCTAAATTAAAAGAAAATTTTGTTATGGTCGAAATAAATGGACGCAAAATTAAAGCATTGGTGGATTCAGGAGCCGACTTTTCTGTTATTTCAGACAAATTTCGACGCGAACTAAAGACACCTCTCTTCAAAGAACCAGGTCCCATTCTTAAAGCCGCAAACAAAAATTTAATAGAGACCCTAGGAAAATGTGTCCTGAACATAGAAGTTAATGGTCTGAATATCTCATTTGAATTCGTTGTTATGGTGGAATGCAGCCATGACATCATATTTGGATGGGACTTCTTCAAGGCCACCGAGGCCGTCATTGATTGTGGCAGAAATGAACTCCATCTCGGGGAAACCTCCGTCCTGGAATCTCGAGAGGAGGAAAACCAGAGATTGTTTGCTTCCGACGACTTTGTCATCCCGCCTAAATCAATAAAGAAGATCAGCGTGATAAACGAAGAAATATGTGGTGTTAGAGATGTTTTAGTCTCAACTTCTAAGGACTTATTATTAAGAAAGGAAGTTCTTATACCAAACTCATTGGTTACATTTCGACACGGCCGAGGTAGCATTTGGGTGGCGAATGGAGCGTCTTGGCCGCAACTGATTCCATCAGGAATGAATATGTGCACCATGGAAAGTTATGATAATGGGAATATCTGCAGTCTCATCGAATCCAGCGATAAGTTACAAGAAACGCAGCTAAAGTCACGTGAATGGTCACAGAAGATAAACCTTACTCTAGATCCAGGGCTGTCTGAAATTCAAAGGTTACAGCTTGTTTCATGCCTTGACGAGTTTATTGGCATATTTGACTTTGGGAGTACTCCTATTAAGCCCACCAGTACTGTGAAGCACAAGATAAACACAGGCGACCAGTCTCCTATCAAACAGCGGCCCTATAGAGTAGCACCAAGTGAACGACGACTAATTCAAGATGAAGTGAACAAGATGATTGAAAATCACATCGTGAAGCCCTCTGAAAGTCCTTGGTCATCTCCAGTTATTCTAGTTCGAAAGAAAGATGGGACCTGGAGATTCTGCGTTGATTACCGTCGATTAAATAAGACAACAAAAAAAGATGTTTACCCGCTGCCACGCATTGACGATGCCTTGGACAGTTTAGCTGGCTCTAGTTACTTCTCCACGATGGATCTTCGGTCCGGGTATTGGCAGATTGAAGTGGACGAAAAAGACAGGGAGAAAACTGCTTTCATCACTCCAGATGGGTTGTATGAATTCCAAGTAATGCCTTTCGGTCTTTGCAACGCTCCAGCAACGTTTGAAAGGATGATAGATAGTGTTCTGGGCAGTCTTAAATGGAACATGTGCCTTTGCTACCTGGACGACATCGTAGTTTACGCACCTACCTTTGAGGAACATCTACGTCGTCTACAACTTGTATTAAACTGCATCCAGAAAGCTGGACTAAGCTTGAACCACAAAAAGTGTCTTTTTGGATCAAGGAGGATAAAGATTTTGGGACACCTTGTTGACGCCAATGGAATTCATCCAGATCCAGATAAAGTTGAAGCCGTCTCTAAATTTCCGAGGCCAAGGAATATCTCTGAACTGAGGAGCTTTCTTGGATTATGTTCCTATTACCGAAGATTTATTGAGAACTTTGCCGACAAAGCTAGATCTTTGCATGACCTACTGAAGACTGAAAAGCAATTCTATTGGGATGCAGCTCAAGAGAAAGCGTTTGAAGTCCTTAAAACAGCTCTAATTTCAGAGCCTGTCTTGGGACACTTTGATGAATCCGCTGATACCCATCTACACACGGATGCAAGCGGACATGGTATTGGAGCTGTTCTTCTACAAATACAAGGTGGGAAGGAGCGGCCTATAGCTTATGCATCTAGAAGCTTGACAAAGGCTGAAAATAACTATTCTACAACGGAAAAAGAATGCCTTGCTGTAGTCTGGTCTATTAGCAAATTCCGCCCATATTTGTTTGGTCGACCATTCACGGTTGTCACTGATCATCATTCTCTATGTTGGTTGGTAGGGCAGAAAGATCCTTCTGGCCGCTTGGCAAGATGGGCGCTGAAGTTGCAAGAATTTGACGTGACCGTTATCTACAAGAGCGGACGCAAACATAAGGATGCCGATTGTCTGTCAAGGAGCCCGCTTGAGAACGATCAATCAAGAGCTGTGATGTCACTAACCAACGCCGATATAGAGCAGACTAAAGACCCGGATTTAGCTAAAATAATCGATAATTTAAACTCGGGCTACACCAGAAAGGAATTCAGCATTATCGACGGCATCTTATACAAGAAAAATTATAGCACAACTGGAAGACCCTGGCTTATGATGATCCCTAAACACTTAAGATCGGAAGTTATGGCAGATTTACATGATGCTCCTACAGCTGGGCATTTGGGTTTCGCCCGAACGTATGACAAAGTCAAGAAGCGATTCTATTGGCCTGGCCTTTACAGAACTGTTCGCCAATATGTAAGCCATTGTCGGGAGTGTCAACGAAGGAAGAAATTGCCTCGACGTCCGGCTGGACAACTTGTATCCATACCGCCCGTAGAAAAACCATTCTATAAGATCGGGGTTGATCTCCTTGGAAGATTTCCAGTTTCTAAAGATGGAAACCGTTGGATCATTGTGTGCACCGATTATATGACAAGGTATGCCATAACGAAAGCGATCCCAGACGGAGGAGCAATCGAAACAGCTAAGTTCCTGGTTGAAGACGTCATCTTGAAGCATGGAGCTCCTAGAGAAATGATAACAGATCGCGGCAGAAATTTCATTTCTCAAGTAATAAAAGAGATCAATGCTCTGTGCGGAATTGTGCACAGATTTACAACGGCCTACCATCCCCAGACCAACGGCCTGACTGAAAGGTTCAACAAAACTCTGGGAGACATGTTGTCCATGTACACAGGTGTTGAGCAGAAGGACTGGGACCAAGTTTTGCCCTATGTAACTTTTGCTTACAACACTGCTAAACAGGAGGCGACCGGCTACACCCCGTTCTTTCTTGTCCACGCCCGCGAGGCCGAGACCTACATCGATGCCGTACTACCCTACCTACCAGATGAGATCTCTGACGACTATGTTGGAGAACTTGTGACCAGAGCTGAGGAAGCGCGTCAACTCTCCCGATCACGCCTTTTACAATCACAGGCGAAAGACCGTAGACTTTACGACCAAAAACATACTCCAGTCTATTACCAGAAGGATGATCTTGTGTGGGTTTTTACTCCCATCCGAAAAGTAGGACTCTCAGAAAAGCTACTGAAGAGATACTTCGGTCCCTACAGGGTGACCAAGAAGCTTTCAGAAGTTACCTATGAAGTAGAGCCCGTGGACCCCTCTCCCCGATCACGGAAAGCCAAGGATATCGTCCATGTCATTCGGATGAAGCCCTACCTGGACCCTGAAGAACAACATTCTATTCTACTGGGGAACACCAGCCGTGATAGATTTCCTTCCAGAACAAGGGCTGAGACAAGCTAATCAGCGGGTCGCTGTTTCTCTAAGGAGGAAGTAATGTCAAGCGGCACAGCGGTTCCAACTACGAGAGGCCCCATGGGACGCCTGTCAATCATCCCTGGACACCAGGGGGGTGAGGGGTTCGCGGAATCTGGCCGGCGGGGGGAGCTGAGATCGCTAATGAGGATTAACTCTGGCTTGGGGTAAGTCGTACACTCTATCTCTAAGTCGTACACTCTATGTCTCCCTTATAATAAACTAATTATCCCCAAACTTCCCCTTGCTTTATTTATCTCCGCGACAATATAAACGTCAGTGAATGTATGTATGTGTGTCATCCTTGCGCAGGGGCCATGCTAATCTTCTCTGTATCGTATTACATACACATGTATGTATGTGTGTATGTTTGTCGGCTATGCACGTCCATAATACGTAAATAATCTGACTGAAATTTTAACAGTATATATAGTAGAATCTGGAAAAACTTATAGTGAAAATTTCAGGTCTCTATCCCGAATATTCTTCGAGTTATTTGCAAATTGCGTTGTAAATTTGCCCTTTCGCTCACAAGCAACGCCTCTAGCGGTGAAGATGGGAGGAAATAGCAGCTAACCTAATGTACATGTAAAACGTGTTTTAAAAGGACGTAGAGAAAAATCTGGAAGAGATATTTATCGGATTTTTAACCAAGAAAAAATTAAATTGACAGGTTCTGGGCAAAATTAATTGCTTTTTTAGTCAGAAAATGATGATGACAATATTGCTGTATCATGTTTGATTATCAGTTACAGAATTATATCGGGAAAAATTCTAAAAAGCAGAGACCACGTGTGAAGCCATTTCATTTATAGTATGCAGGAACAAAATTCTAACAGAAAAATATTCATTCGAGCCGAAGACACAAAGCCAGATCATCTCTCTAAAAAAATATCGCTTCTCAAACTCAAAGTTTGGAGCGGGACGTTTCACAAAAGTAACATCTACGCCACCAATTTATAATTGTAACGGATAGTATTTGAAAACCAAATAATATAATATTCAAATATCGTTGTGAAAATTTACATTTTTATTTTTATATTTTAAAAACACACAAAATTTGGAGCGGGACATTTCCGGACGTTTGCCCGGGTCATTCGGCTAGTTATTATTAAAACTCCCCTCGACTCCAATCTGCCGTCTCTTCCGTCAGGCGAGTATGGAACACAACGAATTTTGTTTTTTAAAATCACTTAAATTAGATGTACAGAATTTGTAAGTGCATTTCCATGATAGAGCTGCCATGTTGCCTACTTATCTGGTCGTTCGAGTAGCAGAGAAATGGAAGATATTAGAAACTCTCTATTATTGGCATTGTATTGGTATTCTCTCATGAGGCGCGTTCCAAATTCAATATATATAGCTCCTTTAGTACTGTTAAAAAGAGCCGCAACCCAGAAATTCCTACTTAGAGAAAGAGTTTCTATTCAAGGATTCGATACAAGTACACTCTATATCAAAAATGGTCGCGCAAAGAACTTGTTCAATTTTATGAGAATAGGTACACAAAGACGTTTCGACCAAACATACAAATGATTAAAATTTGGTGGCCGATTTATGCAAAGCAAGAGCTCCGGCGCCTCTGAACTGCGCATTCAGCACAAGTATTCTAGACTCAATATTCGGCGCGACACGAGCTAATTTTCAAAATTCCCGATAATATTTTTGCAGTAAGCCTATTTATACTATTGTATACCAATGCCTCGCGAAAGATTTGTACTCATTACGAACATATGTCAGAGTTTGAAAGAAGTTGTATCTTTTGATTGAAAGAAGCTGGTTGGTCAAATCGACTAATCGCGCGACATCTGTGTCGAAGTGATGCGGCTATTAGACGATGTTAGAAAGATTGGGTCAACAACGAAAGAATTCAACGTGAGGACGGCAGCGGAAGAGATAGGGACACAACAGAACGGGAGGACAGAGCAATTGTCATAACGGCTGTCGCAGCACCGGATTCGACGTTATCTACGTGTTACCGGCACACTAGTGTCCAAATAACCATCAACCGACGACTGAGAGAGCGGAATCTAAGAGCTCGCCGACCGTTACAATGCCTACCCCTCACACCCGTACACCGACAAGTCCAACTACAGTGGGGTCAGAAGCGATCAACTTGTAACTGCGCTGACTATAGACGTATAGTCTTCAGTGATGAGTCCTCTTTCTTACTGTGTCCTAACGACCGTCGCAAACGTATCTGGAGATGTCCTGGGTAGCGTGTGGATCCTGGCCTTACTTTCGAACACCACACAGGTCCACAACAGAGTGTTTTTTTAGGGGGTGCCATTTTATTTGATATCAAGACTCCTTTGGTAGTAATTCCTGGCACCCTGACAGAACAATGATTTATTAAATTAATTTATACGTCCTGTTTTGTTTACATTCCTCTTACATCATCCAAGGCTTACTTTTCAACAAGATAATGCCCGGCCACACACGGCGTGTGTTACTATAGATTGTCTTCAGTCTTGCCGAACTCTTTCGTGGCCAGCAAGGTCACCTTATCTCTCATCCATAGAGCACATTGGATAGGAAGGCAATTGCAACCATCCCGGAGTTTTGACTATTCAGTCCGACAGTTGGGGACAATTTGGCAAGGAATCCCGCAGCACATTATCCTGAATCTTTATCAGTCCTTGACACGCCGGGTGGAAGCCTGCATCCAGACCAATGAAGGTCCAACGACATATTGACTTTCTTAATTTGTTAGGATCAAACTTTGGAATAAAACAATTAATTGTTCTGAAATTTTAATCGTTTTCTCCCTATACATGTTCTTCATATACACCAATTTTTGTTTCGATATGACAACTATTTATTGGTCCGTCGATGTATTATATACATGTCATAATATATGCTCTTCCAGGATTAATAAAACAAACCAACAGCCAACGAGAGAGAAATGGGCAGCTAAAGCGAGACACTTTAGGCAACTAACTAACGACCATTTTTTGGCCACATTCCTGAGGGGGGCGTCACCACCTGGTGACTATCCTGGTTAGCCCCCGGTTGTGTACACAGGGAAAACAGTCGTTCAGCTGATAACGTCTCGCTCGCTCTCTCTCGGCTGGCTGCCTGGATGATTGCTCTAACAACTCGTCGTGTGATTATTTCTCTCCTCACCACATTTACCACTATATTGCCACATTGAAAGTCGACAGGATAAGACCTGGCCGGGAAGCGAATCCCTCATATACCGGAGTATGAAGAAACAAGAAGCCAAGCCACGATGATCGACCAAACCCAACTCAACTGTAACCACTCCCCTTCGAGCCCTCAACCCCTTCCTCGCCAACCTTTGAACCGTGATCCCGAAGAAGTATTCACCTACGACGGAGATGAAGCTGCCACGCACTTCTTCCAGTACTAGATCTACTCAAGAACGATCGCCGTGCCAGAGCAGGACACCTCCCGCCATCATGGACAAGACTCCGCCATCTCCCTACCGCTACTGTGATGTACAACACTGGTACGTACAGTGTCACAGACAGAACTCTCCCGAAGCTCAATGAACTTACCTGCGCCCTAAACCAACATAACTCGTAAGTGTAATTGTCTTAACTCCTAACATTCATTCTTTAAATAAGTCATTCCTTGTAGATTGTCCCAATATTTCCATAATTAGCTCAATATGTGTGAATATGTAAAAATATTTAATATTTCCATTTATCTCTCCACCCCTATTAACAGTGATCTTATTATCCATATTATATCTAGCTATGTGAAACCCATTTAATTAGTTACCTTACCAGTAGATGTAACAATCGTCATTTTAATTAAATAATTTCCATTTTAACGTAACTCTTTAACAAAAAAAATCATAAAAAAAAGGAATTCTACCTATTAACGCTTTACGATTTTTACTATTAACAATAGATTTTTCATAATCAAATTATTTATAAAAATATGCCTCCAGCACCTAAACTTTTATATAGACCTCTCCTACTTGTAAGCACGGCTCACGAAAAATAATTTCTTTCCCTAATCGATTCAAAATTCACCCTGTAATTCAGGCGTCGAAGAATTCCAACCACCACGTGAGCCTTGCTTACAACCAACCCTTGGTGACTCTTATCTATCTTCACCTTAATGCCCCTCTCATTCTTACAACTTTGTTAACTTTATACCAGCTCAGGACCTTTATAGAGAATTATTGATTAATCAATTATCGAACTTCTATATTGTCATTTCAAAATCCTAACCTTCGCCCTTCATTTATGATAATTTATTTCGTAGTTCATCTCTAGCCTATCCACCGACCCACACCATCTAGCCAATGGTGTGTTCGTCACAGGGTGCAGATTGACTAACTGCTAGATATTTATCAACCCCTTTTTGTTCGCACTTGAACAATCTGTATCGAGCGACACAGTTCGCTTCTTCTTCTCGCGCCATACGTTCGCCACACGGACCCTGTCTTCAAATCTATGTTTGTCCATTGTCCAAACCAGCACGATATAGCCTACCTCCGATATTTCCCACGGAGGTACGTTAAACATCGTCGCTGATTCTGTCCGGTCCGTCATCATTTCGCGCAGACATGGGTCTTACTTTCAACCCACCGCGAAATCATCGCCTTGCACAAGCTCCCACGACGGTTCAAACACCTCGTGTCCGAGCAGCTTGTCACTTGTAACGGACAACGCAGTCCTCGTCCCAATTTTTGACACTGTGCGCGCAGACTTTCCGCAAATTAAATATAAGTCCGTTCGACTTCCTCACCTACACACGGGACTTTTCCCCTCGGACTCGCTACACAAGTAACTACATAGATAAGTTAGATTGGCCCAGGGCAAGTCTCCCCTCGCCCTGTTCGCCGAGGTTCTAACATTGTATGTAGTTTTATATCTACCTCAGTCCTGAGCTCACACAATTGTCAACCTCAATCTCATTTCTCGTACTCTACACTTATAGCATAGAAAGCCCATGACAAGTTTCCCCTTGCCATGTCCGCCTGAAAAATATCTTAAAGTATAGAGTTCCCCAGTCTTAATGATCTTCAGAATTTCACCATATGTATGTGACTCTTCTTCTCGTTGTTCACACTCCTCCATATCACTTCCCTTATAGTACATTAGATTTTGTTGTATATAGCCTTTTATAACCTTGGTATTTTCAAAGATTTCCTTAAATGTCAAACTCCCCGGTGTTGTAAAACTGCTTGTAAATAATATTTACATGTGTACTATACAATATTTTATTTACATAAAACTATGTCACCATTACCTTAACTAATTTTAACTGTAAAATTATTTTCTCTATTCCTGGCTTCACCAGCTTTAAATATACTTAAATTATGTTCAGCCTTCTTCAACGGGGGCCATATGTCATAATATATGCTCTTCCAGGATTAATAAAACAAACCAACAGCCAACGAGAGAGGGATGAGCAGCTAAAGCGAGACACTTTAGATACCTAACTAACGACCATTTTTCGGCCACATTCCTGAGGGGGGCGTCACCATCTGGCGACTATCCTGGTTAGCCCCCCGGTTGTGTACACAGGGAAAACAGTCGTTCAGCTGATAACGTCTCGCTCGCTCTCTCTCGGCTGGCTGCCTGGATGATTGCTCTAACAACTCGTCGTGTGATTATTTCTCTCCTCACCACATTTACCACTATATTGCCACATACATATATATATATTTTTTGTTATGGAGTGTATATTATAGTTGAAGATAGCTTTTGGTACGTAGGCTCTGTTGTTCTTGAATGTTTTGCATATGGAATAAAGGAGATCCACTTCGGGACGTCGGACAGCGTCGGCTCGGTTGACTGTAAACAAACAAGCCCCAAGCTGCGCCAGCCGGCAATAAAAACGGGAGGGGAGCACGGCCTGGTCTGCTGCTGACCAGTTGGGTGTTTTCCTCTGTCCTCTTAACATGTTTTAAATAAAGTTAGTTTGAAGGAAACTTTTACCCTCTTCTTTCTGCTATTTAGTGATCTGATTTAAATCCTTGCAACAGCCCACAAAAGAATCATCACTGCGAATTCTTCTACCGAACTCGCATCAGTGTTTTGTGAATCGATTACCCGACATTTCTTCACAAAGTGGCGTCCCCGCGGGTGGGCTTCTGACAAGGCAAGATCAAGTGGATTGAACGACTGAGTACAAGTCAAGACTCAAGATAAGTACCTTTTGTTTTACCTTCTGTTTATAGTTTATTTTGAAAAATGGAAATTTTAAAAAGGCATAGAAATGTACTTAGAAAGAGACTAACTCGTATCTTGAAGACGACAGAAGAGTTTCTGTCAAGTACTCCACCAATACCTGTAGAGGACATTGAAAATAATAGAACAGTCATTGAAGAAACTCACAGTGAGCTTCTTGTGATCCAAGGAAAGATAAGAGACTTCATGCTAACTTCAGACGTTAGCAAAGAGGAACTAGAGCACGACGATGAGGAAGCCTTGGAATATGCAATATATTCTAGCCAGAAGACTTGAAAATACTATTTATTTTCAATGCAAAAAAACAACCATAGCTAACACGATTCAACACTAAAATACCACGAACGTCTATTTACACAAACACTATATATATACACATATACTCACAATTATCATCATTAACTCTGTGCACAAACAATTGAATAAAACAATTTTTAAATTAATTAGCTAATATATTACACCATCTTCCCCCTACATGCTTTGATATCGCACAGGAGGTCTCCGATCCCTTGGAGGGTTTCTTCTTGGCAGGGGCCTTTCCTACATCTCGCCTTCTCTGTCTGAGGGACACGCAGATTCCCATGGATTGCTTTCAATCTCCACACCTAGGTCCCCGGACACTGGATCCTGCGGCTGTCCAGCTGTTTCCGACGAAAACGATTCTCTGTCCCTCCGGCTGTTCATACTCTCAGGAGCCATCCATATTGGGTCCTCTTCCTCCTTTCTTTCCTTTTTGGCCTCATCTTCACTTTCACCACTACTCCATCTTCTCCTTATCTGATCTCGGTGGTAGGTATTCACCTGTTCATTTATCGAAACTGTATAGACTCGGGACCCCTTTCTGCCCACTATTCTTCCTGGGATCCATCCAACACCTCTAAAATTCGTACACTACACCTGGTCATTCACCTCGAACTCCTCTTGGCCTTTTCCTCGGTCATACCTCATCTGCCTGGCCTGTCGTTCCCTCACCCTATTGTCCAGACTCTGGTGTATTAATGTCAGTCTGGTCCGAAGAGACCGCCCCATAAATAGCTCTGACGGAGTCTTCCCAGTTGTCTCATGCGGCGTGCATCGATACGTGAGGAGAATTCTTGACAGTGTATCTTGAATGGTATCTTCAAACCTACTTTTAATTTTTCCAAAGCCATCTTTATCAATTGAACCGCTCTTTCCGCCAAACCATTACTCTGTGGATGGTACGCTGGAATCAGAGTTTGCTTGACTCCATTTCTTTCGAAAAAACTCTTAATCTCTACCCCTGTAAACTGTGGGCCATTATCCGACACCACTTCCTCTGGTAACCCATACGCTGAAAACAATCTTCTTAACTGCTCAATCGTCTTTCTTGCGGTAATCTCTCTCATCGGGACCGCCTCGACCCATTTTGAGTGGCTATCCACCACGATTAACAAATTCACTCCATCTTCAAATGCAAAATCCATATGGATCCGTTGCCAGGGCCTGGTTGCCCACACCCACGGTCTCCAGTTTACTTTACTTGGGCCGGTCTGAGTTTGTTGGCAATTTTTACACGCATTTACCATATATTCAATCTGGTTGTCAAGATTCGGCCACCAAAAATGCGACCTAGCAACCGCCTTCATTTTGTTCATCCCCGAATGGGTCTCATGTAGGCAACTCAACATATTTTTCCTAAGAGAAGACGGGATAATCACTCGCATTCCCCACACAATAAGCATTCCCCGTCCATAGTTAACTCCAAATTTCTCTGAAAGTAGGGCCTGAGGTGTTCCCCCACTCTCTCAGGCCAGCTTTGCTGCGTATAGCGCTACACCACTGACAATACTTCATCTTTTTTAGTTCCACGCCTATTTCTTCTGCTGTAACAGGCAAATCTTCCACGTATGATAACCGGTTTTTCGTCACTCTCTACTGGCAACCGTGAGAGGAGGTCTGCATTTCCATGATCTTGAGTTCTTCGGAACTTAATTTCATATGTATAAGCCGCCAAAGTCAGTCCCCATCTCTGCAATCTTGATGTAGACAAAGTGGGAATACCTGCTCTCGGGCCCAAAATAGACACCAAGGGCTTATGATCTGTAATCAGGGTAAATCGTCTTCCATAGATGAACTAGTGAAACTTGGTCACACCATATATTATTGCGAGAGCTTCTCTTTCTATTTGTGAATAATTACGTTCGGCCCCGGAAAGTGTTCGTGAGGCAAACATGATTGGTTTCTCTTGGCCCTCGATAACATGGGACAGCACCGCCCCCACTCCAATCTGAGATGCGTCCGTGACCAAAGATAAAGGCAACGTGGCATCATATGGCACCAACACTTTCTCGGAGGTAATTCTTTTTTTACACTCCGAGATCGCCTCCTCACACTCCTTTGTCCACTTCCAACAACTATTCTTTTTCAGCAGTTTGTGAAGTGGCTCCAAAAGCTCTGGCAAATTCGGAATAAACTTTCCATAATAGTTCACCAGTCCCAGAAAAGATCTCAACTCCGAGACATTTGTCGGGCTTTTAGCTTTCTGTAATCCTTTAATTTTGTCGTCTAATGGCCGAATACCATCTTCTTTGATGAGATGTCCCAAATACTCTAATTCTCTTCGCAGAAATTCACATTTTTCCCTTTTCAATTTTATGCTGTGCTTCTGCAACCGAACAGAAATAGTTTTTAATACCGCTATATGTTCCTCCACTGACGCCGTGGATACGAGTACATGGTCAATGTAACAAATAACCCCATTAATTCCCGCCAATATTCTATCCATCACCGACTGAAAAAAACTAGCGGCATTTGCCAATCCAAAAGGCATTCTTTTAAACCTAAAAAGCCCCTTATGCGTATTAATAGTCAGGAGTGGCTGGGTGCTAGGGTCTACCTCCAATTGAAGGTATGCATTACTCAAATCTAGTTTAGAGAAATACTTCCCTTTGGCCAAGACGGAAAACAGGTCCTGCTGAGTAGGTAGTGGATAGGCCGCAGTATCCAAGAACCTATTTAAAGTTACTTTGAAATCGCAACAAATCCTAAACTCTTTATTATTCTTGGGCACTACCACCACTGGAGTTGCCCACTTGCTGCTTGGTACTTGATACAAATAGCCCTTTTCCACCATTCTTTCTAGTACCTCGTTTACCGCCGTTCTAATCGCAAAGGGTACTGGTCGGGGCTTATGAAATATGGGGTTCACATCCTGAATATTCACTGCAAATGTGAATCCCTTTATTGGATCTGTTGTCTCCCCGAACACAGCCTGGTGTCCTCTCAATAATTGCGCCAACGTGTTCTCCAAAGGCATCTGATTTACAAAATTTCCAATTTTCAACACATTGATCCATTCTCTCCCCAACAAGGCCTTCCTTTCTCCTCTCACCACGACAGCTCTAAGCCTAGCGATTGTTCCCCGAAAATAGACCATAACATATATTTAACCCAGAATCGGTACCACAGTTCCGTCATAGGTCTTAACAATTATTCCCGCATCTTTTACCTGCACGTCTGGGATATATCTCTTGAAATCCTTCTCCGATATTATAGTCAGACAGCTGCCCGTATCGATTTCAAAAGTCATCAAAGTGTCCTCTACTCTCACCTTAATCACATAGGGAGGGTCATTCGTAGCATACTTGACTCTATAATCATACGTCCTCATGAAGATCATTCTTTGAAAGGATTCTTCCTCCTCCTCCTCTTGATCCTCAATCCGATGAATCTTTCTCTGGTTCAGAAACCGGCTCATCTGTCTTCCGCTTGTATGTTCCTCACGGCTCCTGCAGATGGTTGCAATGTGGCCTCTTTTCCCGCGTCTAAAACAGGCCGCCTCTCTAAATCTGCATAAATCTTTATGTAACCTCCCGCAATGTTTGCACTTTCTCTTTTGCTCTCTATCATATCTATCCCCGACTTCTGCGCGTATTTTGTCCACGCTATCTGCAGGCTCATTGAAATGGAATATTGTGGTATTTTTCTCTGCTGCCTCCATCGACAACGCAATTTCAATTACTCTTGCCAACGGCACATCTCCTTCAGACAAGATCCTCCTCTGAATTTTTGCATTTCTCAGTCCGCACACTAATATGTCTCTTAAAGATTCCTTCAAAAATTCGCCAAATCCACAAGTTGAGGCTAGCCGTTTAATTTCCACCAGATATTCCGATACACTTTCCGTTTCCTTTTGTATTCTTCCAAAAAACATAAATCTCTCCACGATTATAGATAGCTTTGGGGAAAAATATTCAACAAGTTTCTCTATTAATTCTTCATACTTATACTCTTAAGGTAACTTCGGACTACATAAATTTTTCAATGTATCATACGCCTTCCGGCCAATTAGCGCCAACAAATAGGCTCTTTTCTTTTCTTCATTTGCTTCTTCTAGAATTAGAAACTGTTCGAGACGCTCGATGAACGTACAAAAATTTTCATTTTTTAAATCAAATTCCTTAAAATGGTAATGAGCCATCATGAAACAATTTTTTCTTATGTAAATTTCTAAAATTTCTTTCTTCTTTAATTTTAAACAAAATTCTTCCAATTACCTCATACTATCGCTTGGGTACTTACTCTTAAATCCTCGTCGCCAATGCAATATATTCTAGCCAGAAGACTTGAAAATACTATTTATTTTCAATGCAAAAAAACAACCATAGCTAACACGATTCAACACTAAAATACCACGAACGTCTATTTACACAAACACTATATATATACACATATACTCACAATTATCATCATTAACTCTGTGCACAAACAATTGAATAAAACAATTCTTGAATTAATTAGCTAATATATTACAGAATATACCTTCAGATATAAGAAGATATATTAAAAAATGTCTGGCTCTCTCTTGTTAAACCTAAGGTCACTGCATCTAGTCCCACGACCAGTGAAGTGAGCTTCGCTTCTAGCTCACACCATAGAATTAAAACTTCTCAAGATCTCGGACTATCTTCCATTGGCCAGGAATCACTTAAACATGTGGTGTTTGTAGGCCATACTAGTGAAAGTGTCAACCAAGAATACAGAGTCACTTTGGGTCATGCATCGGGAAATTTTAAAATTGTCGCGAAGCCTCTTGACCAACAAAATATCTGTGGTAACTTGCCAAGACTGAGCCGCGGGCCATGGATGAAAGAACTCAAGAATCTGGGTTCCTGATATTGAAGAGGATGACAAGGAAATTGAAATACTTCTAGGATGCGATGTGTTGGGATTTATTTTCATGATGAAATCTTGTATGATGTCAAATGACTGCGTCGCAGACGCGTTTTGGATGGACTTCAATGGGAGAATGTCAGTCAGGTAGTGACGTTTCACTCGCTCATCATGTTACAACGATGACAATTTCGGAGAGCAGAATAATCAATCTGTGGAATCTCGATGTTCTTGGCATTATGGATTCTATTGAAGTGAAACAGAGAGATCAGAGAGACGCATTGGCGCGTCGACATTTTCTAAAAAGAGTCCAACATTCTGTTTCTGGAAGACATGTTGTTTCCCTCCCGTGAACTATAGAGAAAGCTAAAATCGCGGACAACCGGGAAATTGCTTTGAAGATATTAGAACAGACGACTAAGAAATTAATATCTTTGAATCTTTATGAGGATTATAATGATATTTTCCGAGGCTGGTTGGCTGATGGGATAATTGAGAAAGTCCCAGCTGAACAACCCGACGCTGAGGCCTTCTACCTGCCTCATCGTCCGGTGGGGAAACTTTCCAGTGGGACTACACCTATCAGGCCTGTTTTTGATGCTTATAGCAAGGTCGATAGATCCCCATCTTTAAATGACTGTCTTGAAAAAGAACCTAACACGATCGAGATGATTTCCAACCTTTTGCTAAGGCTTATAAATGACAAAGTTGAAGTACATATGATGGCGGTTAAGTCTCGAGTCACGCCTCTCAAGAAACCCACGATACCAAGACTTGAACCTTTAGCCTGTATTGTAGGAACACGGTTACACAAGATGATCTTTGAAGCTCTAGAGTTGAAAGATATCACAAATGTATTTTGGTTTGATGCCACAACAGCCCCCGCTTGGATAAAGCGCGATGACCAGTTCGGTACCTTCGTCGGGAATCGCGTGAAAGAGAAATTCAGACTTAGTGATCCTGGAGATTGAAGATATGTTCCTAGCGAGAGCAATCCAGCTGATTTACCCTCCAGAGGATGCAGCCTCTCCCAACTGTTACAGTCTAGATGGTGGGAGGGCCCTTCCTGGTTAAAACTCTCCGAAGAATATTGGCCTTCCAGGTATAAAGACCTGAATGAAGAAGAAATCTGTGCGGAAAGAAAGAAAATTTCTGTTGTGACAACAGTTAAGAGTACATATCATTGGTACATGAAATATTTCTCCTCGTTCCAAAAAAAATGTGCGGATGATGGCATGGATTAGAAGATTCATCAACAACCTCCTATCTTCAACCAAAGTAAAGGACGAACTTTCCGTGAAGGAGATCGATGAAGCGGAGCTAGCTCTTTTGAAAATAGTGAAGGCCGACTGTTTCCCTAGCCACTCTATACCTGGCCTGAAGATATATGAAGTATAAGGAATCCTGCGTGTGAAAACAAAATTAATTTACAGCAGCGACGAATTTGGCTTCCGTTTGCCAGTACTATTACATGGGACTCATCCGTTGATTGAACAAATGATATGCGATTCACACGTTGAGAATTGCCACGCTGGTGTACAATTTTTGATGAACAAACTTCGGGGAAAATATTGGATAGTAAAAGCGAGACAGACCATTAAGAAAATAGTGAGAAGATGTGTCACATGTCACCGCTTCTCCGCTAAACCCGTTGTGGTGGAAGACGCTCCACTACCTGACACTCGAGTACATAACGCCAAGGTATTCGAGGTGGTAGGGATTGATCTGGCGGGCCCGCTCTATCTGAACGATCGGACCAAGACCTGGGTTGTTCTCTTCACCTGTACTGTGTACCGCTGTGTACATTTGTAACTGGTGATATCTCTCAGCACAGGAGATTTCCTAATGGCCCTGGAGAGATTCATCAAGAGACGAGGACGTTCATCCACCATCTTCAGCGACAACGGAACAAATTTTGTAGAAGCCAATAACTTATTTAAACAAATTGACTGGGAACGCGTTTCTAACGACGGGAAAGTGAAGCGTATTGAATGGAAATTCATCCCGCCCACTGCTGCCTGGTGGGGTGGATGGTGGGAGAGGTTGATTCGTTCCCTCAAAGACATACTAAAAATAATGCTCGGAACATCAACATTGACATATCAACAATTGATGACCCTGCTGTGTCATGCAGAAGCAGTGATGAATGGAAGGCCCATGACTTATGTCAGCGTCGATTCGAATGATCATGTCACAATATCACCTTCCATGTTTCTACAAGAACAGACCGATGTCGAGTTTCCCGAGTACCAGAATATGGGACCTAATCCAACGACCCAGAAACTGCGCTATTTGAACAAGCTGAGGGAGGAGTTGAAATCACGATTCAGGAAGGAATATTTGTCCCTCCTGGTCCAGAGAAACAGACGCATTTACAATCCAAAACTCCAAGCTGAGTATGTTGTCCTTGTTGGTATGGACAATAAAAAGCGTAACTTCTGGCCATTAGCAGTGATCGAGGAGATATTGTTTGGAAGAGATGGAGTGAATAGATTAGTGAAGGTGAGATCCGCAGTAGGAGCCTTCCTAAGACCTATTCAGAAAATATATCCCTTGGAAATATCATCAACAGCAGCTTCTTCGCGTTTGCTGAACGATAAAGGGAAAACTGCAAATATACAGACTAAATCGGGAAGAACCGTTTGTATACTCAACCGATTGGACGATTATTATTGTTTTTCTGTGTGCCTAGAGTAAAACAGGTGGGAGTATGTGGAATAATGGAGATCCACTTCGGGACGTCGTCCAGACTGCTCGGGTGACTGTAAACAAACAAGCCCCAAGCTGCGCCAGCCGGCAATAAAAACGGGAGGGGAGCACGGCCTGGTCTGCTGCTGACCAGTTGGGTGTTTTCCTCTGTCCTCTTAACATGTTTAAAATAAAGTTAGTTTGAAGGAGACTTTTACCCTCTCCTTTCTGCTATTTAGTGATCTAATTTCAATCCTTGCAACAGCCCACAAAAGAATCATTACTGCGAATTCTTCTACCGAACTCGCATCAGTGTTTTGTGAAACGATTACCAGACTTTTCTTCACATTGCACTTAAGAATTTGTGGTTTTTCCGTGGTCGGTTATTTTAAAGAATGTCTATTTTTAAAACGTTCCCCTCAATATGTGTTTCACTCATTTATATTGTTTCGCGCTTGTAGTTGAATGCTTTCTTAAGGGAAGCCTTTTATAGTATTCGAGTTTTTGTAAAAGCTTTAATGCTGATGTCTTGGGTACTGAGATCGTTTCTGTATATCTCGTGTTCAAGGGCCATACTTATGATGGAAATATAAAGAAAAAGTCATGTGTTTTTGTTTCTGACCAACTTCTTTTTTTTTGTTTCAAGTCTCTTGAAAAGAGACGATGCTCCATTGTGACGTCTGTATTCTGATAAACAAGCAGCTCCTGATCGCGCAACTGATGGTATAAGCCAGCTATCGGAATATACATATTTCGACTAATCGGTTCATTTCTATTCCAGAATATTATACGCAAAAGACTTTTATATAACCAATAATCATGACAGAAAAATGTATCAACGCCAATTGATATTTATAATGATAGATGGCGCAAACATCAGCAAAGGATTATTAGCACGAGATTCGAAGATACATTCTATTAAAAATCATTCCAACACCCACTCTCCTCTTCTATTTCCATAAAAACTCTAGTTAACCTGTTTGGCTCTCTCGATTAAGACGAGATAGATGTCGAAATCCGAGGCAATGTCGATGCTGCTCAAGTTTCACCGTTTTAAGAAACACACTACGGACGTTCAATACAAAACTTCCCTCAACAGCCGATTACCTTAGAATGATGCAATCTCCGGCGAAATAAAAAATTCACACTTGTGACAAAGGGTTTCGATCTATCTAACCAGTCGCCACATTACTTCTATTATTTTGCGGGAAAATTAAAAGTGAAATGGATTTCTCTTCCGTGAAAATAGACGCCAAAACTGTGTGCCATCTAGTGACCGCCTCTAGTAGACTTGGATCAGTAAACAACACCAGCTTTGGAGTGTCCACCGGGAGGTCATTTGTCGGTGCAGGGCGGCTTCGATGGCAGGAGGTCCACAATTAGAAATCTTCCGAATTGGCAAAATGATGTCTATCTGGCAAAGAGAGAGAACGAGCCAATTTTCTATGGCTGAAATATATATCGATATGGAGAATTTTATAATATAGTATATATCTCACCATCATAAAACTTTTCTCAGAAAAGAAGATACAGAAGCTATGATCAATTGAGATAGCGAATGATTTTGACGCCTATTTAGACAAAAGAGGTTGCGTTTCATGTTTAGTTTTTCTCCAGGAGTAATTAAATTGATTAAACAGGGCGATAAGATACGAGGAATGCCATTTCACGGTGATATATGGGTTTTAAAAGAGGTAGATTATAAGATTAGGTATATTACAAAAGTGAGCAGATGAGTCGTGACCCTTCATTGCTAAAAATGCAACACTCAAGTTAGCTCATTAACCTGAACCTAACCTAATTCTAGTCTGGGCTGAACTCAACCGAAACACAAACTCAGGTTAAAATTTAAGTGATAAATAATAAATTGAAATTATATTTAAAAACTAAACAAAACAGAAAACCTTATTAATAATTTGTATTTAATATAATATTAAACAAGATATGTTTTACTGTTATGGCACACCGGAAAATCAGCGACCGCTAGTCAGCGACATAAACAATGAGGTATATATACCACTTTACTAACTTACAAAATAAAATCTTCTCAAAATTCCGAGTTCTCACCTTTAAAATAATGTTCCACCTAGTAACCAACTTTTCAACGGCCATTAAGAGAGTATTTTTTAAACAAAGTAGTCCTATAGCGCGCGTTTCGATTTCAACTGCAACAATGGGGGCTAATACTTTTTACCACTTCCGAGGAATCCCCTTTATCAAGCAAATCTGTATACACGATTTTTAAAGTTTTATTATTTCAGTATATATCCCCTAACCACAACGTATATTTATAGAGAATGAGTACACCGATTAATGGCATGGCTCCGAAGCTTGTACGCCTGCAGCCGCACCACTGCCATCCAGCCAGTAGGAACTGGTGTATCTTCCATGCACCGAGCGGTATGGCCCTCGCGCCCACCTTTATGGTATGGCTCCACGGAGTTGACCAATCAGCCCATAGGCGTCTACATGGGTTGATTTTAGCTAGGTTACTGTCCGGACCTCCTACTTGGACTTGGGTAAACCCGTCCTACGCTCCAATAGGACTCTCATTAGGCATTTTCAGTGTTGGTGGCTGATTACGGCTTAAAACGATAGAAATATTCTTGGAAGACGTAGAATATTAAAAAACAAAATAGCAACAAAATATTTTTAAATGGCTTACTGTATAATGTATGTCTTTGCGATTTTTATATTTATTTTATTTCTTGAACAACTTCCATATTATTTATTATGAATATAATTTACATTTTAAATATTATTTTATTAATTACAAATTTCTTTCTTTAAAATAACTTTGCTTAATGATTGTTTATATATTCACCTCTATTTTTCATTTTTAAATATAAACTAAAAGTTTCAAACGATCATTCCTTAAAATATTGTCATTTTAAAGTCATTAGTCAAACGATTATTTTACGATTAAAAATAAAATTCATTGAATCTTTACATTATTTCTCTTTCATTTAAAATGTAACATTGATCGCGCGCAAAAAAAAAAGAAAAAAAAAACGATTACGCTATTGCATATATTTAAATTCTTTACGCGTATATTGATTAAATTCCAATTAATTAAATTGAGAAAAAGAGAAAATAATTTATATTAGAAGCAATTCCAATAAGTGGAGAAGAGCCAAAAGAAAATATTTAATTTTAACAATTTACGGAGATTTAAGAAGCAGGTGATAAATTATTCAGAGGAATTCGTGACTAAGGTGGCAATCGGCTGATCAGATGTAGGTCACTGCGGGATCTTCTGCTTCTTTTTTAGGGTTTCGTCTGCAATCCTTTTTATTTATTAATAGTCGCATTTTATTACAAAATATTACGTGACTATTTGTTGAATATCTTTTTCGATTTGTGTTGTATGCAAAAGTGTCACATAAGAGTATCCAAGCGACATTTTTCTTTATAAATATAAAATGAATATATATATATTTAAATGTTTAACATTTAGCATTAATATTAGCAGATTAATTTTTATTTAAACAATCTAAACATTACAAGCTACATTAGAGCTTGCTTTTTTTTATCCATAAAAATATGCAAAACGCAAAAAAATGTATTCTATTTTTAAATCAACTTAGTTTAAATTTTTATTCCAAAAGAAAACAGTGTCCGTCTTATAATTTAATTAGCCTATTCAGAAGATACCTTTGCCATGGTATAACCCTTTGATCTTTTAAACTTGTGTCTCTTATTTTTAGATATCCTTAATTTATATCACTAGCTTCTTTCTCCAAAATATCAGAGAAAAGCTCAATTTCATATAATACTATCCCTATATTTAATTACGTTAACGCGTTCTCCCGTCAGCTTGAGGCCGAAAAAGAAGAGAGATGTTGGGAATCTTTTTTTGTTCAGACTATGAAACAATAAATGGTTTTAAATAATTAGGCGAATTTACCTTTTAAGAAAGTATTTTAAATATATTATTTTCAAAAAGAGAGAGAAAAAATATATAACAATTACACTTATTGATTATATAAAAAAATATATCATTCGTTCTTTCTTCTTTTTATATTACAGTGTTGTCAGTCTAAAAGTATTTTAAGATCATTGATTTATTATTTTAAAACATTTTCCTTCTTTTTTTCCAACAAGAGATGACGATGAGAAATATAAAAATTTTAAAATACTCGTATAATAATTGTAAATACCTCGTTCTCTGCCGTTCTAGATCGGTCCGTATATATAGTTAGATAATAAAAAGGCATATATTAGATTGAAAAATGATTTATTTGCCAATATTTCGGTTGGCTGAAGGTCAAGCTTTGTCAGGGCATAATGGCATTTATTTTGTATAAACAAATCAGCGCCACAAAGCGTCAATAGATTGTAATTAAAATTAATTTGCGATGTATTCTAAAAAGAAAAAATTACAAACATTATAAAATTAATTTATATTAAAAAATTTCGTTTGATTTTTCATTATATTAAAAATAGCGCATAATGATTTTTTTTAATGTATATAAAGCAGGGTAAAGTAGATAGGTGTTTTATACGAGGAAAAATTCAATGGTGAAAATAAATAAAAAGATACTTAATCCGTCTAAATAGACTCTGAAACTATGCGTCATCCGTCCATACAAAATGAAATACCAGGGTCGGTGAGACAGCGCCTAAATATCGTGGTGTCAGGCTATGGCCTCGTCAGTCCAGGCCAGATTTGGTTGACGTAGTTTGACGGCTAGATGTTCTTTGGTTCAAAAGAGTGTAAAGTTGTTATAGTAGAACTTCCATGAAATGACACTCTCACTAGAGAACATCACTTTACAAAACAGTTTTCATCGCCAAAATTGCCCTTTTTATTAATAGCAACTCTCCAGTAAGAGGACACCTCTCCCTAAACGACACTTTGGCTCTGCAACTAGGTATAGTCTTTTCCAGAGAGGTTTTTACTTCATTTCTTCCCTATAAAGGTTTCTTAAGTGTATCGCCAAAAATTCTATTTAGTTTTGAAGATATCGTCAAATAAGAAAGTTTATAAGCTGTCACTTTAGTACGTAAATATATATTTTAAGACACACATCTAAAGAGTTTCTTTAAAAATAAAACAACCAGCTAGTATAAAACACAGTTTATTGATATATCCAGTTGAATAAATAGAGAAAATATAATAGATTTGTGAATATCTCAAGTATTCCCCGAAGATGGTCTTATGAATATATATGTACATGATTGATGATTACGTTGAAGATGGTCAGAGGCGGTAGGTTGGAGCAGAAGCTGGGGCGGTCTTAGCGGGGTCGGGCTTGAGACGGGAGATGAGCAGACCCTCCAGGCTGATGTAGGGAGATTCGAAGACTAAAGATGTCACGAAGGACAGCAGGAAAGTGATGGACAATGTCCCCATAAACACCCAAACCTGAAACAAAACAACACTCCTTGCTTCGCCATCATTAACTAATATTTCAAAACCATTTTTACAACAATAATTATATTATGATGCATTAGCGCGCCTTCTGTTATGAAAATTCGAAACTATTATAGACGCGTAGATTAAACTGGCGAAACCTCTGGGAGGGTTCACCACTGATGAACTAGGCCCTCCCATTTATTTCCATTGCAGTAAGGGCAGTAGAAATTGTTCAAATTTTAAAATAAGCATAAGCGTCTATAATAGTTTCGAATTTTAATAATAATTATGTCAACTATTAGAAATAGAAAGTGTTACATCCAGAAGGAATTTTAAGGATATCACTAAACTTGGAAGAAAGGTACAGGCCATGGTTATTAGATGTTTTGCGTACAATTTTAGCCATTTATTATACACTATAAGAAGCTAATTATATCCAAATTACATGTGTGTTTTCTTCAACACCTTCTGGGTGTAACATTTCTATTTATACTCTATTTATATATGCACTTTTACATGTATTGACAAGATGTCAATAAAATTATTTTAATTGTCAATTGCCTAGTGTATTCATACAGCCTTAGCAACTGCAGCTTAAAAAGACGACCATTCAACGCTCCGTGTCAACAGATTTTATCCTTAGGAAGCCGAGCTTATAAAACAAGGAATACGGGGTGATGGTAGAAAGCTCTTACTGTTAACTCAAAGTCTGATGAAGATGATAAGTTATTCAGTCTCAAACTCCAACCCACCATAACCATCTGGATATAAGGATGAAAACCATTTAGTGCGATTTTACTAAATAAAAAAAGTTCTTTGTATCCTTACTGCAATGGGAAAATATAGGGAAGACTTGGCTCATCAGTGCTGAACCCTCCCAGAGGTTAGCCAGTTAACTCTACCACATACTGCTCTAATATTGTATTGTGCTTCTATACTTATGCTTCACTGACAGAACTTACCTCTCAATATTTCCTTATCGCGTTATAAGGACAGTATGAAACCACCATTCCAACCAGGCTGGCGGTACTTACAGCGAGGAGATGAGAGCCGGGCAAGTAGCCCACTTGAGACGTCACGCAGTACTGGACGATGTAATGCATGAGGAAGACGCAGTAGGTGAGGCGGGCCAGGGGTCCGAACGCCGGCCAAGAGAGGAAGGAGCCCACAGGTCCCGCGTGTCCGTACCGGCAGCTAAGAATCACCCAGGAGATGGACAGAGCCCAGGCGGGGCGATGCAGGGCGGCGTACAGCACGGCCTCGGTACGGGACGGCACCCAGTAGCCGGCGTTCCAGGGGTAGGCCGCCCAGAGGACACCGAGGGCTAGCACAGCGCTGGTGGCCCATCCCGCCCACACCGTGGCCTGCATCGGTCATTTCATAATACACCGCCTTTTCTTTTCTAATATGATGCAAATCATAATAAGTACACGTAGGCTCAAACACAGGTAGTGTTCATGATTTAAGATATAAAGTGGTGAAAAGTTATTAAAATATATATATATATATTTTTTTTTACAAAAAAAAATCTTATTTCTTTTTTTTTCCTAAGGAAACAGAACCCTTGATTACCTTATTGATTAAATCAAAGTGTAAAAGTATGGAAGAATTTATATTAAATTATATTTGAATTGGAAGGTTTAAAGTGGAAGTTTCTCTTCTACCAGCATAAGTCAAGGAACAATTCAGGTCCACATACTCCCAGCCTGGAAATGGTTTATTGATTGGAGCCTGTAGAGAGAAGGGTTTTCACTTTAGAAACCTTGCAATCCAAATAAACAAAATTATACTCGTGGTGAAAAAAATATATTTTATAATTTTAACAGGTACTTTTTGAAAAATAATCAGGCCCCACTATGAACCTCCAAATTTTATTCATAAACTATTTTAAAAAATGCCGTAACATAATCTGTGTTGATGTTTTCAGATAAAGAAGTGAGCTAACCTTGCTGAGCTGTAACTTTGGCTTGACACTCATCAGGTAGCCGGTGGCCAGTCCGATGAAGTACGGAGCGATGTGGGGAGTAGGCTGGAAGTAGAGCATGTTCCAGAACATCCTCCTTTGTCTGGAACACCAGAGGTTTGGAACATCTTCTTTAAATATAGCAATAATGCTATGTACCTATTGAAATTGTACCTACAGGGTTAGCTCTCTGTAAATGTTTGCCTTTGAATAGAACATCACATGACTGGGCAGTTCCAGAACATCAATTTGAAGGCTGCATTGGTGATATGCTCCTATTGAAATTGTACATACAGGGTTAGCTCTGTAAATGTTTACCTTTGAATAGAACATCACATGACTGGGCAGTTCCAGAACATCAATTTGAAGGCTGCATTGGTGATATGTTCCTATTGAAATTGTGTATCTACAGGATTCACTCTGAATAATATTTATTTCTTCCGCTTTCACTTTATGCGAACTCTACATGCTACGCCTTACTCTAAAAACTACCTACAAAGTTTATAGTTGAGGGTTATATATATGGTACATGGTAAAAAGTAATTCGGCTATAGCTCGAACCTGGGACCTTCAGGTAACTATAAAAATATTTCCTTTGACTCAAAGATCCCCTCATATATATTGAGAGAGACAGTGCTGCTATTGGTTCTAAATATTCCCTTGGGATCCACAAAAGTTCAACGCCCTAGCAAACCTACTGAAAGGATAAACGTTCTCTCTTCTCCTGTCTTATAACTTAATAAAATCAATAAGGAATCCAGGGATAAGTTTCTTGTATAATATTTATTTCTGTAGCTTTCGGGCAGATAAGCCCTTCAACAGGAACAGCTAGAAGTTATACTCATAGTTGCTCCGGTTGAAGGGGGCATGTTAGGTCGGAAGCTAGAGAAATTGTACAAAAACGTATCCTTGGATGGTTTATTGATTTCATTAAATACTGAGAGGAGATTCCAAGATTCAGTTTCTGCCCATCTTCACTTTTCCTGAAATATTGCGAGCCTACACATGCTGAGAAACTGGTTGCTGACATATACTAATTCAGAGATTGGGCTCAATTCAGCTAAAAGATGTAAATTAATGAGGAAACAAATCAAATAGGATTTCCATCGCCAATTTTATGTCATTTCTAAAAATCCATTTCGAGATTTTCTTCTTATTTTAAATTGAAACATAAAGGGGAATGAAGGCATTGAAGATTAACGATGGCATGTGGTGGAGAAATGGAACCCAAGAAGGTGAAAGAAGCGGATGATAGGTATACTGGAACAACAGCCCACACACATGCGACGGGACAGGAATAATTCAACTTTAAAATATGTCATCAAAATTTACCACTAAAGAATAAAGAGATCATCTGTCAGATAAAAATAAAAAGCCCAATAACAATATTATATTCTGTGTGAAATACCACCCTCTGAAAACAACATTATAAAGAATTACCAAAAATACAAATATTTTTCTGTGTTATAAAAAAAAAACCTAGAATCGAACCCACGATCTTATATTTTCTATAGAATGTTGTTGTTAAATTCAGCCACTGAATCATTCAATGAAATCAATGCTGATTAAAGTCAAGTGACATTGGGCATCCAATCAGAGCGCGAAAAAAGGACCATATATAGTTAGATATATACTATAGAAGGATATATATAGGGAGAGTTAAGAAAAAGGGAAGGGATAAAGAGGAAGACAATCCCTACTCAGGGTCCGGGTTGACGAAGAGCATGGTGGGAGGAAGCTCGGCCCACCACGTGACCAGAGCTGTGGCCAGGACCCCCAGCACGATGAACACCAGGTTGATTGCCATCCCCAGCTTGGGCCGTCTACACCCATACACTTGTCTTACTATCTACCAGTAGTAGACTTACACCGAGGTGGGGAGATACCTTCTGAGGGGCAGCAGCACGGCGAGGGACAGGATGTAGAGCTGGATGTCGGCGGACACGAACCACGAGGGGTCCAGGCACTGAACAGCTCATCTCACATTAGAGTATTGTGTATAGTGGTTTGTGTGTTAGTGGCTGTCAGTAGGTGTGTGCGAGCATGTGTTAATGTGTACTTGTGTGAATGTATCTACTAGTGCATGTAACTGTGAGTGCATCTTTTTGTGAATGTGTGTGTTCGTATATGTGTGCAAGCGGCGTTTGTGTGTTTGTGTATGTGTAAGTGTGCTTTAGTGTTTGAGCGCGGTGTGTGTCAACGTGTGTTTGTGTGTCTGTTCGTACAAGTGTCTGTTATTATTTGGGCGTGCGTGTATGAAAATTTGTCTATTTTAGTGGGTGTATTTGTGCAAGCTTGCGTGCGCATATAATTGCCTGAACATATGCGTGTTAGCATGCGTTTGTGTTAGTGTGTATGTATGACTTAGTTTAGAGTTCACTCATAAAAGAGAGAAAGTAATGGGTTTTTAATTTTTACTTAGTGACTCTTTCCCAAACTACTGGGTGTATGCATCTGTAGAAATTCAAGAATTCTAAGAAAGCTCAGCGGACGTGACTTCCCACCTGGTCCGACATCCAATTGTTGAAGAAGAGCAGCGCGGTCCACCAGCTCCGTCTGCAGCGGTCCACGTGAGGCTGCAGCGTCTCCCGGAACAGAGGTCCGGACCCCATCAGTGGCACGAGGAACACCAGTCCTATGGCGGCGGCTAGGGCGGGCCACAGTCTATGTGCACACATGTCTCGTAACTACACATATCACATATATATGTTATAGATTAGAATTTTTTTTGTGTTTTTGATTGTTGAAAAGAGGTGCAGTCGTGGAAAAATAAAAATAATTATTTACCTTTCAAGCAGATTTTTATTTTGAATCCCTTGAAGTAAAAATATACATAAAAATATTTATATCACAGTAATATAAAATTTAGAAAATGAATTCTATATTCGTGATTTTCATTAGAAAAGGTAGGGTTCACTTTACATATTTACAACAACAATAATTAAAAGTGATATTTTTTTGAATATATGGTCAAAAATGTATAACAGTCAATGAATGAAAAATAAAATATATGTTTTTAAAATAAAATAAAATATTTGCATTTTTAGATTATATAATATATATATAGTTGAAATTACATTAAGCTCAACTGACCGAATATGTCTTTATGTTATTAAAAAAAAACGACTTGGAAATGGAGCACCACGTGCTTTTCTGTTCGAGTTATAAATGAAAGGGAACTTCGTTTGTCTAAAATTATATCGAATCAGCTTGATCTGGAGTCTCTATTGCCTAGGAGGACAAATAATAAACCCAATACATCGGCCTTGTACAAGTTATACAGGGCTGCCCAAGAGAAGAAACATTGGGAAAACGGGGAGTATGTAAATGGATATTTAAATAAACGATTCCCTGTAAATAACTAACTCATATTTTATAAGTAATTATGCTCCTGGGCGAATCCTGTGTAGGGCATAGGTCCCCAATAAAAGTATTGTTTATGTTGTATATATATATATATGTCATAATATATGCTCTTCCAGAAATAGTAAAGTAAACCTACAGTCAACGAGAGAGAGACGTCGATAGAAGGCAACTAAGTTACGGGCATTTTGAACCACTGGCCACATGCCGGAGGGGGCTTTTCTTGGAACCCTCAGGACCTATTTTTGGACAATTGGGGGGTGGTTGGCGACAAACGGTCGTTCCGCAGTGGCAGCCGCTAGCGCTCCCTCTCTCTCTCGGTTTGCTGGGTCCCATCTTCCAAACTTGTGGTTTTCCTTATTTCTCTCTCCCCACATTATCACTATATTGCCACATATATATATTTGAAACTGCTTTAGCATAAAACATATGCATATTCGGAAGCTGTTCCATTTTTAGAGGTACTGTTTTAATGCTTTGTTAAAAATAATTTACAAATGTTTGTAAAACATTTTGTTTTCTATGTGTAAGCCTTAGCAACAGCCCTGCCTCACTATTTCAGGAAACAAGGCTTCGTTTTAGAATATTTTGATCAAGACAATCCCAATAAGCCTCAACGACTTTCCCGAGACCATCTAGCGGCTTTGGTTGTCTAGATATAAGGTTTTTTTTTAGCACGTCAGAAGCACAAAAAATCCATAAGGTCCAAGTATGGGCATTTGACAGGGGTTTGCTTAAAAGGGATATCCGCGTTCATCCCTCTTTTCGTCCAGGCATTGATGTGTTAAACAATGTGGTATGACTCGAGGCTTTATACTGATGCAGCCACACGGATCTTGAGTCACTTGGATACAAAAGGTGACACATTGTCGAATAATGGTTCTAAGACAAGTCTTTGGTAAATTTGCGAATTTATCTTGAAATTTGGATCCACCTTATTTATTGGAAGATTTCCATTGTAGCAGAAACCTGCAACGATTATGAAGCCCTTTGAGAAACTTCCCAGTCCTGAAAGGTGTTATTTGAGAGTTAGTGTAGTAAACGGCACAGGGTTGGTTGCTATCATTGATGTAACAACATCCATGATCCAGTGTAACAACATTCTTTCATTTTTTACCTGCCAGGTATTTTTCATAAAGGACACTGCAGCGGCATCCCTCGATATGGAGAACAAGAACTTCAACCTTTTTAAATATTTGAAGCCGATTTTTCCTCTGATAATTCAGTTAACGGTAGAAAATGCTAGTTATTGTGGAAATGTTCCTTTGAGAAGGTGGATTCTCTCTGACAGCCATTTCCTTTAACTTCCTTTCGGTTGGAATTAAAAGTTTCTTCAGGCATCTTTTTCAAAAAAAAAATTATCTTAATTTTTTTTATATATTTTTTTGTTTTCATTTATTATGTGACTAATTGTGCACGTAGTATTAGCAATATTCTTTTCTTTCATAATTTTGATAATTAGAGTAAACGATATTTTTCCTCAGAAAGTCTGAAACATAATAATTTAGGCATATTCCGAAAATTTGAAAATCGTTTTTTTTTTTTTTTCATAAAATATAAATCGATGCTTGTCTTTTCGAATAAATAAAACATAACTCGCGCGCTTCTATCGCATGTTACAGCGTTAAAAAATCGTTCGTTTATAAATGGAGCACCCTCTGTATAAGAATATAGAAAGTCAGATATAAATATGAATATATATGCATAAAATAAATATATAAAATAAGTTGAAATTTTTCCGGGAGGATATTGATCTAAAAAGACAAAGGTCGCCTCTTCCGTCAAAATAGATGGCTTGTGGTTTTGGTGTCTATTTTGACGGGAGAGGCGACCTTTGTATTTTTAGATAAAATAAGCTTTTTATATAATTCCTAATTTCACAATAGAGAGGGTTTGTCAGTTATTTAGTGAGGGACAGATGAACCCACACACGCTGCGTGCGTTTATTTCCAAACAACTAAGCCAATGCAGTAAGAGAACATATCACACTGCAGGCCACACACCGGGGTTCAGACATTTACCTCCACACCCGGTGAATGACAAAAGCAGGAATGTTGAGGTCGCGGTTGAGGTCCCGTGTCACCTTTGTCACCGCCATGGCCACTAGTAGTCCGCTGGACACCTCAATGTCACCTACCCCAGGTCCCAACGTCACGCCAACTCACCTGATCACAAAGAAAGTGTCCACGGAAGGTGTGGCGTTCAAGATGCTCTGGAATAGGAAGTCCTTGCCGAACTCCAGGAAGTCTCTCATATTGCCTGCACATCGCCGCTTTTATTAACTAGGAATTATAGGAGGCGCTGGTGTGGATTACAGAAAGGTGATTTTTTAAATACTTCCAATATCTCGAGTGGCTGGACCTTAGAACTCGGTTAAGAACATTGTTTCCACTGGAAATCAAGAGACTCAGTAATTTTATATAGGAAGATTGAATCTGATATTTTGGCATGCATTGTAGTTTCTCGATGTATCCGTTGTTGTATGGAATTATAATTTGTTTTTGACCAGTAACCTAGGCGGCTCAGAGTTAGAGCATGTTTTGTATTCTCAAACGTAGCATGAAAATCGAAGTGACCAAGGAGTGTCCAAAGGGAACCGTCTCCTGTCTTGAGAGGGATCTCCTTGAGCAGCGCCGTTTTCCCAGCAGCACACAACCGTCTAATATTATCAAATAGGTTGGGGGGTTATTTATATATTAGCGCTGAATAATTTTTATCATTG
This sequence comes from Cordylochernes scorpioides, assembly GCA_030710605.1. NCBI lineage: Eukaryota > Metazoa > Arthropoda > Arachnida > Pseudoscorpiones > Chernetidae > Cordylochernes > Cordylochernes scorpioides. Next base: position 30,293,519 of record CP092882.1, read on the forward strand.
ATTTTATAATTAAGTGACATACCCGAAGAAGTCTGAATTTTACTACATAAGAGTGCCATCTGTATTCAAAATTATGAACTATTGTAACGCTAATGTTTCCAACGAACACTTTCCTACTGCCTTTACTGTAATAGTCAGTTGGTATTTTTTCTGATAGATGGCAGTAAGCCATCATCTACACTCAGTTACACGATCAGGAAATGTTCTCTTTCATTGATTTTGCACCTTAATTCCCCTTTTTTTTCTACTTTAACCTCTTTCAAAACATTTAAAAAACCCGCCGAGAAAAGGGTTGTGAAATTTAAGCTCTAAAGTAACTAGGAAATGAAATAGGAACATATAATTTATTATCTACGTACACAATATCTGCATATAATATTTATTAAACACTCAAAATATATAATTTATGTATATTTTATGTAAAAAAAAAAACACCCAAATAAATATACCGTTAGATTTAAAATCAACTACATTCAACTAATCATTTGTAAATATTAAATATTTTACTTTTCGAAAGCAGTATAATAATCTGTATATTTTAAACATTTAAAGAGAGTATAAATACCCAGAAATCTCTTTCCCGTTCGCGATATATATTTATAATATTTGAATCACATTAAATCCTAAATATTTATTAATAACACATAATCTCTTTGTCCTATGTATTGAATAGAACATAGGTCCATGGTGATGGAAAATTTGGAATATACAAGTTGCATCTTGTATCTGAGAAAATAAGAAAGTATTTTAAAAATATTTTTTCAGTTTTTTGCTTTCAAATATCGTTTAACTCATTTATTTAATCTTCTCTTTAAATAAACGTTAAATTACATATATACACTCATGGACAAAACTTAAGGAAGTGGAAAGTCTTTGATATCGCCGGTCGTTAAAAAAAAAAAACGGAGGTAATTTTCTTCCCACTTGGTTATCTCGAGGGTCTTCAATAAAGGTCACTGTATATTAAATATCTTTCAGAGTTATTGCCTGAATCCCGATATAGATAGTAAAATGTAGAACTTCCTTAAGTTTTGTCTCCATGAGTGTAGCTATAAGTTGTGTGTCGTGGAGAGAGTTCCAGACGTACTGAGTGTCTCGTAGGTGACAGTCACGTAGGTGTGACCCAGGACAATCCAGGAGATGGTGAGGAACTTGAGTCCGTTCAGAGCTGGGATGGAGTCCGGGGCCATGCGGGTGGTCAGGATCTTACGGCCGTTGTGGACTGCAGAGAAGGACCTCAGGACTTGGACTCCCAATGCTATCACACAATCTGCGTGTAAGATGGACTCCCAATACTACCACACAATCAGAGTGGCATGAAAAGGAGGTGGTACTGTATATGTAAATATGGATGTTTTGGTAATTATGTAAATCGGTAGGTTGACTGGGAACATAATTTACCTTTATGATGCTCGGATACTGTTAGGTCGACGAGGGTGCCCGCAGCTACGATCCCCACAGCAAGGGCATACAGCGTGCTGCACGTAACCGTCAGAACGATAAGTTGTGTAAGATCCTGACTACGAGACTTACATGATGGCAAGTTGGGTGTGGGAGAGAGGATCCCTGAGTGTGTCTTGGCAGGACGTCAGCCTGGCTTCCATTCCCGAGTCCTTCATCACTGTTACATACCAGACGTACTGGTTACATTAGTATCACAGCTTGGGAATTTAGAAAGCTCAAATAGAGAAACGATTAAATTTTAAACTACGTGCATTCATTTAAAAAGAGAAAGATACCTTTCCCGTCGAAACAAACTCTAAACCTAAGCGCCATCTATTTATTGACTATCACTGCAATATAGCAGACAAAGCCACAGCTTTGGTAAAGTAATACCAGGCTATGGCCTTCGTTAGTCGAGGATAGGCTTTTTGATGGGCATTCTGAATTTTCAAGAGCTGATGTCATGGCTTTGTTATCTACCCGAGTCTTCTAGATTGCTGAAACTGTTAATAGAGGGTACTTAGTTTCAGCCCCTATTTTGAAGGGAGAGATATTTTCATTTCATAGATTCATATCCCCTCGGTGAAATGTCGAACTATACGCGCGTGCATACAGGATGTACAAATTTGTTTCTCTCGTTAAATCTCACAGTGCATGCGGAAACAATAAGCCGCCGGGATATTGAATGCTCAGGCATAAAATCGCGGCAGGGAGAGGAGCCAACTACAATTATCCAATATCAAGAAGAATAGGTAACGCCCCGTGTGTCGCCCGGGAAACAAACCACGACGAAAAGATGAAGAAGAACTGAAGATAAAAAGTGGTCATGAAGCAGCTTAAAGAAACAGTAAATATCCTTTCAGACCAAATCCTAGATAACGTGCTCCTAAGGGAAGTTTCTTCGGTTCCTTATATTGAATGCTCTTGTCCATCCATTTCAGTATTTGCTGGGGAGTGGTGGCCTCTGCATTCAGGACATTGTTTACCTATTATTAAACTTACATATCCCATGTGCACGTAGTACTGGCCATGATGATTATGATAGGTAGTTAGCGACTACCTTTAATGTGATTGCCCATATGTCTACACATATATTGTAGAGCGCGATTTGAAATTTGTACTTAAAAGTGTATCAGAGTCCCATTTAGTTAGCTGCACTCACTGTTGGAGAAGGACTTCTGGAAGAATCGAGGACCATTGAAGTAATTTTCCTTCTTTAGAAAAAAGTGTCCAATGCGGGAATCAATCCCGGGGCTCTCAGCCTGCCCGTACAGGTGAACAGTAAATGCGAGATAGAAAAGGTGAATGGAACGGGGTGGAAATTATCGACGTACATGCTTGTTTGACGGTGTAACTTTGTCGGCATAGTACTTCTAATTTTAACAGAGTCCGTGATCGAATTCCATTTTAGGAAGTTTTTTTCTAAATAGCTTCAATGGTCGTTCGATTCCTGTACAGGAGCCCACCGTTATAAGTCCAACTACACAGGTGGACATTTAGTGAGGTATGGTGGACTTGCAGTCCCTCTACCGACAAGGATTCCCATGGCCCATCCAATATCTCTATCGTTACACTAGGTTAGTAAAAAATAAACTTTCAATTATTTTTAATATATATACATATCTATACGTATATATACATATCTATACGTATATATATATATATATATATATATATATATATATATATATATATATATATATATATATCACACCTGGTGTCAAATTACTTGACAAACATAAGCAGTTTTATCTTATCTCTGTTTTTAGCGGGAAGAATGGTGTTTTTTTGTTAAATGAACTGATATCCCACGCCTTCTCATTGGACGAATGTGGCCATGTTTGTATATAAAAGAGGGTTGCAACGGGATGCGAGGATTTCCTTTCTTTTTTTGGTTTTCGGAGTTCACTCCTAGATTTCATCCTGAGAAGTTCTCCTCTCTGAGTGATTCCTTGAAGATCCCTGGCTCTACAGCTTCCCTACTGACTCCCCGAAGTTCTGTAGACTGTTGCACCCATCCCCTGGCCTTCATGAACTCCTGAAGAAATACTGAAAACGCAGCTCTACCGAACGGCCGCAATCGCCAGCATTTAACCCACTTTATCAAATAGCTGCTCTCCGGAACGGCCGCCTGCACCTTCCTCCATCAAAATGGGAAGAGGAAAAGCGAAAAAGAATAATACTGCTGATACTGAAGTTACGCCCGTCGAAGAAAGTGAACGTGCAGTAACTATGTGGAACGACGAGCCAGTTTTTGACGTAAATTACCAACCCAAGTCTTCCATCAAAGCACCCGTGTACGTCCCCCCCCCCCCCCCCCCCGCTTCCCATCACCAAACTACTATGGCTCCTCCGCCAATTACAATACCGCTCTCTACCAAGAATTTTATGTCCTCCAAATTACCCCTGAGACTGTTGAAGAAATTGACAGGATCACCGGGTCCCAATACAACAGCTTCTCCCATCCTGACCTGCACGCCACCATTTATAGGCTTCTCCAGAGACGCCGCGCCTGCATCCTTGGACTCTCAGAAAAACTGAAGGCCATGACTGCCGACTGCGACCAACTCTTGGAGAATCTCACTGCCCTCGAAGCCTCCTCTGCCCGCCCTCCGGTCATCTCTACCTCTACCCAAACCAGCCCAGTTTCTTCCTGCAAGGATTCCTGCTCCCAAACCGACCCAGTCAAGTCTGTCACCCCTGCTCCAGCTGCTATCCCTGGGAAAGCACCTGCCCCTAAGCTGCCTGTTCTTGCTTCAACAAAGAGGAAGCAGCCTGAAGCACCCAACCCGCCTGCAAAGAGGACCACGTGCAAGGTCCTTCCAAGCCAGCGCCTTCACGCGTCTCCAAGCCTGCGGCCGTCCGAGTGACCCTCCATGGAGAAAAATCGGCGGCCCACACAGTGGTCATCTCAGATAATCCGCAGGCTGACCCAAGGGAGATGCTTAAAGCAGTCCGCGCCGCCCACACTCTCCCCCAAGGAGTCTGGGCTTCCCTGCGAACCAAGGGGAAGCTGGTCTTGCATTCCAGCAACCCGGACACCATCCCCGCAGTGACAACCTCCCTGGCCAACAAGCTGGATGGAATGAAGGTCCGCCAGCAGAAGGAGATCCTCCCTCGCATCTGCCTCTTCAAAGTGGACGAGAAGACATCCAACTCCACCATTGAAGAGACCTTCCTGGAAACCCCTGCTGTCAGCCAACTCCCTGGGGACAAGGTGGTGCGCGTGGCGCACCGTTCTGCACCCAGAAACGGGACCTGAACCGCCTTCATCGAGGTAGACCTAATGACCTTCAGAGCCCTGGGTGTGCGCGGGAGGATCGTGGTGGATAGAGTCATCCTCAACTTCTAGGATTCCATCCGCGCCCGCGTCTGCTTCCACCGCTGTGGCTTCGGCCACAACTCCGCACAATGCTCCAGGGCCCCAAAGTGCTTCCACTATGGTGAAGACGGTCATGAAAGCCGTGCCTGTCCATCCCTTGCCAACCAGCGCACCTCCAAGTGTGCCAACTGCTGCGCCAAGGGCCTGCCTGGCAAGCATGAGGCGAGAGCCACAAGCTGCCCCATCCTAAGGTCTAGGGCCCTCAAGTTCTAGGCTTCCAGGACCTCCTGCCTCCACCATCTACCTCCGCTACTGGACTCCATCCCCTGCCAAGACTCCTGAATCTCACTGCATCAAGGCACTGTTTCCCTGCCATCTCCAAGCTTCCTCCTCCCCCGCGAAGACTTCTCCTCTGCCAGATCTTAGGATCCCTTGCCACCAGTTCGCGATTTGCAGCCATGTTGGGGGCTAGACGACCTTACACATAAGGCCAATTAGCCCGGAAGGAAAAGAAGGGATGCGAGGAGTAGTGATCATGTGGAGACGTTTAAAGCGTTCTCTGTGCGCTTGTCTGGTGATCTCGTATACCTGTGTGACCCCGGTCCGATCCCTACCAACGTTACAATAAAAGGTAAGTACAGGATTTTTTATATATAACAAATCGTGAAGATAGAGGCTGACTGACAGGCATTCATAGTTTTTTAAAATAAAGATACTTCGGCCAGTAAATATTTTTATTGTCTCGACAAAAATCTTTTGTCCTCGTCAGGATCGAACAAAATTAAAACATTTGGCAAAGCGTTAAAAATTATTCTAAGGCTGCAAGAGCTCACGCGGCATATCAAATTTTGTACAACATCTCTTAACGCTTTGCCAAATGTTTTAATTTTGTTCACTCCTGACGAGGACAAAGGATTTTTTGTCGAAACGTCGAGACAATAAAAAAGATTTACTGGCCGAAGTATCGTTATTTTAAAGAAATAAATCGTGAGGTTTTATTTACTCACCTTTTGTCGTTGTTATACTCTTGAGTGTACGCTTTTCTGCGTATTAAGTTACTTAGGCCCTAGTATATTGCACATTATGTGTTAATCCGTAATAATAACTTTTGTCAGTGGTAGTGTGGCTCTTTCTTTATAGCCACCTTTACGTTTTGTACTAGGGTGGTAAGCCAATTTAACACTGTTTTGATGCATTTTTAAAGAGAAAGGTATCATTTCTTGTACATATTGTGTGTAAAAAGAAAATCTGGTAGAAAGAGATATGTAAATATATAAAACTAAATTTTCTACATTATTTCTTAATACTTTTATTCCCCTATATATAAACCTATAGATATTATAATATGAAAGTTTTATTAAAATTTGAAATATTAAAAAAAAATTGACACATTTTATTTTTATTACCTTTTATATTAAATTTCAAAATACGTATTCAATACAATTTATGATTTTAAAACATAGAAATTTTCGAATTTAAAATGTCGAAATAAAAAAATATATATACACATGGTCAAAAGTTCAAATATATTTATTTGAAATCATAAAAGCAGCAATGTGACCAAACCCAATCTTCCAAACACCTGCCCCAAATCAATGAAAGGATGGGCTGACCGCTATTAAATTAAAAAGAAAAAAAAAATGGCGGGAACTTCCAAATAATCTTTTGGGAAAATGGATCGCCCGCGCAACTATAATTACAAAATGAAATTTTTGTCAGACGAAAAATCTAAACTTTTGTTTTTACTCTCCCTAAATAATTCTTAGCATCACAAATCAAAAGTTGAAAAAAAAAAAAAACTTTTTTACTTTTTCGTGTCGACGATCTTTTATAAATATATATATTTTCTATCTCTAGCGCGGCGGCCATTTTGTCTTGTTTTCTTGCCCAGTGAAAAGCAGACGAGAACTTTTTCAATTATCCAATTATGTATTAAAAATCTGGTCTATTATTTCGCTTTACTTTAAAATCATATCTAAATATAGATGCCATAAATTTTGAAGATATGTTTGAATAAAATTAATTTTTTGAATATTTAGAAATGTGTATATATTCATTTTCTTATATTTAGGATTTTATTTTATTTCAACACACAAAACGCGATATACCGGCTAGGGATAATTGCGACGATTTTTAAACAGAAACAGCTATAAACATATTATACAAGATGTAAAAATATTTTTAAAAAAGAGAGAAAAACAATAAGATATACGAGTATTATATCGTAGTAATATATCGTAGTATAATATATGAGTAATATATCGCGTATTAGGAACCTGATCCTTTCAGGTTAGAAAAATATTCATAAATGTATTAATAAAAATGGCTAAATCTGTGACAATTATCTCTGGTATTTACAAAATAATATAGATCTGCAAAATTTATAACTGTCTGTTATAGGACAGAACACGCAAATAAAAATGTTAAATTGCTTTATGAAATTTAAAGACATTTTTTAAAGTTTTCACTTTGTTCTTGTGTAACATATAAGCAAAGTACATGTTTATATAGCATTATTTCTCTCGAATACATTTTATTAATATAAACTTGATGCATTAGCACACTATCTGATATAGGCTTAGCAAAAATACGATGTCTCTTTTTAAGGATTTCAAGTTGTTTTTGTACTCACGTATGTTGTAGTTACGAAGACATCCCTTTAGATATAAACAAATATATATTTATTTAAGGAACGACTTGTTCCAATACAATTGTTGTAAACAAGCGAGCAAAGAATCAAACAGAAAAGTCATGAAGCGTAGAAGTAAGTGTTGTAATAGTAGTGACGTCAGCATCGATGATGATTAAAGTCAAAGTTTGCGTAACACTATCTGTTTGAGGAAATTTGAACTATTAATGACCCGTGTATGTTTATTTTAAAGTAAAACCATTATCTTTAATACAATGATTAAAATAATGGGAGGTTCATCTCTGGTGAACCCTGTTTCACTAGCTTAATCCACCAATTTGTTTATAATTGTAGTAAGGGCAGTAGTAAAATTTTCAAAGAAACATACCCGCGTCAATAGATAGTTCAATAATAGATCAAACTAACGATCTACCACTGGGAGGGTTTACCACTGATGAACCAGGTCCTCCGATTATTTTTACGATTGCAGTAAGGTCAATAGAAAATTATCAGGATGTCCCAAAAGTTCGTGTTTTTCTTTAAACATTGTTTTTATTATTATTTGGCGAATAATATTAATACGGCGAATACATAATAATACATAATACAATTGATTTATTCATAATACAAATACATTATGCATAACGGCGAATAATATTGGAATTAAAATTTTTTGAAAGTGTTTACGAACTTTTAGGACAACCTTATAAATATTTCAAATTTCAAAATCTTACTATGTCTGAGTTATACCTCTTCATTAGGTTTTAGTTCAGTATAACAAGTACTCTAGAATAATAGTTTTTCCTACTTTCAAACATTTCAAATATCATTAGATTTATGACCACACGTAGCACATTTTATTGTAGGAACTTTTCCATTCGATTCTACAAAACAAATTCCAACTAGTATATCTATTTTTTTATTACCAACTTTGCCCGGTTTCTCTACGGATTAAGGTTTGACCAACAAGGTTGTTTTAACACACAAAGGTTATATATACAGTGGTACCTCGACATACGAGTTTAATTCGTTCCGCAACCTTGCTCGTATCTTGAATTACTCGTATCTCGAAGCAAATTTCCCAATACAAAATTCTCATTTAAAATCACAGATTAATATCTTCAACACTACCGAACCGAACTCGTATCTCGAATTTCGCTCGTAACTCAAAGCAAATATATCACTTGCTCGTCGGCTCGTATCTCGAAAAACTCGTATGTTGGGGCGCTCGTATGTCGAGGTACCACTGTATATGTGATTAATGAAATAGTAATAGTAGTAGTAATTATGATAGGAATCTATTAATCTATTATAATCCTCAATATATAAATCAAACAATATGCAAATCAATCCGTAATTTATTTAATTTGCACATCCCATTGTCTAAACTTTGACAGCCACTTTTTCTGTACTTTACTCTCTATCATCTTAAAGTCCCATACTTTGTGTATTACCTCGAATACACTTTGTGGTATAGGATATGATGGGTGATGATTACATGTCTATATCTGTATACGACTTTATTTTTATAAGATATAAAATTTGCAAGCTTATATCACATGTATATTGTTGCACCAAGTTGCAGCTTTTCAGGGTCGTCGACCTTGGTTTCTTCCTTCTTGGTGTTATACACGTTTCCCGAGCGGGTTTCCATATTCAAAGCAAATAAATAAAAGTAAAAGTAAATAAATAAAAGTAAATAAAAATAAATTACCTTTCAAGGTTATTGTGTTTATTTATTCGTGGTCTTCCTCGTAGGTCGTGATCCGCAGTCTTCGTCTAGGTCCTCTCTCGCTCCAATAACCAATCAAGATATATGTACAATAAATATTACAAAATGAATGAAACTATAAACAGGAATGATGATAATCTAAATATTCTGTTTTAAATGAATATTAAATATCATTGAATATTTTGAATAAATGTAAGGCGCATTAGAATTGATGTAACACTTACACCTCTCCAGAGGTTGTCACGTCCTCGTGAATGACCTCATCCATTCTCTCATAATAAGGCTTGATTCTTGAAACATGAACTATCAGAGGGTCTTGGCCCGGATTATCTTTCGGTTCTATTAGATAATTGACGCTAGACATCTTCTTTAATATTCTATATGGACCAAAATATTCTCTCAGAAGTTTCTCACACTTTCCTATTTTCTTAATTGGTGTCCAAACTGCTACTAATTCTCCTGGTTCGTAGCTTCTTTCCATGTGTTTCTTGTCATAGTTCTTTTTCATTCTTTCTTGAATCTTTTTGTGTTGTTAATAACTAATTTTCTTGTTCTCTCTATTTTGTCTAAGTGATGTTTTATGTATTCATCATAATCATCCTTGTCAATGTCCACCGAGATATTCCTGTCCTCCAAAAGAGACGTGGGTTCTCTTCCATACATCAGGAAAAAGGGAGAATATCCTGTGGTTTCCTGAATTGTAGTATTGTAAGCGTGAGTGATGAATGGGAGTATTTCGTCCCAATTCTTCTGATCAGTGTTCACATACATACTGAGCATATTGATCAATGTTCTATTTAACCGCTCTGTCAATCCATTAGTCTGGGGATGATAGCTCGTTGTGAAGCAATGTTTAATCTTGCACATTTTCATCACCTCTTTCATTAAATTACTGGTAGATTGAGAACCCCTGTCACTAATAAGATATTGTGGGGCTCCGTGCCGGAGAAAAATATCCTCTACTAGAAATTTAGAAACTTCTTTCACTGTTGCTTCCGAGACTGCTTTTGTTTCTGCATATCTAGTGTAGTAGTCCGTCAGAACGATTATCCATTTTTTCCTGTTTTTCGTAGATGGAAATGGACCAACAAAGTCAATTCCAATTCTTTCGAAAGGAAAGTTGGCTGGGGGAATGGGCTGTAGTAGTCCAGAAGGTAATTGGTTTGAGCCTTTCCTACTTTGGCAAAGGTGACACGTCTTAACGAATTCTGAGACATCCTTTAGCATGGATGGCCAAAAGTATTTACTCTTTATTCGGTACATGGTTCTGGCGACGCCCAGATGGCCATTCGACATATGATTGTGATATTCTTCCATAATTTCTCTCTTTTTCTTCTCTGGAACCACAAGCAACCACGCCCTGCCTTCAGTGTTCGGGTTTTTCTTAAAGAGGCATCCATCTTCTTCTTTAAAGTTTTGCGCAATTGATCGCCTGCTTCCATTAAGGTTTTTCTTAACACTTTCGATAAACTTATCCTCTTCGTCTGTTATTTGATTTAAAAATAGCCTTTCAAAATCCTCATCCCAATCAGTTTCTGGTAAGGGTCCCCTAGATAAGCCATCGGCGTCCAAGTGCTTCTTTCCTGATTTATGTATTATATCGAAATCATATTCTTGAATTTTTAATGCCCATCTTGCCAATCGACCTGTTGGATCCTTCAAGTTTTTGAGCCAGCATAAGGCGTGATGGTCTATTACTATTTCAAAGTGTCTTCCATAAAGGTAGGGCCGTAATTTTAACATTGACCAGACAACGGCCAGACATTCTTTTTCAGTGGTTGAATAATTTTGCTCCGCTTTACTTAGGGTACGACTCAAATATGAGATCACCTTCTCTTCACCATCGATGTCTTAGACAAGTGTTGCACCTATGCCGATGTTGGACGCATCAGTATGAATATAAGTAGGCGCATTTGGATTGAAGTGACCTAAAATTGGTAGACTTAACAGTGCTGTTTTTAGGGTTTGAAACGCTTCCTCTTGCCTTTCTGTCCAGATAAATGATACACTTTTTTAAATAAGGTTGGTCAAAGGGTCAGCAATTTTTAAGAAATCTTTGATAAATTTTCTATAAAATATGAGCACATTCCCAAAAAGGAGGATTGTACTTCTTTGACCTTTGTGGGCCGAGGAAAATTTCTGACAGCTTTAATGTTATGTTCCGCGGGTTTTATACCATGTTTGCTCTTTATATAGCCGAGAATCTCCAATTCTTCAAAAGCAAATCGGCATTTTTTGTCGTTTAACCTTAAATTAGATTCACGAAAACATCTAAAACAGCTTCGAGTCTTTTGAGGTGCGTTGAAAAATCCGGGCTATATATGATGACATCATCCAGATAGCACAAACAAATTTGCCATCTCAGATTTCCAAGCATATTCTCCATATTTCTCTCAAAGGTAGCAGGCGCGTTACAAAGTCCAAAAGGCATCACGTTGGATTCATATAATCCATGCGATGTAGTGAAAGCTGTTTTCTCTTTGTCTCTTTCTTCGACTTCAACTTGCCAATATCCAGATCGGAGGTCTATTGCTGAGAAGTATGTAGAACATTGGAGAGTATCCATAACTTCGTCTATTCTAGGGATCGGATAGACATCTTTTACTGTCACATTATTCAGTTTTCTGTAGTCCACACAAAATCTGTATTTACCATCTCGCTTCTTGACCAATATTACTGGAGAAGACCAGGGACTAGAAGATGGCCTAATTATGCCTTTTCTAAGCACCTCGTTAATTTGCTCTTTTATAATATCTCGTTCTTTAGCACTTACCCTACAAGGCTTGTGTTTAATTGGCTTCGCGTCTTCTGTGTCTATCCAATGTTTTGCCAAATTGGTTCTCCCTAATCTCGACGAAAACAGATCTCCATACCTTTCTAAAACTTGTTTTAACTCCTTCTGTTCCTTTGGTGAAAGATTTTCATTTATTTGGAATCTAGGTTCTTCGTTCTCTTCTACCTCTCTTTTCGACTCACATTTATTTTCGCTGGACTACTTCCAAAAGCCAATGTTTGGTTTTTCATTATTTTTAACGGTCGAGGATACGAATTAGTTGTTGTTGTTTCTTATCCATTTGTGTAAAGATTACACGAATTCCATGAGTTCATGCTCCTCGAGCTGTTTTATGATGAGCAGCGGCCTCTCCCAAAGGTCCTGTTTAGTGCATCTAATGCAAGCCAAAATGTGTTCTGGAGCTGCAGGTGCCAAGCTACATTTTGGGCAAGTGGGGTAGATTTTGTTATTATTTTCTATCTTCAATGGCTTGAGATGGCCTGTTCTAAATCTTGTTAGTGTTGTTTGATGCTGTCTATTTCTGATGTTCAGAGCTCCTCCTGGGTTCACTCCACTGTACCAACTGTGCTTAGGTGGGATCCTCCAGTTCTTGTTTATTTTTGTTTTGGCTACTGTCTCTATTTCTTTAAAAGTAAGTTTATTTTTCTGTGGCAAGGGTTCTTTTGTGCCTTTTTTTCGCTAGCACATCAGCAGCTTCATTGCCTTCAATTCCAACATGTGAGGGTATCCATTGAAGGTGAATTTTTGAGGGTTTTGAGAGTTTTTGGAGATAGCCAATTATGTTCCTGCTTACTTTGTCTCTGAGTTCCCCTGTGTGACTCAAGTGTTGTATGGCACTTCTACTATCAGTAAGAATCCAGATATCTTGATAATTAGTATTTCTGATGGATTTTAAGGCTTCATAGATGGCTATAAGTTCTGATCTGAAGACTGAGCAAAAATCTGGGTTTCTTCTGTTCATTTTCTCAATGCCATTTGTGGTTTTGATGAGACAGCCACTGCCAGTGTGTCCTAGCTCGTCTCTGCTACCATCGGTATAAATAGTTATTGCATTTTTAGGAATGTTATTAATTGTTTCTAATGATAATTGTTTTAAGTATTCTGAATTTTGGCATTGTTTGTTGGTAGGTTCATTTAAAGAGGCATTAAAAATAACATTTTGTAGTGGTTCGTATGGAGAAATTTTTTCTGCTAAATAATTTTTTTCTACTTTATATTTTAAAAATCCATTTCTTTTGGCCAGGTGGAGAGGGCCTTCTTTTTTGAGTCTTAGATTGGATTCCCAATTAAGTATGTAATTGGAAGTTCTGTGTTTGTTTCCATAACTCTTGATTTTGTTTATATATTTTGGCAGATTGTAGCTTCTTCTATCCTTTAAGGGCATAATGTCTGCCTCGTAAAGTACAATATCGTTAGGGCAGGTATTTCGAAGACCTGTAATAATTCTAGCTGCACTTAGTTGTATCCTTTCCAGTGATTTTAGATTTGTTTCAGATGCTGTACCATAGATTTGATATCCATATTCCAGGATAGGTCTAATTAGAGATGTGTAAGTTAATTTTAGTGTGGTTGCATCGGCTCCCCACTCTCTTCCTGAAATATATTTCAGGATTTTTAGTCGGTCTCTTCCTTTTCTAATAACTTCTTCAATATGTTTACTGGAGTTGATTTCTGGATCCAGGGTGTAGCCAAGATATTTAGGATGTTTATTATATTGTAATTGTTGTTCTTTCAGAATAATTTTTGGCCTTATTTTGTATAGTTTCTTATCGGTAGTAAAAAGACAGGTTTCAGATTTTTGGGGGTTAAATTCTAATTTATGTTTATTAGCAAATTTTTCTAGGTGGAGAAGAGTCTTGTTCAAATCCCTTTCAGCTTTTTTCCAGTTAGTGTTACTGCTCCACAGAATAATGTCATCAGCGAAAAGTCCAATATTGGTTTTATGTGAATTTTTTTCTTCTATTCCTGCAATAAATAGGGTGAAGAGAGTTGGGCTAAGGACTGATCCTTGTGGTAATCCTTGGTACAATTTGAAGGTTTTAGATAGAGTTCCATTATATTTGACCCTGATGTATCTATTTTTAAGGAAATCATTTATCCAAGTGATAGCTTTTCCATCAATTTTGAAATGCTTGTATAATTTTGTAATTAACTTGTTTTTCCATACTTTATCAAAAGCTTGTGTAAGGTCTAAAAAAGCAGCTATGGTGTGGTTAGTTGGTTTTCTGTTTTGTGCATCTTTTACCTTTTGTGTGAAAAATAAGAGTTGGTCTATTGTCCCATGTCCATTCCTAAATCCATATTGTTCTTCTGGTAAGAGATTTTTTGTGTCGAGGTGGTAAGTGAGTCGTCTGAGTATAATTTTTTCCATTAATTTGCAGCAAATACTTGTGAGGGAGATAGGTCGGTAGTTTTTTGGGTCATCAGCAGATTTGTCAGGTTTTTTAATAGGAATTATTGTTGCAGTTTTCCAGTCTTGAGGCAATTTTCCAGTTTTCCAGGAGTTATTGAAAATATCAAGAAGTCTTTCTTTGCCATTTTTGCCCAAGTTTGATATCATTTGGCCATGGATTCCATCTCGCCCAGGAGTCTTGTTTAGGTCAGTGTTTTCTAATGCATAATCTAGCTCTTTCATATTGATTTTTTCATGGAAAATATTATGAGTGCTGGTGATATTTTTACAGTCATGAATAATCTTTCGGGCCTTTTTTTCAACTTTCTTATCTTTTATTTCAAATTTGATTTTACTACTTATTTGATATGAATTACCTAAAAGATTAGCAGCATTTTTGTCATTAGTTGCTGAGGTACCATCTGTATTCTTAATCATATTTGTGTTTTCAGTTTGTAACTGGGATCTGTCAATTTGTTTTGCCAAATGCCAAAGTTTTGTATTTGGGTTTCTTGGGTTCAGGTTTTCACAAGTTTGTTTCCATTTTTCCCTTTTCATATTTACATATAACCTTTTTATTTTTGCATTCACAATGTTCAGTTCAGTTCTACAATTTGTTTGGTTTTGGGTGCACTTTTTTGTAGTTCATTTCTTTTAGTTATAAGTGTTTGAATATCTTTTGCCTGGTGTGTATAATTTGGAATCCATTTCTTAATATTACCTCTTGGTATTGAAACTTTGGCTGCTTTAATAATGGTGTTTTTGAAAGATATCCAATTTTGTTCCAGATCTTTTATGCTAGTGGGTGCTTTTCTAAAGTCTTCATTGGTGTTTTGCTGGTAAAGATTCCAATTAGCCTTTTTGAAGTTCCAGAATTTTTCTTTAATTGAGCTTGTTTTGGTCTTGGTGCTAATTTCTATCAAAATAGGCAAATGATCACTTACAATACTTTTTAATATTTGCCATTTGCATTTGTGGAAAATGTCAGGACTGGAGAAACTTATATCAAGTGCTTGTGCAGTATTATAGCTGTAGGAATGGTGGGTAGGATTCCCATCATTTAAGCACATGAAGGCATTGTCGTCAAATAAGTTTGAAAGTATTTTGCCTCTTGGGTTTGGCATGGAACATCCCCATAGTTGATGTTTGGCATTAAGGTCACCTACAATAATAGTGTTGTCTGTAAGAAATTGAGCCATTGTTCCATCGTCAATAAGTTTATTGTTTGGTGGGTGATACATATTGAATATGTTGATGGTTTTGTTTTGACTGAGGTAGACTTTGATACCTTGGGCTTCGAGGTCTGATGTATTTGGAATATTAATGGCTATGTCTTCATAGTACAACGAATTAGTTATCCAGATATGTGTTTCCCTATTTATAACATTGATCAAGCTTCTTGCTAGACGAAGTCCATTTGTTTGAAACATTTTGCTGATCTCCTCAATAATATATTCACCATCCTCTGTTTCAACCAATGCCTTGATCAATTTAATGGAACATTCCGGTACAATGGAATCCTTGGCACTCTTTATTTTCAACATTTCAAAATTGCTTTCGTCATGATTATTCGTCAAATCGTATTTTATAGTTTCTTGCTTACAATCTATTTTTGCGCTCAATTTCTTAAGGAAATCTCTTCCAAGAATTAATGTCCGTAAATGCGTTTTCAATATCACAAATTTGTGTGATAATTCTTTGTCATCAATTTTTATATTTAAAAATATACTTCCTACCATGTCTAATTTTTTCCATCGGGTCCTGCACAATTTTTTGTGAGTTTACTTATACCATGGCCTGTATCGAGGACCGTTCTGAGGTCGACCACTGAGAGGTCAGCGCCTGTATCAACCAATTCGAAAGTCCCTATCTTGTCCACATGAATTTTTAATTTGTATTTAGGGTCCAACTTCTTGATTTCATTTATGGTCGACTTGCTTTGATTGACAGATTCAGGCGCGACGCTTAGTTTAAATCTTCCAACACGGAATATCTATTCCGGGTAGGAATATTTGTCTGTGTGCTATGACATACATCAGCATAAAGCCGAGGTCCTGATTTATCTGATATTTCATTCATTCGGCATTTCTCTTCGACCTTCTCTTGGGTAGCTGTTTGATCCTCTTCTAGGATTCTTATAAACTTAACCCTACAATAACAGGCCATGTGCCCTGGCTTGTTACACTTAAAGCAGATTGGTCTTCCATCTTCCGTCCTATTTTTGCTCACTTCTTGGCTTTTATTGTAGGTGTTTCTCTGAAGTTTTGGTTTCGGCACAAAGTTTGGATTATAAGGACGTCTAGGGGTAGAGGGCTGGGGAAAGTTGTTTCGATACTGCCTGGAAGTAGGAGGGTAGTCGTTCTTGTAATTATTGTAAACAGGGGCTTGGGGCCTGGAAGTGGTCTGGTAGTTTCGCGTGGCAGTCGGCGGCACGTTCCTCGATTGTTGTTGGGGTCTAGAATAGCGCGGACCGTTATATAGGTTTCTGGATTTCTCCACACGTTCCCGATACTTCTTTTCAAAAGAATCCATTTTCTTGCACACGACAAGAAGTTCATCGGTAGTTTTAGGAGGATTCAGGTAGAGCGCGAATGAGTACTCTTTTTTCAGTCCTCCAATAACATGTTCGATTTTTGTTTCTTCTTCCATTGCGGAGTCAACCTTGTTGCACAACACTAGGATGTCTTCCGCGAACCTGATTGATGGTTCATTCCAGTGTTGCATTCTGTTAAGCTTCATTCTAAGTTCTTCTTTATTCTCGTCCAGAGAAAAATCCTGAATGAGGCGGATTTTAATATTTTCTCAACTCGTGAAACTAGCTTTGTGTAAATTCAACCAGGTTTTAGCGCTTCCCGTCATGTTCATGGCGGCATAACGGGCAATTATGTAGTCTGCCCAATGGTAGAGGAAACCAATCTCTTCGAGGGATTCTATCGATGGACGAGGGTCTTCTGTCCCGTCATATTTCGGAATTTCTAGATTGGGGTTTAAAGCAACTGGTTCGAAACCAGCATCTCCACCAATTGTTGCGCCGAGTTGTAGCTTTTCAGGGTCGTCGACCTTGGTTTCTTCCTTCTTGGTGTTATACACGTTTCCCGAGCGGGTTTCCATATTCAAAGCAAATAAATAAAAGTAAAAGTAAATAAATGAAGTAAAGAAAAATAAATTACCTTTCAACGTTATTGTGTTTATTTATTCGTGGTCTTCCTCGTAGGTCGTGATCCGCAGTCTTCGTCTAGGTCCTCTCTCGCTCCAATAACCAATCAAGATATATGTACAATAAATATTACAAAAGGAATGAAACTATTAAAAGGAATGATGATAATCTAAATATTCTGTTTTAAATAAATATTAAATATTATTGAATATTTTGAATAAATGTAAGGCGCATTAAAATTGATGTAACAATATCAACGTACCAAGTCACAAGCTTTCTTTAAATATTTGAACGACGAGTGATTTGTACTACTAGTTGATCAGAAAAGCTGAGAATATCGTTAAATGTAGATGACTAGAAGACACGCAGCATTTCATAATGTTTCTTCATTGTTTGCTTCTTGCCCTTCCTTAGTCTCCGAGACGAGTCTATATAAGAGGAAATGTATTAATAAAAGGCTTTTGTTTATGTTGTTGCAATATTTGGACTTATTCAATAATCGGGGACCATTTTAGTGAGGGACGGTATATGGAAGGCTTGCTGTACCGAGTGCTCGCTCTTCCCCCTGGATTTAAAAAAAAACTATGTAGGATAAAGGAAAATGGAACTTACGAGTCTGTGCCAGACGCGAGATGTCGTCATTAGAGCAGGTGGAGGGAAGACACAGCCCGTACTTGTACTTGAGGAAGTAGAAGTACTGGGCGTACTTGCTGGAGCTGCGAACAAACTGGGGAGAACAAGGTGGTTAGCCCAGCTAGACAATATGTAGATATGGTACATGTAGTTGACCCGAGTATAAGTTGTATGATAGATTGAATATGGCATTTCTCTTTTTAAGACAAAGAATAATATAATTGTAGAGGCACTGAGGTCTCCTATGATCAATTATGGATGTGACACCTGGACTCTCAGAAAATAAAAAAGAAAAATAATTTATGGTTTTCCAATGTGGAAATGGAGAATGATACTCAGAGTACTATGGGTAGATATAAAAAGACAAATATTTCAATATCAAAATTAATTAATCCTTGAAATTCCCAAGAATCCCAAATATGAAAACAAAAACTGACCTACTTCGTATTACATAATAAGAGCAAATAGATTTTAAAATATTTTGAGATTGGGAATAATTAAAGGAATAAGAAAAATAGGAGACCCCTACAAAGAGCTGACTGGAAGGAGTCTATAAATCTACCGGAAGGTCACTAGAATTGCTGCGAGTGGTGGTCAGTAACAGGTCAAATTGAAGAATATTTGTCCATATACGAGTGATTAAAAGTAGAACTCGACTTGAAAGACACTAACAACAACAATGAGACAGAAGTTGAAATTATAATGGCGTGGAACATACGGGTATGCTATAACGGTATATATGTCTGGAGTGGTAAGGAACAAAATTCAGGACTCCATTAAGGACAATAACCAGGGTAAAGGACTGAAGAGTTTCCAGTAAATGTCCTATAGTAAGACTGAGGAAAGCCTCAGCCAAAGAACAGCCATATTCAGTGGTCCCATTGCACAAAATCTCTACTCCCATATTTCTAGAATATGTGACATTCCGAGATCTTCATTCTTAGTAATTTTATCTTTAATATCGACTTCAATAATGCAATATATTAGATTTTAAATTCCATGTATGGTGGAGTGTGATACATTAAAAAAACGGTAAATCACAAAAGGCACAGGTTTCATAGAGGGGGAAAGGAATCCATTTTTTATACATAATCGGATACCCGCAATTCTCACTCGAAACTCTTATCTAAATTTATATAAAAAAATGGCATACCTGGAAATATAAAGAAAAAAAAAAACAATTTTTTCTCAAAATATTTCTAGTGATTGCTTCATCATTATCAATTTTATTGCATTAAATCAAATATCTTATCTAAGTTGATAGGAAACAGCTCTTTGCCATGTGATTGAATATAATTTCCATGAAGCTACCAAGTTGTTAAATATGCTCCCTTTCTATTCTTCTTATCTTTCTTTTTTTCACCTTTTTGTTTTGCCCAACCCTGGCTATATAGGAGAGAGAGAGAGCACATGGCCTAAATATGTTCATCATTCGTTCTCTAGAAGTAGTCTCGGTGTTAGTGAAAGGAGCTGAGGAAGGAAGTACTCACGGTGTCTGATAGAGAGAAGTTGTAGAAGACAGGGATGGACTGAGTACTATAGTAGAACCAAGGTTTGGGCGGCAGGGGCATGTGGGCCTCGATCAGACAGTACCGGCCTCGGATGTCCCTTGGGCCCCGGACGTTCAGACACTGGGGCATGTTGCCCAGCATGCTCATCGAGCCGTGCATCATCCCCGAGTTGAACTTCCCGGTGGCGTCCATCACTGCAACATTTATACCTCCAGTACATTGATCTCACTTGGACAATGCTGCAAATAGAGGAATTAAAGACCATCGCAACATTCATTAATTTATTAGTATACTAGCCGAATGACCCGGGCAACGCCC
This sequence comes from Cordylochernes scorpioides, assembly GCA_030710605.1. Taxonomy (NCBI): domain Eukaryota; kingdom Metazoa; phylum Arthropoda; class Arachnida; order Pseudoscorpiones; family Chernetidae; genus Cordylochernes; species Cordylochernes scorpioides. The sequence goes on from CP092882.1 coordinate 30,313,450, forward strand.
GTGTTTTACCCGATTGAATGTTTTGATTCAAATACTATTTGTTACAATTATAAATTGGCGCCTTATATAAATGTACTAGACGAATGGCCCGGGCAACGCCCGGGGTTTACCCGAGTGCGAATATATTCTAAAAACGTTGACTTGGGTGGTCGCTATTAACAGGGTGGTCTGTATAGACAGGTGGATGTATCACACAGCTGATAACAGGGTTGTCTAGAGTGGTCGCTATAGACAGGGTGGTCTGTATAGACAGGTTTATGAGAGAGGCACAAACTTACAGGTTGTTGACGCCGCAATCCCCAGAGAGAGTGTTTTTTGTTGCATCATGCTGTGACTCACACGACGACCCAAGGTCAACAGGGGTGGAGCAGCAAGCTTAAGCCTATCACCGTCTGGCGGCGCTGCTTGCGAGTTATATCTACAATTCTGCAAATAACTCTAAGGATATTCAAGATATTCAAGAAATTATTTTTCGAAAACCTTTCCGGGGATATACCTAATAATATCCCAGAATTTCATGGCGATTGGATGTATGGTTTTTGAATAACAGGGTTGTCTAGAGGGGGGCAGGGAGGACACGTGTTCCCTTGCAGCCAATGAGCGCGCATTCTATCCGTGAGCTTCAGACAAACAGACAAACAGACAGAATAAGGCAAATATATAAGTAGATATGTTAGTTAATAACTATAGCCTATGTGCTTTATCTGTCTATGTACTGTTGGCTTCCGTAGGCGTCTCTTACTGGGAAAAAGAAAGAGAGGATTCCATTTGGTTATTAACTAATATATGCATTTATTTAAGGAGCGACCCGCTCCAACACAATGGTTACAAAAACGAAAAAGCGAGTGGGGGGGTGGGCAAAGGTGGCGTGATCGTTGCCGACCAATAGGAGGGCGCCATTCCAAAAAAAAAAAAAAGCAAACGGTGACAGAGATGACTGATGAAGAATGACGCTCGTAACTGTATATAGAATAATGAATTTAGATAGAGAGAGTTTTAGAAATAATTATTTTTGAAATCTTAGTATCTCTCTCTATTTAACGCTTGTTTCACACTGTTTCAGATTCTGGTAAATGGTGTGTTATACCTAGCATGATGTCATTGGTAGGCACACCGCGGTACATCAGCTTAGCAAGTGGCAACAGAGAAATTCGCGTATGTATATAAACCAAAATAGTAAAAATATTTATATATACATTAGATATATACTGAAGATAATAAATATCCTTAGATACTAGTGTGTGAATTGTACTTCACAATTTGGAGATACCAAAGAGGTTTGATTTAACTTTAAGACCTTGTAAAACACTAACTTTGTTCTACTCTCTTTAATGACCTGACTTGTGCTTCTTGGAGAGTGAGGTTTACAACTACTTGGCCAGCAAGTTCGCGCATTCGTTCGACCGACCAATCAGTAGTAGAAGACGTATCTCGTCGTCGTTGGCTATCGTGACTTGCACGTGCTGAGAGAAAGAAGTTTAAATCACGCATGGGTCACCAAGAGCAGGAAAGCCAATGGGCGGAAGAATAAAATGGACATCATTGAGGCCTTGTATATTATATAAGCTCGTCGCACATGCGACACTAAAAAAAAACACGAGATACATAATCTAAACTACGTTTATTCTAACTTAAAAACTCTGAATGCAGTAACTTGGGTGTGTATACTTTATTAACGACAATTAGTTTCAGGTTGTATTGGATATTTTATTCAACACCTTAAAACCTATGGCGTCACTTGGCGAGTGAGCGGGTCCCTACAAAAACCGTAACTGAGCATAAATGAATGCCCCATAGGAAAGTTTTGAAGCAAAGTTTTTTTTTACAGTACCAAAATTTCCAAACATAGGTAAAAAAATACGAGGAAAACGATAGGCTATTTTAAATTATATATAAATTAAATATTAAAACTATATATTCAAATTATTCTACTTAGCTAGGAATGATCTAACCAAATATATACGAGTATTCACTAGGGCAGATAAGCACTCGAGTAAATCCCGGGCGTACCCCGGGTCACACTCTGCTAGTTTTATATATTTGTATTATGTTATTATATATATTGATAGTTCAATGTCTTCAATGTTTTATTTGTGTGATATCATTTTTTAAAAATATTTTCCTATTTTCACTTATACACTGTATAAGAAAAAAATCGGCGCACCAAGAAGGAGTTGTCAGATTAGGACAAATATTGGTGTATGTAATGAGCATGTATAGGGGAAAAAAGATTAAAATTTCAGAACAATTAATTGTTTTGTTTCAGAGTTTGATCGTCACAAATTGAGAATGTCAATATGTCGTTGGACCCCCACTGGCCTGGATGCAGGCTGCCACCCGGCGTGTCATGGACTGATAAAGATTCCGGATGGTGTGCTGCGCGGTATTTCTTGCCAAATTGTCTCCAACTGTCGGGCTAAATAGTCAACATTCCAGGATGGTTGCAATCGCCTTCCCATCACGTCCCAGATGTGCTCTATGGGCGAGAGATCAGGCAACCTTGCTGGCCACGGAAGAGTTCGGCAAGATTGAAAACAATCCATAGTAACACGTGCCGTGTGTGGCCGGGCATTATCTTGTTGAAAAGTAAGCCCGGGGTGATGTGAGAGGAACGGCAACAAAACAGGCCGTAGAATGTCATCTACGTACCGTTGTGCTGTCAGGGTGCCAGGAATGACTACCAATGGGGTCCTGCTATCAAATGAAATGGCACTCCAGACCATAACGCCCTGTTGTAGACCTGTGTGGTGTTCGACAGTAAGGCCAGGATCCACACGCTGCCCAGGACGTCTCCAGACACGTTTGCGACGGTCATCAGGACACAGTAAGAAACGGGACTCATCACTAAAGACTATACGTCCCCAGTCAGCGCAGTTCCAAGTTGATCGCTCCCGACACCACTGTAGTCGGACTTGTCGGTACACGGGTGTGAGGGGTAGCATCGTAACGGTCGGCGATCTCTTAGATTCCGCTCTCTCAGTCACCTGTTGATGGTCATTTTGGACACTTGTATGCCGGTCACACGTTGGTTGGTAGATAACGTGGATTCCGGTGCTGCGACAGTCATTCTGACAATTGCTCTGTCCTCCCGTTCTGTTGTTGCCCTTGGTCGACCGCTGCCGTCCTGACGTTGTATTCTTCCGTTGTGGACCCACTTTTTCCAACATCGCCTAATAGCCGCATCACTTCGACACAGATGTCGCGCGATTAGTCGATTAGACCAACCAGCCTCTTTCAATCCAATGGCACGACCAGTTTCAAACTCTGACATATGTTCGTAATGAGCACGAATCTTTCGGCGAGGAATTGATACAGTAGAAATAGGCGTAATGCTAAAATATTAAACGGAAATTCTGAAAATCAGCTCGTGCCGCGCCGAATATTGAGTTCTAGAATGCTCGTGCTGGATGCGCAGTTCAGATGCGCTGGAGCTCTTGCTTTGCATAATTCGGCCACCAAATTTCAATCATTTGCATGTTTGGTCGAAACCTCTTTGTATACGTATTTTCATATAAATCGGACAACTGCTTCTTGGTGCGTCGATTTTTTTGTTATAGAGTATATTTTATTTCGAATTTCACAATTTTACATTTAAATTTTTAATATTTTATTTTAACCAACTTTTCAAACATTTTTTACGCTTTGTGTGCTTTCAGTAAAAATTTTAGTTTAACATTTCTTTTATATATTTTGTCATTTTTATTTATTTTTATACGAAAAATCTTTTTAAACATAGTACAAATAATTTTAAAATATAAAATAAGCGTTATTGTTAATTTTCAAAATATTCACACCTATTTTTTACAAAAATTATTTTGTCCATAATATAAATATATATATCAAATTTTTTCTCCCCATTTAATATAACAAAATATTTTTAAAAACTTAATTCTGTTGACGTTATGTGGCGCTGAGTTTGTTGTTGACACACTTCAAAATGTTATAACACCTTGATAAAGGTTGGCGTTCAGCCAACTGAAATATTGGTAAAAAAAGTGATATTTTGATTCAATATATGCCTTTTTAATTAAAGATTTATCTATGGATTGCTCTATTTTCAATATATATATATATTAAGAAAAAGGCAATATATTTGTTATATATATATATGTGGCAATATAGTGGTGAATGTGTTGAGGAGAGAAATAATCACACGACGAGTTGTTAGAGCAATCATCCAGGCAGCCAGCCGAGAGAGAGCGAGCGAGACGTTATCAACTGAACGACTGTTTTCCCTGTGTACACAACCGGGGGGCTAACCAGGAAAGTCGCCAGGTGGTGACGGCCCCCCCCCCCCCTCAGGAATGTGGCCAAAAAAATGGTCGTAAGTTAGTTATCTAAAGTGTCTCGCTTTAGCTGCTCATCCCTCTCTCGTTGGCTGTTGGTTTATTTTATTAATCCTGGAAGAGCATATATTATGACATATGGCCCCCGTTGAAGAAGGCTGAACATGGTTTAAGTATATTTAAAGCTGGAGAAGCCAGGAATAGAGAAAATAATTTTACAGTTAAAATTAGTTAAGGTAATGGTGACATAGTTTTATGTAAATAAAATATTGTATAGTACACAAGTAAATATTATTTACAAGCAGTTTTACAACACCGGGGAGTTTGACATTTAAGGAAATCTTTGAAAATATCAAGGTTATAAAAGGCTATATACAACAAAATCTAATGTACTATAAGGGAAGTGATATGGAGGAGTGTGAACAACGAGGAGAAGAGTCACATACATATGGTGAAATTCTGAAGATCATTAAGACTGGGGAACTCTACACTTTAAGATATTTTTCAGGCGGACATGGCAAGGGGAAACTTGTCATGGGCTTTCTATGCTATAGGTGTAGAGTACGAGAAATGAGATTGAGGTTGGCAATTGTGTGAGCTCAGGACTGAGGTAAATATAAAACTACATACAATGTTAGAACCTCGGCGAACAGAGCGAGGGGAGATTTGCCCCGGGCCAATCTAACTTATCTATGCAGCTACTTGTGTAGCGAGTCCGAGGGGAAAAGTCCCGTGTGTAGGTGAGGAAGTCGGATGGACTTATATTTAATTTGCGGGAAGTATGCGCGCACAGTGCCGAAAATTGGGACGAGGACTGCGTTGTCCGTTACAAGTGACAAGCTGCTCGGACACGAGGTGTTTGAACCGTCGTGGGAGCTTGTGCAAGGCGATGATTTCGCGGTGGGTTGAAAGTAAGACCCATGTCTGCGCGAAATGATGACGGACCGGACAGAATCAGCGACGATGTTTAACGTACCTCCGTGGGAAATATCGGAGGTAGGCTATATCGTGCTGGTTTGGACAATGAACAAACATAGATTTGAAGACAGGGTCCGTGTGGCGAACGTGTGGCGCGAGGAGAAGAGGCGAACTGTGTCGCTCGATGCAGATTGTTCAAGTGCGAACAAAAAGGGATTGATAAATATCTAGCAGTTAGTCAATCTGCACCCTGTGACGAACACGCCATTGGCTAGATGGTGTGGGTCGGTGGATAGGCTAGAGATGAACTACGAAATAAATTATCATAAATGAAGGGCGAAGGTTAGGATTTTGAAATGACAATATAGAAGTTCGATAATTGATTAATCAATAATTCTCTATAAAGGTCCTGAGCTGGTATAAAGTTAACAACGTTGTAAGAATGAGAGGGGCATTAAGGGGAAGATAGATAAGAGTCACCAATGGTTGGTTGTAAGCAAGGCTCACGTGATGGTTGAAATTCTTCGACGCCTGACATACAGGGTGAATTTTGAGTCGTTTAGGGAAAGAAATTATTTTTCGTGAGCCGTGCTTACAAGTAGGAGAGGTCTATACAAATAGATATACAAAGGTTTAGGTGCTGGAGGCATATTTTTATAAATAAATTGATTATGAAAAATCTATTGTTAATAGTAAAAATCGTAAAGCATTAATAGGTAGAATTCCAATTTTTTTTTTGAGAGTTTTTTTTTTTAAAGAGTTACGTTAAAAATGGAAATTATTTAATTAAAATAACGATTGTTAAATTCTACTGGTAAGGTAACTAATTAAATGAGTTACAAATATCTAGATAAATAGTATGGAGCATAAAATCATTGTTAATAGGCATGGAGAGAATAAATGGAGCTAATAAATATTTTTACATATTCACACATATTGAGCTAATTATGGAAATATTGGGACAATCTACAAGGAATGACTTATTTAAAGAATGAATGGTAGGAGTTAAGACAATTACACTCACGAGTTATGTTGGTTTAGGGCGCAGGTAAGTTCATTGAGCTTCGGGAGAGTTCTGTCTGTGACACTGTGCGTACCAGTGTTGTACATCACAGTAGCGGTAGGGAGATGGCGGAGTCTTGTCCATGATGGCGGGAGGTGTCCTGCTCTGGCACGGCGATCGATCTTGAGTAGATCTAGTGCTGGAAGAAGTGCGTGGCAGCTCCATCTCCGTCGTAGGTGAATATTCTTCGGGATCACGGTTCAAAGGTTGGCGAGGAAGGGGTTGAGGGCTCGAAGAGGAGTGGTTACAGTTGAGTTGGGTTTGGTCGATCATCGTGGCTTGGCTTCTTGTTTCTTCATACTCCGGTATATGAGGGATTCGCTTCCCGGCCAGGTCTTATCCTGTCGACTTTTCAATGTGGCAATATAGTGGTAAATGTGTTGAGGAGAGAAATAATCACACGACGAGTTGTTAGAGCAATCATCCAGGCAGCCAGCCGAGAGAGAGCGAGCGAGAGGTTATCAGCTGAACGACTGTTTTCCCTGTGTACACAACCGGGGGGCTAACCAGGAAAGTCGCCAGGTGGTGACGCCCCCCTCAGGAATGTGGCCAAAAAAATGGTCGTAAGTTAGTTATCTAAAGTGTCTCGCTTTAGCTGCTCATCCCTCTCTCGTTGGCTGTTGGTTTGTTTTATTAATCCTGGAAGAGCATATATTATGACATATATATATATATATATATATATATATATATATATAAAATGGCATATCCTGACCAGGAGCACATGTGCTTTACAGAAGGCAGAGCGCCATCTGGTGGAACAGAAATCAACTAAACATTGATTTAGCCTGTTCCCTGATATTTGGCCAACCCAATTTCTTGATAAATCAAGAAAAGCCATCCACGAACGCGTTTCGCGCTTTTTGGCGCTCGTCAGCGTGGAGTAGGCTGAACCATTGAGACCAAAAAAGATTTTTTGATCCCAATGGCTTCCTGAAAAACCAAGAAATGGGTATTTAAGGCCAAACTTGCGTAAATACGCTTAGCACATTAAAAAAACGAAATAAAAAAATAAAAGATAAAAAGATCAGGTGTTGAAATCAATATAAAAAATATTGATTTTAATATTGATATTAATAAATATTGATATTAATATATTAAATAAAATATATTTAATATATTAAATCTATATTTAATATATATATAATATATATTATATATATATTATATATATATATATATAATAAAAAGCCTTATTGCTGGAAGCAAATTTCAATTAATTTTTTCATCTAAATTAATTTGAAATAATTGTATGTGTACATAGTGGCATTATACATTTATATATTCGATATTTCTATTTATATTTGATATCATTATTAATTTTTATTAAAATTTGTTTATATATGTTTATCACATGTTATATGATCAAATCGAAACTTAACCTAAATATGAATATAACCTAAATAACAAACAAGAAGAAGTATAGAAAATAAGGTTATTTAATATTGTAATATAGAAATAAACCGAAAATAACGTACATACACAACAACAAAATAAAAATAAACTTCAAAAAAGCTTATACCTAAATAACAATAAAATAAAAAACATATACATAATAAAAATACCTATTTCGTTTGAGTTATTTTTTATATTTTTTAAATTTTATAACTAAAACGTATATAAGAACTAAAGAGATGCAGTAGAACCTCCATGAGAGGACACTCACGCTAGCAGACACCTCTCTACAAAGGACAGTTTTCATTTGCAAAATTATAATTTTTACTATTTAGCAACTCTCTAGTAAGAGGACATTTCTCCCTAAAGGACACTTTGGCTCTGCAATTAGGTGTCCTTTACAGGAAGATTCTACTGTATATATAAAAAGCAATATTAAAATGCTATTTATAAAAAAGAACATAGAATCAACCCGAGCAATGGCCGCAAACACTAGCAGCGAAACCTTGAGATGTTCTACCAAAAAGCATTTTAAGCAAATATATTATCTGGAAAATATAATATATTATATATAAAAAATAATTATATAAATTTAACCCGATAGATGGCACAAGTCATCAGCAATTTTAGTCCTGTTCTTAATTTTACCCCCTAATATCATTTATCTTTACTTTGTTCTGTTTTAAACCTAGTTTAGCGCTCTCTCATACAATTTTGGTGCTTAATAAACATTCCTTAATTTAAGAAAAAGGCATCTCCTTATCGTGCAACTGAAAGTTGCTAATGGCTTGCGCAATCTATCGGAATAAATATCAACTATTCTCGTTGATTTTTAATTATTCCAGAATTGGCCAAATACCCATTATTGATTAATCAAGAAAAGCTAACCACGGACGCGTTTCGGGCTGTTGGCCCTGATAAAAGGGCGTACCTGGAACTGTAAAGAAAAAAAAAAACAATTTTTTTCTTAAAATATTTCGAGAGATTTCTCCCTCTTTATCAATTTATTGAACAGTGAATTTAATTTACAATTTATTGTACATCATATGGAAACAAATTTGTCATTGGTCAAAAATAATTATTGATAATGATAAAAAAAAAATTAATAATAATAATAAATCCTTATTATATATTATAATAATAAATCCTTATCAGGAAGTCTTTAAGAACATATTGTCGTTTTTAGTGTACCGTCTGCAATACGTTGACAACAGACGTTTGGCTTTTCTTGATTTATAAGGAAAAGGAATCTGTGACCACTATTCTGGTAGACAATCTTCAACGATCAGTGTATTATCAAAAGTACAACAGTTTCTTGTAAGAAACCTTCTCTTCGCCCCAAGATTTTGTACTTTTGAAAGACTTCTCCAGACGATTATCCAACTTATAATCACAGTATTTTTATTCTGATAGATGGCGCAAGCCATCTGTAACGCTCAATTGAATGATTAGAAGATGCCTTAATTTTTAAAAAAGTAAGGCTGTGGCTCAACTATCTGTGGTTCTATAACGGTACGGACATCCATCTACTTCTTTAAAAAACATCTTTAAAAAACGCTCGAACATATATAATGCATAATTGCAGGAGGATGGCCTTCATGTACCGAAAGGGGTACTTCTCCCATTAAAATTTGTTAAAGCAATGCATAAGTCGCTGATGATATAAAAAGTACGAGAAACAAACTTATAACGATTCTTTATTTCAATAAAAGTGGGCCACGGGATTTCAAGTCTTTTCTTTATCTTCCCGATACGATAAAACACCAATCAAGCCTTTAACAGGTCTCTTGTCGCATTAGGGGCCGTGAGGAAAACCCTTTTAGCCTGAAACCTCACGGCCCAGTTTTATCGAGAGAGATTAAGATTGAAACTTCTATATTACATAGTTCATATAAGGTTATATAAGGTTAAATACAAAAGATAGAGAGAGAAACGAAGTATCCAATCATTACATAGGTATAGATATCCTGTGTTACAACGGTATATATAACATGGTGGTATAACACCAGCTGCTGGAATACCCAACCTGTGGACGGCTTCAGTACAACCAGCTCGTTATAGTCGACAAAAACCTTCTGAATTGGTGAAGTGGCCGATTTTTTAAACTTTTTGCCAAATCAACCCTTTACATAACTTATTCTAAAAGATGCTATGGAATCGATTCTGTATAATATAATAAGGACCATATATAGGCTGTCTGATTATCAGTGTGCTTTCTGCATAGCAGTATTACTACTGATAAATGTATATTACTAAATATATTGTTTTAATGCATTTTTTTAAAGGGAGAGGTGCTCTTTTTCGGTATACACACATATATGTATATATATATTTTTTATCACTTTGTGATATGAATATTTTTAATAATTGTGAAAGGATTGAGAAAGAAATGTTTCATTAAAAACTAATAAAAAATATAAATTTCTAATTGGTATATAAAGTAAAAAAAAAAAACGTTTTTGACCAAATTATTACAACTATGGAATACCAATCTTCACATAGAAATAGATTCAGACGAAAATGTCCCTCTTTTGATAGTTTATCCCTAAAGAGCTGACAAAAGTAGGCTTCCATTTTAGCTAAGGGAACGTCACCAAACGATCTTAAGATGAAAGATGGCGGCCATTAAATCTCAAGTCACGTAAACTTTTGGAGAAATCGCCAACATGAAAGAGGAAATATATTTTCCCGCCCTTTTTTTTTTTATATCTTCCATGGATTTTTTATGCGGACGGTAATTTAGGAAGAGTTTTCTATTCTTTTTTTTTTTTAACTTCATTATCCTTTGACATCAAATTTGAAAGTTCGAAGTTTCTCTCTGAAAAGGCAAAAATAACATTTTAAAATAAATATCTTCTGTACATAGAATTTTACATTTAAATTCCTTTTGAAAGTTTTTCCTCTCAAAACTATTTTAAAATATTATATTGATAGCTACATTTGTACGAATACCTATAAAATATTATGGAGAATATATATTTGAAATAAATAAGAATTAATATTATACGGTTATCCAATTCATTTTTTTAATATAAAGCAGAAATATTAGAATAACTATAATAGATGTTTGAAAATTTTTCAAATAGTCAATTACAGTAAAGTCTCCCATGAGAGACCATAGCCTGAAAACATTGGCAAACCCGGACTCTCCTGGAGGTAGTCTATTATCACAGATACTCTGTCATGTCAGTCATCTTTCAACCAACCAGTCTTTGATAAGAGACCACCTCCAGGAGAAACATGTTTTAGGCTATGGTCTCTCATGGGAGACTCTAAATGGCTATTAATAGATTTTAAAAATATTTTCTATAAGCTAAATTCTGTTGTTGTTGTTTCTTATCCCCTTGTGTAAAGATTACACGAATTCCATGAGTTCATTCATGGAATGGGGTGTAGTGGTGCAGCCATCGTTGATCATGGCACAATAATCCAGGCACACTTTGGTGAAAGTCTGATTATTTTTCCGTTTGTCATTACTCTTCACAATTCATCCTATCATACTTCATCCTTAAAGTTAGAAATAATCGCTATTTCTCTTTAAAATAAAAATAAATTTCGATTTTTCGTTTAAAAGAAACATTCGCGGTATAATTGCAATTTTCGTTTTACAATCATAAGCCGCGTTATATTTTATTTTAAATTATTTTATATAATATTTACGAACGGAAAAATATGTCCAGGGTAGCCTAGTGGACATGGCATCTGCCCGGAAGCGGAACACTGTGGGTTCGATTCCCATCCCTGGACACTTTTATTTTTCCGTTTGCCATTACTCTTCACAATTCATCCTATCATACTTCATCCTCAAAGTTATAAATAATCGTTATTTCTCTTTAAAATAAAAATAAATTTCGATTTTTCGTTTAAAAGAAACATTCGCGGTATAATTGCAATTTTCGTTTTACAATCATAAGCCGCGTTATATTGTATTTTAAAGTCTGACTTTGCTTGTAATTTGAGGCCATTCCTAACATAGAAGCAGACGCTTTTGCTGCCGACTCTAACATGAATACAGACTCAGATCCTCCGTATCCCTGGAGTGGGACTCTTGCTGTGGTATATCAACCGGATAATTAAACTCAGGATTTTAAAAGAAGTTTTTCTCCTCTTTTAACAATGCTGCTGTTGGTCCGCGACTACTTATAGGTCAGAGCATTCTGCTTGTTTCATAGCTGGCCTTCATATCTGAAGGTCGTTCCCATGGGGCCGCACCCTGTAACAGTCAGCTCTGCCGAGGAACAAGCTAAATTCTTGCTATTATATCTAACATTATAAAGTGTTATTTGACACAATATACTTACTTCTGATTTAAAATCCTTTTATAATTAATAATTTAAAAGAAGCAGGATAATACCAATATTCAAGATAAAATTGTGAGAAAAAACGTTACAAATCTACAAAAATTGTTTCTCCCAATGAGTTTCTTTTCATTTTACAACACCTGCTTTCAAGATCGATTCTCGCTCTTGAACCGTCTTAATTGAAACATCGACTATTTCTTGTGTTTACAAATATACACGCGAGGCGCGGATATTTACAACTGAAATTTTAAACTATAAATTCTAAATTTTACAATTCTTATTATTATTTTAAAATATGATAGCTATTTAAACTTTTGCGTTTTACTCTATTATAAAATTTTATTGAATATGTCTATTTATATTTTTATGCCAACTAGAATTAATAAAATTAGTCTATGGAATTCCTCTAAGATATCAGCATTGTAATGGTGAATCAATCTTTCTGCTCTCTCTCTCCTATATTCATTAGATACGAGAGATTCTAAAAGTAACTGTTGATATTTGTTCTTGATATTTTTGTAGTGGCATTTGGCTTCTTATATGTTAAATTACCAATATAACACATGTATATAATATTATATCGAAATATAATTATATTTCTATATTTATACATATATATATTTTCATATTATTTTATAAAATTAGAATTTCTTTCTCCCTCTTTTTTCCCACTTATTTTCTTTTTTTGTATCTTTCAAAAGAATCAGTAGAAATGACTAGGTTTTAATAAAGGTATTGATTGAAATAAAAATTAAAAGAATTATGAAAAAATAAAAACTATTTATGTAACAAAAGAGGATTTCATTATTCATTTGGACAATGCATTCTGTTTATTATCCTAGTAAAAATAATTTACTGATGGTAATAAACCACACCATCCCAGTTTTGGCAAATTCAGACAAAAGCCAACCTGCATACCACGGTTTCGGGCTCTGACCCTCATCATTATAAAATACTCCACTAGAAGAATGACCCGGCTTCGCCCGAGAAATCCCCAGAGTGAAGTATCCTTCATACTGAAAGTACATCAATAATAAATAGGAGAAGTGCCATAGAATAGCAATACAGAAGAAACACATAAACTACAGGAAAAAAAGTGTGTAATGGCAAAAATTGTATTATATTAGTGTTTAGGTATTTGATTTAATTATTTTTGCAATCCATTTAGTTGTTTCAAAATTAATATAGTTTAAATAGATAAATGAGTTTTAAAAAATCTAAAAAAAAATGTATCGGCCGGGAATCGAACCCGGGCCGCCCGCGTGGCAGGCGAGCATTCTACCACTGAACAACCGATGCTTATAAGAAATGGCCATATTTGGGTATTTATTCCCTTCACAAAAGCAAACGGTGACAGAATTGATTGTTGATGACTCTGATACTTGTATATTTTAATTTTAGTTATTTAAAATGAAACAAATATTTTTTTACTGCCACATTACTGCAGTGATATTGGGAGGGCCTGGCTCACATCAGTGGTGAGCTCTTCCAGTCCCAGTGGAAGCTTCTCACTCAGCTCCGCCAGAAACTAATGAATCAGGGCTTCAAAATAAGAGAAAATTCCAACAGAGCTATAATCCGTGTCCATTCGTTCCAGAGTAATAAAATTTTTTTTAAATCTTCAATATAAGTAAACGAATTAAATATCAACCGAAACTCACACTGAAGCTGTATTGCTATGGAAATATAATCAAACACAATATCACAAAGAAATATATATATAAAATAAAATAAAAACTCCCCGGTAGGGAATCAAACCCCGGCCGCCAGCGTGACACGCGGAAATACCTACCACTATACTACCGAAAATATCTGGACCAGATCTCTACGCCTTCCTTTCTATACATGTCCACCATCATCCAATCAAATTGCTTGAAAGATTATCTCTTATCACACACAAAAAGTTTATGACTGATTGAAGATAAATTCTAAAAAAAAATTGAACTTTGCCAAAGAGATAATTTTACAACAGATTAGCAAAGGCTTTCCAATCTACAATATAGAAACTCGTCGCGCTTAAAATGTGTTTTGATCTTTTAATTCCTATTTTAGAACGAATTTCACTATTTTCACACTACGTTAGGATAACCTAATACAGCCGAACTAGGATAATTCTAAGCCCATGTGACCAAAAAAAATCGAATTATCCAAAAATTCGAATTAAAAACGTTTTAAATAAAAGGCTTAAAAGTTTAGGGACCAAGATAAATATTGGAATTAGAAAAGTTTTGAATAAAAGGCTTAAAAGTTTAGGGACCAAGATAAATATTCGAATTAAAAACGTTTTGAATAAAAGGCTTAAAAGTTTAGGGACCAAGATAAATATTCGAATTAAAAACGTTTTGAATAAAAGGCTTAAAAGTTTAGGGACCAAGATAAATATTGGAATTAAAAACGTTTTGAATAAAAGGCTTAAAAGTTTAGGGACCAAGATAAATATTGGAATTAAAAACGTTTTGAATAAAAGGCTTAAAGGTTTAGAGACCAAGATAAATATTGGAATTAAAAACGTTTTGAATAAAAGGCTTAAAAGTTTAGGGACCAAGATAAATATTGGGATAAAAGACGCTTTGAAATATCCAAGTTCTACTGTATTGATTAACGGACACACATCGAAATCAAATAAAGACGCCTTCTTACTACATCCGTGAACCAACTGAAGAGATAAACCAAAGCAGCGTCTTATCATCTTTTGAAAACTACCGTTGGCTACGTCATCTTAGAGAAGGATTATTGATTGAGGGGACAAACCAATACAATATTAGAGCTCTGAGAAGCGGTCTGGTGGATTAAATTGGCGAAACCGCTGGGAGGGTTCACCACTGATGAGCCAAGCCCTCCCAATATATTTTTCATCGCAGTAAGGAAAGTAAAAGTTCGTTTTATGTATAAAAAGAAACATTCGCGCTTTTAAATCCTTTTATTTTATATGTATAGATGGCGCGTTATTGTTTTGTGTTGAATTATATACAAGGTTTTTCAAAAAGTTCGTAAACACTTGCAAAAATTTAAAATACCAATAATATTCGCTGTTATGTATAAAGTAATTGTATTATGTATTCGCTGTAATAATATTATTCACCAAGTAATAAGAAAACACGAACTTTTGGGACAACCTTATAATAGAAGGCATCATTTTATATTTAAAAGGAATTTATTTACCAATATTATGGATGGATGAACGCCAACCTTTTTCATGGTATACCATCGAATTTATTTTGTGTAAGTGAACCTAGCGTTACATCATAGGTTGAAATCAGGTTTGATTTAATACAATGTAGCTAAAACTTGACATACGAAAAAGGTATTTTGGTGGAAAAACATAAAGTACAAAATAATTAAATAGTTGTCCTCTATACCAGGAACACATAGGTCAATTATATATTCATTCAGTTTTCTAGGGAGAAACAAATATTTCAGTCAGATAAAATTAAACTTTTAATCATTGAAATTCCTATAGACATCCCGAAATTCCACCCGTTTATCTCACAATTCCCAAAGCAATAATTGTCAACATTTCTAATTATAATTAAATTCCTTCACCTATATCTCATTTAGAAAATCTTTCATTTTGAATAAGATGGAATTGCACAAAAACGCACGAAATAATTTGTTTAGGCATTTTAGAATTTAAAAAAAAAATGAGATATATATTTTCAGCATATCTCTCTGAATTTTAGGCGTTTTTTTTTTCTTTTTGAAGTTAGATATATGCATGTATATATACATTCTTGCATAGAAATTAAAAGATTATTCAGGTTTTTGCTGTAAATATTGATTTCTTAAAAAATTAAGGTATATTAATATAAATATAATTTACAATTATTTAGGAACTCTAGGTCAAGTACAAGACTAAACAGAAATGATCAGCTGTCATGGAGAGAGAGAGAAAATATTCCAAATAGAGAACCATCCAATCCCTACTTACGTTGTGTGGAATAATCCTCTCAATTGATATTTGATAGAGAGAGAATTTGAATAGAGATATATCCAAAGAATGGATCAATAGTATGGCCCACCACTGGTTTGAAGGAACAAGAACTGGAGACTCAATATCATCACAGCTTTCTAGAAACGAAGCCACAAAAATTACAAGATTAAAGACTGGACATACTAGTCCCATTTTGTTCATTGATGGAGAAAAAGTTTTTCCTGTCTGCTCAAAATGCTCCAACTCCACTGCATCTCCAGCACATATCCTGGACTGTATTGGAGCTAAGACCTACACAACAACCCCAAAACTATAGTAGAAAAAAGTATTGCTTTCAACCTTCATGACCTGGTGTAATCTTACCCATTGAATAATAAAAAAACCTTTCAATTGACGATTGCTATAATTCAATCAAAACCTATTTCAATCCTTTAAAATAAAAGCCACTTCTGAAAGAGGTGTTTTTATAGTTTTACCACTTATCTCAAGGTTATTGGGAATCCACAAATATTGATGAGAATCATTTAGCCGATGACAAAATGGGAACATTGGTACAGTGGCTGAAGCTTGGGTTTACCTCTTTGAACATAACCGGCCGCCCACATACGATTCTCTATGTTAAAACGACTATAAGGGCGTGAAAACCTCGGTGCCCCAATGCATGGAGAGGTTTTCGAATGACTTTATGGCTGGCGTCTTTTGCTCAAGAGATTGTCAAAGTTGAGATTAATGTTAAATTCAAAACAGAATATTATCAGAGATACTGGAAACAACTGGTGAAGAAGACGTCCCTTATTTAAACGGAACTGAGAGCAGGGTAATCCATCAAGATCAGGCTACGAGCCCTCCCTTGAAGTTGACCCTGAATTTCATGGCCCGTAACAAATGGAAACGGAGGTATCTGCTATAGTCCATATTCTATGCTTCCGGCATATCATCTGATATAGCTCCTATGGGTTTCTGTGCATTTGAACTATTGAAACAAGGCCTATGGAGAAAAAAGAGACCGACTACATTGGACGGCCTCTGGAAAACTAGCTTAGAGACTAGCTTGGAATAAATCAATATGAATATTTTGAGATAAAAACTTCCTTTCATGGATAAACCGACGTCGTTATGTACTAAAAGTGTTAAACAAATAAATTAAAATATAATATTTAATGAAACATTTAGAAAATACGTTATTTTAAAAAAAGAATCACTCAAAATGAGCTTCTTTTTTGGATGTAAAATATATTTGAAAGGGCAAAGAATTTTTTAAAATAACATGTTCACCAAAAGAAGCACCTCTATATGGAAAATGCGTTAAAACAATTCATTTTTTATCAAACCAGTACAGAACGCAGAATGGTAATAAAGAATATGCCACAACACCAGGTTTGGCAAATCAAGACCAAACTATTAACAATCGTTTTGTGTTATGGCTCTGTCCAGTAAAGGTTTTTTAAAGGAAGATGTACCTCTTTTTTCATATGAATACCATCCTACCGTAACTTATATCCGTAATAGCTTTGGAAGTAATTCGTTCCTCTTCAGGCCACTCAGACCTGAACAATTTGGCTACCAAGCCAAGCACTCAACATTGCACCAGCTAGTTGTTGTCACTGAAAAAATAAGAAAAGCTATGGACCTAGGCCAAATAACAGGAGCCGTGTTCTTCGATATCGCCAAAGCATTCGATAAAGTCTGGCATGAGGCCCTTCCCTACAAAATGTGCAAAATGCACCTTCCTGGAGACATTATAAAAATAACGCAAAACTTCTTAACGAATAGAACATTCAAGGTACGAGTCAAAGACGAACTGTCAACTGCTAGGAATATCCTTGCTGGAGTCCCTCAAGGATCAGTCACAGGACCAACCTTATTCGACATATATATATAGACGACTTCCCCTAGTATTGAAGGCACTTATTTACACCTATTTGTCGATGATACCGCCATTTTGGCCTCGACAGACTCCACATGAAACTCCAAAAGGCCTGCATCTTTTCCACGCTCTGGTATAAAGAATGGCGAGTTGCAATGAACCCCCAAAAAAGTGAAGCAATAATTTTCTCCAGAAAAAAGCCAAAATTAAGAAACCTTTGGACGAACTCTTCGTCTTCGAAGACAACATTAAATGGAAAGAGAACATCCGATTCCTATGGATGACCCTAGACGAGTATCTAACCTTCAAAAAACACATCGAAAACAGAATTAATTTGGCGAAAGCTGCCCAACACCGATTATCCCTACTTCTAGGACCGAAAATCAAATTATCCCTTCATTGAAAAATAACCATTTACACGTCAATAATAAGACCAATTAAACAGAATTAACAGAAAAAAAAACAGAAACCAAACAGAATTAATTTGGCGAAAGCTGCCCAACACCGATTATCCCTACTTCTAGGACCGAAAATCAAATTATTCCTTCATTGAAAAAGAACCATTTACACGTCAATAATAAGACCAATACTCATATACGGCCACCCCATTTTTTAACAGCACATAAGACCATCCTTAAAAAGCTAGAAGTCTTTGAAAATAAAATGATCAGAAAAATCATGTCTCCACCCTGGTTCGTTCGGAACACAATCCTCAGGAACGATCTAAATATCGAAAACATCAATGACTACATTATTAGACAATCATTTGATTTTCTACGAAAAATCCGAAAAATTTGTAAACCCCACCTTCAAGGAAGCGACAAACTACAAATGCGGAAAAAGGAAAATAAGAAATTTAAAACCTAGACAAATTCTCCATCAATTAGGCCAGAATGACGAAAAGTGGAAAAAAAGGAAAAACAAACCCGCCTTGAATATCAAACAAGCCAGAAAAACCCTTCTCAATAACAATATCCCCAAGGACCTGAGAATCCGGAGAAACGACATCATTATAAATTATAATTGTAAATGAACCCCTGTACATAACCACCCCCTCAGTATATTGTAAAAATGATGATCTAGGTTGCCCTTTTTGAGCGGTGGTACCTAATAAAGTTATTTGGAGCTGAAGTTCCTCTTCAGGTATATATATAGAAGAACGCTGATTCTAGTACGGATCTGGTAAAATAACACAGGTCTACAAAAAAAAACTTTTTTTTTTGCCGGAGAAAACCTGATGTTGATTCTAATCTAACTTTTCGTGCTGAATTCAAAAATGAATTCAGAAGTTTTCCATCACCCATAGTTCTTGCAGGATAACCGTTTTTTCTATAAATTGGTATATACAGTAATAATGCAGAAAATGTTACGTAAGCATTTTTTTAAAGTAAACATCATTAAATTAGCTAGCGCTTTATTTTTGACAACAAGAGTTGATATGTGGAGCCAAAAGCTCTTTGGCCATTTTGCTCTTTAAGAATCATAAATATTAATTTAAATGACAAATTATTGAATTTTTAATTGAATATGTTTATTTTTTATAATGCAATCTGTTTTGCTTTCAACTCAAAAATAACGACCAGCTCTTGAATGCTATTTGCTGAATAACAGTTTTAATATATATATTTAAATTGAACCTAACGATTTGTTTAATAGATTTGCATCAGAAGTGACAGGTAAATTTGAAGTAATCAGTTTATTATTCTCTATCGATTTGCTTTTATAAATCGTGTGCACTAGACTGTGTCAATATGCCGAGGCGTTGTATTAATATTCCTGATATTTTCTTTTACATTTGTGGGGAATTAGCTTTCAAAGTTCAAAGGCGAAACTTTACACCGCTCATCAAAAAGTGCTATCAACTTTATTTTGGCTGTAAAGTCGGTGATCAAGAAAGATTTGGGCTCCACATCATTGTTGTGAAATTTGTGCTCGACGTCTTACAGGGTGGATTAAACGTCATATGCCTTTTGCGGTTCCAATGATATGGAGGGAACCTAAATACCATTCTTCAGACTGTTATTTTTGTTTGACAAAGACTACAGGTATTACATCCAAATCAAGACATACAGTTGAATATCCAGATTTGCCTTCTGCTATGAGACCGGTTCCTCTAGTGATATTTTACCTGTGCCACAGCCTCCTGAAAATGTAATATTTAGTGACGATGATTCAGATAGACGAGATCAACAGTCGAGTGACACAAATTTTGAAGCAGGTGCTTCATCTGAACCTCATTTTTAACAAATGCCCATTTACCACCAACAATTAACCAAGAAGATTTGAACGACCTCGTACAAGATGAATTTCAAGACTTCTTTTCACAAGATAATGATTTAGTATATTGCAATGATGTTTTTAGTCTAATGGAAGCGCTTGGTCATGACTATGATACAGAAGAGTGGCGTTTATTCGTTGATTCTTCAAAAATTAGTTTGAAAGCTGTTCTCCTTCACAAAGGAAATAAGATCCCATTAGTGCCAATAATTGCACATGCATCCAACATGAAAGAGACTTTCTATAACATGAAACTGCTTTTGAAAAAGATAGAATATGAAAGCTACGGTTGGAAAATATGCAGCGATTTGAAAGTCATTGCTCTCTTGCGTGGATTACGGTTGGATATACAAAATTTTGTTGTTTTCTGTGTAAGTGGGACAGCAGAGATAGGGAAAGGCATTACATTAAAAAAAGCTGGCCAAACCGTGAAATCTTTACTCCAGGACATAAAAATATTGTAAATCCTCTCCTGATCGATTCAGAAAATATTTACTTACCACCATTACATATTAAACTGGGATTAATGAAGAACTTTGTCAAGGCAATGGATCGAAATGCCAGTGGATTTGCCTACCTAAAACAAAAATGTTCTAGCATAAGTGATGCGAAAATTAAAGAAGGCATTTTCGTTGGACCTCAGATTCGAGAATTCCTGCAGGATGGAAATTTTCAAAATAGTTTGAATGAAGTTGAAGCAGCAGCATGGAAATCCTTTAGAAATGTTTGCAAGAATTTCTTAGGAAGTGTCAAGGTTGGAAATTACCGAGACATAGTTAATGATCTGTTGCTTTCCTACAAGGCACTGGGATGTAACGTGCCTCTCAAGATCCATTTCCTGCATTCACATCTGGATTTTTTTCCAGACAATCTTGGTGCAGTTAGCGATGAGCATGGTGAGAGGTTTCATCAAGATATATCAAGCATGGAGAAGCGGTACCAAGGTAAATGGAGTCCCGGTATGCTTGCTGACTACTGCTGGACACTCAAGAGGGATGTACCACAAGCAAAGTATAGAAGAAAATACACTGTCACTACTTTTCAATAAAATAAATATATTTCGTTCATATAGGCCTACATATTAAAAACATTTCCAAATTTCAAGTAGGTGTATCTCAAAAATCTTGCGTGATAGAAAAAAAAAACTAAGGTATATTTGTAATCAGCACAAAGAGTTATGTTTAGATAGGATGCTGTTTCTTTTGGGACAAAAAAAAATAATTTTTGATAAACAAGTGTAATGTAATAAGGTTTTTGCAAAAATGCTTACGTAATATTTTTTGCATTTTTTGCTCTATTTATCCCAATACCAAAAAAAATGCTGTCACGCAAAACCCATGGGTGATGGAAAATTTCTGATTAGATTTTTGAGTTCAGAATGAAAAGTTACACTAGAAACACCATCAGGTTCTCTTAGGCAAAAATGTTGTTGACCAGTGTAATAGAAACTCTTGGTTTTAACGCGGTTGCTCTCATCCTTGTCAAGATATCCTTGGGGGATTATCACAATACCAAAAATAAAATGTATTTAATAAGGATGGGTTAAAAATGAAAAATAAAGCATACCTTTTCAGCGCAAACCATCAGCCAGTTTCACGATCAAATAGGGATGTCTTCAAGGCGGACCATTATCAGCTTTATTATGGAATATACTGTTGAATGAATTGTTAATAAACTTCGTGTCCTCTAATGCTGTGTGTGTGAATCTGCATTCATATTATTTAATACAAATCAATAACACGCCATCTGTACACGTATAACACATGAAAACATTAAGACACGAATGTTTCTTTTCACAAATAAATCAAACTTCTATAATTTATATTATTTGTTGGCATAAGACCATAGAAGGGTGTTATAATGTAACAGAAAATAGTCTAAATTATGTAGTGCAATGGTGTGCACACAAAACGAGAAACAAACTGAAGCTAAGCCAAGAGAAAACCAACTTACTACATCTACATGGAAAGCAAAAAATTCACATAGGGCCTTCAAACTTATAATAAAACCGGTAGAAGAGATAAAATATTTAAGTATATAATTTTCAAATCACAGAATCAAGGGGAAAATTAATTTTACATCCCATATTAATGATATTTTATGTAAAACTAATCGTATTAAAAATCTGCTATTTTCACTCTTTGGAAATTGATAGTCAAAAAAGATTAATTTTATACAAAACTGTTTTCAGGCCAATACGAACCTATGGACTTGAAATTTGTTATAAATTTATTGATATATATATATAAAAGATGTAAACAAAGATTAAACTCCCTGTAATATGAAATTCTTCTTTGCATTCATAGTTTGTTAAAAAAAAACTATTGTCACCGATCACAAAAAATCTATAGTGATCAAATACAATTTGATTAATCTATCAAAGGAAAACATTAATTTATCTAGACCGCATGCCTCAACTATAATTCACTACTTCGTAGAATCAAGAATAGCTGAAACAATAGCTAACACTAATGGAACTTTTCAGAAAATTATCCCATTTGGAATTCCTTATTATTTTCGTCCCCTTATTTTCACAACATACAATTCTTATTACAATCTATGGAAGTTTTGTAGAATTTCTGACGAAAATCGGGGCAACGGATAATCCTAGCTGCTTCTTTAGAAAAAAAACGAGATTCAATACATTTATTTGAAAGAATGCCCAAACTTTCACAGCTACATCCAAGAAATGTGCGTATATAGAAAAGACATGTATGTGAATTTCAATTACATTTTTATAAATTTATTCTAGATTTTTTTTCTGTTTGAAAAAAAAAAAACCCGAATTTTTAGTTTTGATATATACTGATTTTGTCTCGTTTTTGGTTTTGTTTATTAAATTAAGCTGTTGTACGTAAGCTCAAGTATCCTAAGCTGGGATATCGCGTCCAATATGTCAAATAAATAAATAAGAGAAGCTAGTGTTATCAATTTTAATCGTTTGCTTTATAAGGTTGTCCCAAAAGTTCGTGTTTTTCTTAAAACGTTGTTTTTATTATTACTTGACGAATAATATTATTACGGCGAATATACATAATAATACATAATACAATTACTTTATACATAATACGAATACATTATACATAACCGCGAATAATATTGGTATTTCAATTTTTTTGAAGTGTTTACTAAATTTTGGGACAACCTCGTATTTATGTTAATCAATATGGCCAAAAACCTGGATAGATAGTGACTTCTATACGCTCCAGGAGTCCAGATTACATACAATTGCATGCTTTTTGGCTAAAAAAACTAAACAATTCGTATTTGATTTTTAAAATAAAAATAAAGAAGGATATATATATATATATATATACTTGTGTGACCATAATAAAAACAACTCCAAATACTAAGTATAAAACTGACAACTATAATGTGCAAATAATATATATAAATAATATATATTAAAATCAACTAGGAAATAAATAAGATACATCTCTCGATTTTTAAGAACAACCATCAAGCAAATGATACAACAAAAAACGATTGAGATAAAAATGCGCTAAACGATGAGGAAATATAAGGACAACAATGAAGAGAAAGTGAACCATGAAAAAGATGGGAAATCAAACCGGAACCAACCAGTTTGAAGGGCATGTGAGAGTCACGTGGACGGCCCCAGGGTAGGGGTTGAACCCCCCACAGAAGGTCGCCCCATCCTGACTTCTATATTTGACCCCCATCTCTGACTACTTTTCTTGTCAGCATTCCATTCCACATTTTCTATTCCACCACTTATTTTAAAAACGTTCTCTTCTCAATAAGTTTCTACGATAATTTATTGCACTTAGAAATTTTTGGAGCTAATTACTCTTCTCTGCAAATTTCTTCCTCAAAATCTCACCCTGTATTCCAGATACACAACACACCAATATATATTTCGAACGTTTACACATCAATTAAACATAAAGCAATACCACGCCATTTATATATATAAGAAATGAAACAATTTTAAAAACACGAAATATATCAAAAACAAACTTCCTATTGTCCTTACTCCGATGAAATATATATATTTAAGATGAGCAATCCTTTTTATATATTGTAATACGAATAGAATCAAAAAGGATGAGTTTCTTTTATTGGTAAAATCGATTCGAGCTTTCGGGAGCAAGCGGCCCTTCTACAGGAATAATGGAAACAATTTCAAGTAGACATGAATATACACATATATATAAGCTAATTTTTTGCATATCTAGGATTATTTATGAAGTTTTTTATTTTATTATTTAAGAAAAAAAATATTGTTATGTAAATTAGTAAATACAAAAGATTAATACTAGAAGCATTGATTTCATCAAAATATAATAGTATAAATAGAAACATAGATATCCCGGAGACATATGATAGGCTGGTCCAAAAACTCAAATAGAATTATCAGTTTTCTCTTCATCACACCATTTTACAATTTTGCATCTAATAATATCAGCAAATTGACTAATTTACATAACAATATTTTTTCTTAAATAATAAAATAAAAAACTTCATTAATAATCCTAGATATGCAAAATATTAGCTTATATATATGTGTATATACATGTCTACTTGAAATTGTTTCCATTATTCCCGTAGAAGGGCCGCTTGCGCCCGAAAGCTCGAATCGATTTTACCAATAAAAGAAACTCATCCTTTTTGATTCTATTCGTATTACGAAATATATATATATTGGGAGAGCCACGGCACCAGTGGTGAATGCTTGTAAAAACACACAAATTCCTATATTAAGACATATATTCTTTTACATGGGTTCGCCACGGAGTTTGCAAAGAAATAAGTAAAAAATGAAAGTTATTAATGTTGATAATACCGATGGTAAATTCGCGAAAACGTAATGAAGCAATTAATCTCATCCACGGGTTTTTATGATAAGTCAAAATGGAGAGAGAAAAAATCAATTAAAGCGAATCTGTCAACCGATCCTATTATACAATATTCTCATCACCAGACATATTAAACTATAGAAATAGCGCTGATTTTTATATGATAAAACGATAAATTCTTACTGTCCTTACCGCGATGGAAAAATAATGGGAAACCCTGCGACATCAAGGACATAAGCTGTGAGGACAGAATACATACTTGCACATCGAGCAAGGCTCTTCCGCAAATAATCCACAAAAATAAAAAGAAAGAAATAAAAAGGTAGTTAGGCATAAATTAAACTCCTATCCATAGTTTCCTGAGGACAGAATACATACTTGCACATCGAGCAATGCTCTTCCGCAAATAATCCACATAAAATAAACAGGCAGTCAGGGATAAATTAAACTCCTGTCCATAGTTTCCTTGAATAGCTTGCCCAAGAGTTCACCTAGAGCCAAATATAGAAGCAGAATGGCCCAATACAAGAGTAGAGCGGTATGGTGGGTTAAGCCGGGAGGACAGTGGGAAGTTGTTTGATTCGAGGAAGGTTAACTTGTTTCCTTTCTTTCTTGAAAGCTCTCCCCGAAGTTTCACAAGAACTGTGTGTAATCTCGAGTATAAACCTCTGTAACTAGTATAAAGTACTGAATGTTAAATTGCACATATAGAGGAAATAACAAAGAATATAAGGAAATCGTAAAGTTTGCCATAATGTTCCTATGTCGTCCGGTGGTTTACATATGGAGGCGGCAATATTGACGTTTGTCAACCATGTCAACCTGATGAGCCAAGCCCTACAATATATTTTTCATCGCAGTAAGGACAGTAGAAGTTTGTATTATGTATAAAAGAAACATTCGTGCTTTTTAATCCTTTCATTTTATAAATATTGTTTTAACAAATGTTGTTTATTATTTTTAGTAGTGTAGTAATATTAGTATATATAATGATAGAAATAAATGACTATATTATTTTACTATAATAATTTCCCGACCCAAAATATACAAATTAGTTCGTTATTTGGTTAATTTCCAAAGGCCTATGAATAGCATATATTTTGAAGTATATTTTCACCTAGTACAAATCAAATATCCTAATGATGAATTCAGTAGTATTGGTGGAGAAGTGCAGCAAACATCTACATTTAAAATTTCGTTCTTTGTATATACATAATCGATACTTCAACTAACTGCGAGTAGGATTGGTAGAGAACCTACGACCCGATTTTTGCAGTAGACAAGGTGGTCTACTAAACACTGTGGATAAAGGTTATCTCAACAGGACATCTAATAGGCATCTACAGGACAAGATAACCTACTGAGCTACTACTGTACAATATTAATGCTATCTATTAAACACCAAAATAATAGAGAAGGATAACACCTATAACCTGTATATTATAGTTCTATATGTACATATAAAATCATAAATTCGAATTTCTTTCTCCCTCTTTTTTTCCACTCCTTTTCTGTATTTCTCTCAGGAGAATGTTTATATAAGACAAACGTGGTCTTATAAATGTATTGATTGATTGAAGACAAAGTAATTTATGAAGAGAGAGATGCTATAATGAAGCAATAGTTTTGTTATGTACAATTCCAATTTTAGTATATGTACCGCCGAACAAGAGATAATAGATTGTCCAATAGAGTATAGAACATTCCCTTCAAACTCAGAATTTATTGATGGCAACATCCAGATCAATTACTTAGAAATTGAGCAAAAAGTTATTTCGATTCGAAACTTTCGTAAAATGTCAAGGTCGAATGAAAAAGAAACAAGGCCATTTATATTTCTTTGTTGTGTGAACATGATAATATATCATGGTAGGATTCCAAGGGCACGTTAATTAGAAACATGTGTCCGCTGCGGGTATCTCCCCCTAGAGTGGGGTAGACCCTAGAAGGCCCCTACTTTCCACAGATTTCAACATTAGGAAGCTCTAGTTCTAACTAGCTGGCTAACTAATCTAAAAATATATCGACCATCCTTCAATGTCTTCTTCCCTGGGATTTTCCGTGAATGGTCCGTCCCACTGATTGGTCGCCACGATCTGGATTAGATAGCTTTTGTTAAGTTCTTTTGTTCGAACGTCAGCTTTCCATTGATCCACAATTATAAGTTTAAATTGTCAATCTTTACAAACTGTCTTTCTCTCTCTGATATTGATTGAAAGTTGTTTATCCAATGATTAAATATAAACTGTTTATCTCTCAAATATTGATTGAAAGATGTTTATCCAATATGAGATTATAAACTGTTTATCTCTAAAATTGATTGAAAGTCGTTTGTTCAATTATTTTATATAAAATGTTTATCTCTAATATTGATTGAACGTTGTTTATCCAATATGAGATTATAAACTGTTTAGCTCTAATATTGATTGAAAGTCGTTTGTTCAATTATTTTATATAAAATGTTTATCTCTAATATTGATTGAAGGTTGTTTATATCCAATGATTATACCAGGTCTATTAGTATGAAACGCGAAAATTTTCAGTGAATTCAAAATTTCACCAATTCCATACAACAAAAGATTTTTTATTCAAAGTAATTGCCCTGATTAGCTATACACTCGGACCACCTTTCAGGCAATTTTCGAATTCCTTGTCTGAAAAATTCTATTCCTTTTGAGTCGAACCAGTCAACAAGCCATTTTCGGAGTATGTCTGAGTTCGAAAATTCCTGGTTTTTTAGGGCGTGTCCTAAAGATGTGAAAAGATGGTAGTCCGACGGCGCTAAGTCTGGTGAGTACGGCGGGTGGAGTAAGAGTTCCCAGCCCAAGTCTTTTATGGTGTTTTTGACCACTGTAGCGTTGTAGGCTTGAGCGTTGTCATGCTGCAGTATCAGCTTGTTGTGCTTTTCACGCAATTCCGGTCTTATTTCATTCAATGCCTCTCTCAAACTGTGCATTTGTTGTTCGTAGCGACTAGTATTGACCGTTTCGCCAGGTTTCAGGAGCTTGAAATATACTACGCCGGTCTGGTCCCTCCATACGCAAAGCATTGCCTTTTTTCCTAAGCGATTGGGCCTAGGCTTCTGTTTTGGAAATTGGCCGAGCAGGCCCCACGACTTTTGGCGCATAGGATTGCTGAAGTGGATCGATTTCTCATCAGAAGTTACGATTCGGTGCAAAAATGACTTCTTTTCATCCCTGGCGAGCAGCCCTTCGCAGGTTACCAGACGCCGTTCTTGCTGCCTTTCGCTCAACTCATGGGGGACCCATCTGGAAAGCTTTTGGGCCATTCTGAGGCTGTTTAAACGTAGGGAAACAGCACCTTGAGACACCTGAAGCTGTTTCGCGAGTTTCTCCTGCGTTTGGGTACTGTCCTCATCCAACAAAGCTTGCTGTTCAGCGTCCTCGAACTTTTGGTGCGGTTTTCCACGTGGTTCATTATCAAGTTCGAAATCGCCACTTTGGAATTTTTTGAACCACCTGTTACACTGCGATTTTCTCAGTGTGGTCGCCGTGAACTTCCTCGAGCATTCAGTGGGCTTCAGTGGCACTTTTCTTCCAGTTGAAGGCGAACAACAAAACTTCCCGCAAATGGGCACTTTTTGGCTCGGAAATCACCATTTTCCACGGGCTCCAGAAATTTTCCACGATTTGAATTTTTCTAAAACTCCACGCATGCTGATGCCACGTGAGTCAAAAAACAAAATGCCTTCAACAGCGCCACCGTCGGCTCAAATAAAGTTGCACAGCGCCCTCTGGCAGCCATTTTCGCGTTTCATACTAATAGACCTGGTATATAAACTGTTTATCTTTAATATTGATTGAAATTTTTTTATATCCAATGATTATATATAAACTGTCTATCTCTCTCCTCTAATATTGATTGAGAGTTGTTTATCCAATATGAGATTATAAACTGTTTATCTCTAATATTGATTGAAAGTTGTTTATCCAATATGAGATTATAAAATGTCTATCTCTAATATTGATTGAAAGTTGTTTATCCAATATGAGATTATAAAATGTCTATCTCTAATATTGATTGAAATTTTTTTATCCAATATGAGATTTTAAACTGTTTATCTCTAATATTGATTGAGAGTTGTTTATATCCAATGCTTATATATAAACTGTTTATCTCTCTAATATCGATTGAAAGTAGTTTATCCAATATGAGATTATAAACTGTTTATCTCTAATATTGATTGAAAGTTGTTTATCCAATATGAGATTATAAACTGTCTATCTCTAATATTGATTGAAAGTTTTTTATCCAATATGAGATTTTAAACTGTTTATCTCTAATATTGATTGAAAGTTGTTTATCTAATATGATTATAAACTCTCTATCTCTAATATTGATTGAAAGTTGTTTATCTAATATGAGATTATAAACTGTCTATCTCTAATATTGATTGAAAGTTGTTTATCCAATATGATTATAAAATGTCTATCTCTAATATTGATTGAAAGTTGTTTATCTAATATGATTATAAACTCTCTATCTCTAATATTGATTGAAAGTTGTTTATCTAATATGAGATTATAAACTGTCTATCTCTAATATTGATCGAAAGTTGTTTATCCAATATGATTATAAACTGTCTATCTCTAATATTGATTGAAAGTTGGGTATATTCTCAATGATTATAAACTATCTATCTCTAATATCGATTGAAGGTTGTTAATCCATTATAATTTTAAACTGTCTATCTCTAATATTGATTGAAATTTGTTTATCCAATATGAGATTATAAACTGTCTATCTCTAATATTGATTGAAAGTTGTTTATCCAATATATTATTATAAACTGTTCATCTCTAATATGGATTATAAACTGTCTATCTCTAATATTGTTTGAAAGTTGTTTATCCAATATGAGATTATAAACTGTTCATCTCTAATATGGATTATAAAATGTCTACCCAATAATGATTTTAAACTGCTAATTCAATAATGGTAAACTTATTAAATAACGATTTGTAAACTGTCTATCTGGTAATGATTGTAGACTGTATCCAATAATGGTTGTTAACTATCTATTTAAAAACAATTACCAATAATGATTGGACGATGATAAATGTTGGGAGGGCTCAGCTCATCAGTGTTGAACCCTCCAAGAGGTTGTCCAATTTAATAAATTACAATTTGTTTAAATACTGTAACTAGGATTCCACCCTTCAGTGACGCCTATATAAGTAGAACAGTTCTCAATACAGTAGCACAAGTATAAAGAGTGGTCTGGTTGATCAAATAGGTGAAACCGCTGGAAGGGTTCACACTCAATATGTTTCCATCGAAGTAAGGTTAGTAGAATCATCACTTGTACAAACCATCGAAACAATTAGAAGAACTTCAAAAACTCAATAGAATTAAACAAACAGCTTTAGCGAGACTAAGAAGTGACCATATAAAAACCTTAAAATTTCAAAATGGACAAAAAACCCTCAATAACTGCTTGAAATGCAATAGTGCAGAAGCTTCTCTGGAGCATATCTTGTCATGTTCAGAACTGACAATAGAGGACCTATTTTCCAGGCCTATAATTACCATCGCAAAATTGGAGAAGAGGTGACTTCAGGAATTGGTTTAACCATGGAGATAACCATCACCACCAGGTTAGTAGAAAGTTTCTTTTACTTGAAAAATAGAATATCACGCTCAAATTATATTTCCTATATATAAATGGTATTGTCTTATAATTAATCAGATTAGTGTGTGGAGATAATAAATTCCATTCAATTGAGTCTCAATATCATATTTGAATTAAAACATTCTACATGTTAGATTTTAAAGCAATTTTATTTATTCAGCTCCTTCAATAAAATTATACAGGTAGTGAATGAAATGGTAGAACTACTGAGTCCAATCGAAGATCCACCCTTTAAATCCGTGATTCTTATCTCGATAAAAAATACTCACGTAAGGTGCGGTCTGACAGGCCGCTAATAAATAAAAATAAATAAAACAAAACTTATTGTTCTATAGGTAGTTGCTATACGAAAAGGTATATGGCATGACAACACACAATTGTATATATCTTTTTAATATGATGAAACATAAATTGAAGTGGAGCGGTAAAACATACCACACTTCAGTAGCTACGAATTAATAGCGAAAATTACTTCAGCTTTTTTAACTCCGCCTTTGCCGGTCCCAAGCCCGGATGAAAAGGAGGAGGGGGAGCAGTAACAAGCTCGCTAAAAAACCTGGGCTCAGCTGGCCTGGCTGATAGTACAATGTAAGGGCTCCTGATCCAGGGATACAGGATGAGCAGCGTCTGTACTCCATGTTAGGAGCGGCTGCACATGACGTCTGTTCCTCGTGTCAGAGGCGGCCATTTCTTTTGGAGCCAAGTCAGTTTGCTACTGAGTAGTGCTACCAGTATAAATGACAAAAGCAGACGCATTCTACTTCACCCATCATTATGGTTGTCAAATCTCTTTTGATGAGCTCTACTCATCTCCAGCACACACCATCAAAAATCTCAAGCTCTGCAGTCTTGATACCCTAATATGATTGAGGGAGATAAGAAAGAAGAAGATTTCAGTTTTTTTTTACTAATGCGGGATATTTTGGGTTTAATATGGAGTTATGTGTATAGTTTATACATACCGATACAGAAAATACCAAGATATTAAAATCAATCTCCCCAATTTCCTGTTTTCTCTTAAATATAGGTATTTTTAAAACGGTCAAATTTGGTTAAAGTTACGTACACACAAGAGAAATGAAAAATATATAAATCGTATATGAAGAGAATAAAAATCATCAAGGGATAAGTATCTGGTAGGTATTGGGATATATATTTTGATGATTTTTTTCCAACTGATCAAATGATATAAGAGATTACATATTTGAAATCGTTATTTACCTTTATATATCATAATAATTATGTACATTGATATATACGAGGTGTGTTCAAAAAGTATCGCTAATTTTGAATTTTCGCGGGTTACGTATATTCGAATTTCGATCTTTTTGTGGCTTTATGTTGGTACTCATGTCTCTCACTTATGCCGACAAGCTCGGCCATTTTGAATGTTCACTCAATTGTTGACAGCTGCTTTGCTTGCAGGTGTTTTGGATCGTCTTCGATTTTTACCTATTAAAAAAATGGATCAAAGAACCTGTATCAAATTTTGTGTGAAAAACGAAATTAAATGCGCGGATGCATTCCGAATGTTGACTGTGGCATACGGAGAAGCTACCTTGGACCGAAGCAACGTTTATCGGTGGTACATAATGTTCTCAGAAGGCCGAGAAGATGTGAACGACGAAGAGCGTGCCGGACGCCCGAGCACTTCAACAACAGACGAAAAAATTAATGAAGTGGAGAATATGATATTGGCCAATCGTCGAATCACCGTTAGAGAAGTTGCTGAGGACCTAAACATATCGATTGGCTCGTGCCATTCCATTTTTATTAATGATTTGGGCATGAGACGGGTCGCCGCGAAATTCGTACCAAAAATGCTCAATTGCGACCAAAAACAGCATCGAATGAACATTGCTAATGAGATGTTGGACTCTGTCCGCGACGACCCAAATTTGCTCCAGAGGGTCATAACTGGTGACGAAGCGTGGGTTTATGGTTATGACGTGGACACCAAAGCTCAATAATCTCAATGGAAGCTGCCGCACGAACCAAGACCGAAAAAAGCGCGCCAAGTTCGGTCGAATGTGAAAGTTTTGCTGACAGTTTTCTTCGATTGCAGGGGCGTGGTGCATCATGAGTTCTTGCCACAGGGTAGAACGGTCAATAAGGAATATTACCTTAAAGTTATGCGTAATTTGCGCGAAGCAATCCGCCAGAAACGCCCGGATTTGTGGAAGAACAAAAATTGGCTTTTGCACCACGATAACGCCCCTGCTCACACATCGTTGCTTGTGCGCGACTCTTTGGCCAAAAACAACACACTAATGATGCCGCAGCCACCGTATTCCCCAGATCTGCCCCCCCTGTGACTTTTTCTTGTTCCCTAAACTGAAGAGGCCCATGAAAGGACGACGTTACGCTACGCTTGACGAGATAAAGACGGCATCGAAGGAGGAGCTGAAAAAGATTTTTTTTAAATGATTTTTTGAAGTGATTCGAAGATTGGAAAAACCGTTGGCATAAGTGTATAATATCTCATGGGGACTACTTTGAAGGGGACAAAATAGGTATTCATGAATAAATAAATAAATTTTGAAAAAACACAAAAGTCGCGATACCTTTTGAACACACCTCGTATATATTATATATGTAAATAGATGGATATTTATATAACAAACTGTTTTCGCTCACTTGTAAAGATATACATTCTTAACGCCCTTTCTCGTCCCCGGGACTATCATTTCTGAGAAAAAAAATAGATTGTGTGAGACGGACATAATCGAAACGTACCTTGTCCCTCTCAAGGGGCGGCTCTGGGGGATCCTTCCTGGAGCCCCCGTAACTTCTATTTGCATACAGCGTTCGATAAAGCATGCTCTTGAACTGTGTCACCTAGGTTTCTATTTCTTATATACCTCTACTATCAATTACCACACATATATCCATATACATACTATATTTATACACTCATGAACAAAAGGTAAGAAAGTTGTACCTTTTAGCATGTATAATGGAATTCAGACAATAACTCTGAAATATATTTGATACACACGACCTTTATTGAAGACACACGAGATAACCAAGTGTGAACAAAATTGCCTATCTAAAAAAAAAATTGAAAAAAGATGAGCGGAGACATCAAAGACTTTCCACTTTCTCAAGTTTTGTCCATGAGTGTAAATAGGGATATGCCCCTTAACGCATTTTCGTAACAAAATGGCATAAAGTTTTTAATGGTTAGCCATTGAAAGAGTATTTGCCGAAGGATAGTGGACTATATTTACCGAAGCCTGTACGTCAAAGAGCTAGTACCGAAGGATAGTGGGGTTTTTTTGACCAAAGCCTATATGCCAAAGAGTTTGTACCGATGGATAGTGGGCTATTTTGACCGAAGTCTGTACGCCAAAGAGCTTGTACCGATGGATAGTGGGCTATTTTGACCGAAGCCTATATGCAGAAGAGCTTGTACCTATGGATAGTGGGCTATTTTGACCGAAGCCTGTTCTCCAAAGAGCTTGGGTAAATTGTATATAAATATAAAGTAGAATATAGTTTCATAAAAATAAATGCTGTCTGATGGTTATTTATGTGGGACGAAAATCCCTATCGCATCTAAAGTAAATTAGAATATAATATTTAGAGAGAGAGCTAGCCTATGCCGAATTTTAATTTTTAATTTTTACAATGTTCTTTTTCATTAAAAAAAATATTTTTTAAAAATTCCTAAAATATATCAAGAGCACTGGCCAACACTGAAAAAACAAACAACCCAGATAATTGATATATTTTCGATAGATGAAATCCAGTTGCATGAACCTTGTAAAATATATTAATATGTATTATGTGAATTTTATCAAAGAACTATTAATTCTACATATTATAAAAATAGTTTATTTTTTTCATTTATGTTTCGGAGAAAAATAGCCACGTCCTTCCAATACTCATTGCCATTTTTCGTTCTTTTATCTTTTTAAATAATATTTTTAAGTTTAAAAATAGAAATATATATTCAACCTTGCTGTCATTTTTATCAATGAATAAATATAATTTTAATTCATAACCTAACCTTGTACTTTAATATATATAGAGAGAAAAACTGTGGATAAAATTTATTTAAAAAAAGAGAGAGAGAGAGAGGTGGAGAAAGAAAACTTATAGGTGTTGGGTTGGAACAATTTCTCTCCAAAAGAAAATTCCAACATGTAAATGTTTGGAAGAAAAGTGAAAAATTTAGTCAAAAGTTTAGAAAATAAATCACAGAACAACCCCAGGCAAAAGATAATTATCGACTTTGTTGCCTAGCGAATTTTTGAAACATTTCAAATGTTTTTGTGCGGTTTACAAAAAGATTCGAATGAAATATAATTCTAAAAACTAGAAAAGTTTATTTTTCTTGAAAATTCTATCCAGATACATTTAATTTTTTTATCTCTCATATTTATTTTAATATCCTATTTTGTTTAATAAAATAACTTTGTTAAAAAAAAATTTTTTCTAAATGTAATAAATATATATGTGACTATGAAATATATATATGAAAAAATAGCTCTGTATTAAAATTATTTATAAAACGATGAATTTCAAAAAAAAAAATCTTTTAAACGAAATATTCTCTAATACGAACCTCTATTTAAAGAAAATTTTCTACAAGACTAAATTCTTTATAACGAAAAATTCACAAATTTAAGATAAAACGAAGGCCCTTATAACAAAAATTCTTCAAGACTAGACCCCAAATAACGAAAAACTTTCCAACACTCTAGGCCCTTTATAACAAAAACTCTCCAAGACTAGGTTTTTTATAACAAAAATTTCTTCAAGACTAGCACCTTTAAAACAAAAACAAAACAAAAAAACTCTCCAAAACTAGGCCCTTTATAAAAAAAATCCTCAAAACTAGGCTTTTTATAACAAAAACCTCTCCAAAACTAGACACTTTATTACGAAAAAAAAAACACTTTTCAAGAATAGACCCTTTTTAACAAAAACCTCTCCTAGGCTCTAGGCCATTTATAACTAAAAACTTCCCTAAACGTAACCTTTTAAAACTCATTTTGAGACACTTCATGGAAAGCTCTATTTTAACATTCTTTAAAAGGAAAAAGCTTTAGAGTAGGTAAGTTAATAGAAATTCAATATTTTATCAATAAATCTGTATTCTAGCCCTAGACTGGACCCAGCAGCTTGACAATGCTCGGGATATTTCGGATTTCGTAAATTCTTGTGGATCTCGTGAAATCAAAGCTGCTCGAACCAATAAGAACGGTGTAGTAGATTGAACTGATAAAACATCTAGGAGGGTTCACCACCGATGAGCCAGGCCCGTCCAATATGATATCATTGCAATAAAGACAGCGAGTTTTTTTATTATTATTTTAAAACAAAAGGAACATTCGCGCTTAAATACAGGGTGGCCCGTAAGTCCCGATACTATTTTTAAAAATTGTAACTAATAAATTATTTATAATATTTGCCTAATTAAACATATGTGTGTTCAGGTTTTCTATCCAAGTTTAATTCAGAAAATTTCATCACTCGATATTAAAGAAATAATTAAAATTATCAAATTCTATTATCAACATGGTAGTTTCACAACTCTACGAGGTCAATGGTCAAAGCATTCTGAGTCTTCTGCACCTTCTAAATCAAACGTAACAAGAATATTTAAAATATTTGAAACTACCGGTAGTGTGGCAGATCTCCCTAGATCAGGAAGACCACACTCTGCTACCTGTGAAACTAGTATAAACCTAGCTAAAGCATCTTTAGAAGCTAGTCGTCAAAAATCAACAAGGAGGTTGTCTCAAGAGCTAAAAATACCCAGAACCTCTATCCAAATAATGCTAAAAGGTCTTGGTTATAAGCCCTATATTCCTAAATTAATTCATGCACTTCATGAAGATGATTGGGATAGAAGGATGGAATTTTGTGAAAAAATGCTTGAAATGATCCAAAATGATGAAAATTTGCCTAATCGAATAATGTGGATTGATGAGGCTATTTTAAAATTGAATGGCCGTATCAATCGACATAATTGTGTTTATTGGGCTTCAAAGAATCTAAAGGTATAAAATGAAATGGAAGTTAATTCCCCTGGCTTGACTGTTTGGGGTGGAATTTGTTCGGAAGGAATAATCGAACATTACATTTTCTAAGAAAAAGTAAATGGTGAGAATTATTTGAAAATGCTGGAGGAATTTATTTCAGCCAAAATTGGTTGTAAAAATACTTTTTACTTCGTGCAGGATGGTGCACCTGCCCATTACTCAGACTCTGTTGTAACATTTCTCAATGAAAAGTTCCCTCACAAATGGACGGGGCGCCGTGGACCCATTGATTGGCCTGCGCGGTCACCTGATATTACTCCGGCGAATTTTTTTTTTTTTTGTTGGATTATTTAAAATTTAAAGTTAATCATCGAAAACCCAAGACTTTGGATCAAATGAAAATTGAATTAGAATAATAATTTAACCTTCTTGATGCGGATTTATGAGCTCGTGTTTGTCAAAATGTCCCTAAAAGACTTAGATTCTGTTTGGAAGCAAATGAAGGGCATTTTGAATAACTATTAAATTTAAATATATTTGAAAAAAACTTTAATCTATTACTTAAAATAAAATAGTTTTTTTTTCTAGTTTCCCTTTTAATTTATTATTTAAAAAATAAAAGGGTTCGCGACTTATGGGCCACCCTGTATGTTTATATTTGAAATATATCAACATTTACGGCATAAATTTAATAACTAATCTTCAAATAATCTACAAGCGGGTCAGCTGTATTCAATATTATGGAACTTACTCCACGTACGCCATGATCATCATAGTCGGTATAGTAAACAATTGCTTTCACTATAAGTGAACTACATGTCTACCTACACACGTAGAAAACTGTTTGAATTTTAATAGAACTTACAAGTGTGCCAGAGCCCGCTTGGTTATTTGCACTCACTGGTGGAGTTGGACTTTTGTAAGAATCGAGGGACTTTGAAGTAATTTATTTTTCAGACAAAGTGTTAAATTCGGGATTCGATCCTGTGTTGCGGCTGAAGAAAATCGACGGTTATACCGCTTCTTCACCAACCAGGGCGAATATTTCTTTCTTTTTTTTTAATTAAGGGGAATATTTTTCATTTTATAAAAAGAAACACAGGCTCTTAAAGAGTTAATCATTTTGAATCTTCACACATTGAAGATTCGCTACATTAAATATATGACGATTAAAAAAGTCAAACTCCACCAGTGAGTGCAAGTAATCAAGCGAGCTCTGACACCCTTGTAAGTTGAAAAGTCAAACAGTTTTCTACATGTGTAGACATGTAGTGTACTTATAGTGAAAGCAGTTGTTTACTATACCGACCATGATGATCATTTATTTATTTATTTAACAGTTGGGAGAGACACGCCATATCCACAATTTGGATAATTGCATGTATATTTTAAATTATATACAATTAATACAATTGAACATTGGAAATCATTAGATTTAAACGTTCGCGATGTCAAAATTTACATATAGCAATTATAAGTAGTAGCTTGAAATATGTACAGTCAACACTTTCGCCTCAAAATATACATCCTGCAGAATCTATTAAACTTGATGTATTGGTCTTTATTGTAAGCAACTTGTTTTGTATTAGTCAGGTAAAGTTGGTTTTCTTCCCTTAGATCAGAAGTTAATGGACAGTTTATCAGAAGGTGTTCAGGGGTTTGTTGTCCGTTTCCACAAGTGCATGCAGGTAAACCAATTTTGCCAATTCTAAACAAATATGTGTTGAAGTCACCATGTCCAGTAAAAAATTGAACGTTATAGAAGTTGGGTTGAACATAGTTAGGAATTCTTGAAGTATCAAAGAATCCCTTGAAATTATCATTGGCACCTCCATAGTATTCTTCAAATTTCTGGTTTATAAAATTAGATATCATTTTTCTTTTAGTTGGATCTGATTTTTTGTATCCAATATTCATTTTTAGTATATTTGTTTCAATAAAATCCGTGAGCTTTGGTGTTCTAGCAACAATATGAGTACAGTTTGAAGATGTTGAATTATAAACCTGTGTACTGTGCTTCAAAATTTTGTACTGCAGAGAGTTTAATTTATCTTTGACTTTTTTGGGTATAAAGTTGTACCAGATCGTGGAACCATAAGTTAGTGAACTTCGAAACAGTGTCTTATAGAGTTCTATTCTTCTTTTACTGTCCAGTCCCCATGCTTTCCCGGTTAATCCAATTAGGTATCCACTAGCTCTATTTGTCTTAGTAATAATCTCATCAATATGGGGCACAAAATCCAATTTGTTTTTATTTCTATGATTTTTAAAAGTTATTCCCATAATCTTCAGTTTTTCTACCCGATTGGCAGTGATAGTGTTAGGAATTTTTGCAGCTATTTTGCTATTAAACAAGTATAATATTTTCGTTTTCTCTTCAGATACGGTCAACTTATTGTTCCCACACCAGTCTAATATTCTCCCCATGACCTTTCCTGTTGTATTCCGAAGTTCTGTCAAGTGATCATGGTGTATGTGGAGTAAGTACAATAATATTGAATACAGCTAACTCGCTTGTAGATTGTCTGAATATTAGTTATTAAATTTATGCCGTACACATGGTGATATTGCCAACTACAAAATTAGGAGAGACAAGCTTATTCAAGTAAGGTTCCACTCTAGAGGATGAAGTTGCTGCTGGGCAAGGGGAATTTCCGATTCTACGTTAGATAAGATATTTGAAGAAAGTGTTGAAATCGAAAGAGAGGAAGGAGGATCGTTAAAATAGAACCATGTTGAAGGAAGTAATCATGGCAGATTTATCTCCCCCTTTCCATGGCACTGGACATCCTGGTGGTCGTCGTTGTGTGATAGTTATAAATAACTAGGAATTAAACTGTGTGCAATATTGAAATGATAAATCATATTAGGTCGTGATGAAATTTCTCAGTACGTATCCTAGTTTGATCTAATAGCTATATAACTCTTGTTAATTATATCTTGTTCTAGACCACACCTTGTTCCGCGGATATTTTTACTGATTAAAACACAATAAAATACTATTTATGGGCGTGTTGTTGTGAAGTAAAATATATTAAACAATTCTCAATTTTATGGTATCATCATTGTTGTGAAAGATAAGAACCAATACAATGTTATTATATGGAATCATTATTGTAAACGATAAGAACCAATACGATGTTATTTTATGGGATCATTGTTGTGAAAGAAATAATACAAAGTTAATTTATGGGATCATTATTTGAACAAAAATAACCAATACAATATTATTCAAAGGATCATTGTTGTGAACGAGAATAACGAATACAATGTTATTTATAGGACCATTGTTGAAAACGATAAGAACCAATACAATGTTATTTATATGTTCAATGTTGTGAACGATAGGAACTGATACAATGTTATTTAGGGGATGGCTCTATATTTCCATTCAAATTTGGAGATCAATTTTTATATACTTCCTGACAACGTAGAAGTTAAGTATTTTATAGACTTTTTCAATCCTACTAAAATTGCAGGTTTACAAACTTTCTGACTTATAGGTGGCCGTTGGGTCGGGTATAGACTAGAGAATATAATAATGTATTTCTCCTTTAAAACGAACAAAAATAGACGCAGCTCTGGCGTATTTTCAACTAGCGTTCCTTAAAACTATAGTCGGAGTGTTCGGACTAGTTTCTATATTTCCTTTCAATTTTTGTGATTGATTTTTGAAATACATAGAGACCACACAGAAGTCATTTAATATTACTCTCTCAAATTAACCAACAATATAAGTTTACAAAATTTCATAATTCTGGGTGGTGTAGGGGCAAGTTCCGGAATTAAAATATTGGCTTTCAAATGATGGAATCAATTTCAATATACATCCAGTCTACGTAGAAATCTGGTATTTTATAGACTTGGTCTATCCTAGTAATATTTTACTAAATTTCAGACTTCTAGATGACCGTGGTGGATGAAGAGAAAATAGAATTTGTAAATTTCCTTTCAAACAAATAAAATAAATGCTGGCCTTTCTGTATTGTAATGAGCATCTGGCATTCAATAAAAATATGTAGGCAGTATGAACTAGAGATTTACATTTATTTTGAGCATATTTACAGAAATATATATAAACATTGAAAATAACTTGAATAAAAATTAAACAAATTTATTTTTTTTGTGAAAAATAGTACAAAAGTGAATTTGTACTTGGATAAGGTGCATAAATTAAGAAAGGAAAAATACCTCTCTTTATCGTGCCACTGAAAGTTAGTGATGGTTTGCCTCATCTATCGGAATAAAAGTCAACTATTCGCTTTAGGCACTTTTTTCTGACCATAAAAAAAATATTAAGATAAAGGCCATATCCCTGGTCGTGCAATTAAAAGCTGCTGATGGCTTACGCCATCTGTCGGAATTAATATCAACTAATCGTTGAATTTTGAATTATTCTAGAATTAAGATATATCCTGATTGTGCAGCTCTTAACTTCTGTCACGATACACTTGATATCTACGTTTAACGTTCACTGAGGGTTGGGCCGATGGGGCAGTTGTATAAACTGTCGGTTCTTGACACTTACGACCCGGGTTCGAATCCCGCTTTAGGCACTTTTTTCTGAACAAAAAAAAACTACTAATCGTTGATTTTTATACGTATTCTTGATTAATCAAGAATGGGTATTTGGCCAATTCTGGGATAATTAAAAATAAACGAAAATTTGATATTCATTCCGGTAGATGGCGCAAGACATCAGTAACTTTCCATTGCACAATAAGATGCCTTTTTGTTCTTTCTTAAATTTGCTTTTGTAAATATTTCAACTCCAGTTTTTGAACATTGGATTTATAGGGTAAAAATACAAGGGGCGCGGCAGACAATAACCCTATATTGGGTGAAAAGGTAACAAATTGTTCCTCAACAACTGCATTGCATTATGTGAGGTTGACTACAACGAGATGATGACAACCTGAGGACGACACGACCTCCTCCTAGAATTGACGCTAGCTTGGCAACATTGGATTCAGAGAACTCTTATGACTAAAAGTTATATGAAAATTAAAAAAAAATAATTTTAAAGACAATCATTAAAATGCAATAAATGAGAAAAGATGCTACCGCTATTGAGGATTTATACGAGTTAAAATAAATGCATTGGAGGATCGTATATTGTGGGAAGAGGTAAACTATTTAGTGGAACATAAAACTCTCTTGGTAATCAATTGTTTATATTAATTAAGTTATATAGAATTTCCTTATGGTTATTTCCCCGCCACTTTTATTTTGACTCGTATATAATCTAATTGCTCAATTATTTTCTCCTTTTTAGTGCATTTAAAAAAGGCTTTATATTTTATTTACCCATATATTAGAAAGAGTGAGGTTCTTTATGGAATAGTATACAGAATAAATTATCCTGGAGAGAGAACTCAATTATAATAATTCAATTACTGCGTAAGTCATTTTCCGTTCGTATAGTTTCTGCATTGGTGATTTGGACCACTTGGGCTCTTTGTTTATTGTTTTTTTAAGTCTAATGTTTATGAAAAGCAAGTATAAAGCCATCAAGGCCTTGAAGAAATAAATTGGGAGCTGTATAAACACATTTTAGTCACATTTATACAAAACGTTCGCATGGAAAACTTCAACAAAAGAATACGTACATTCCAGTAAAACCTTGAAGGTCATTTACCTGATATGCTTTTACATACATGAACCTACACTCTATACTTTATGAATCAATAAATAAATTACAATTTAAAAAAATAAAAGTTTGCTTTTTATCCAAATTACCCCTTGCGTGGATATTTTCCTGTAATGAAAGGGAAAGTTTTATCAATACCCCAGCCCCCCCAGAGGCCCCTCCGCTATTCCAATAAATCCATGCTGTCGTGGAAAATCCCCGCAGGGGTGAGATCCGGGGCCTAGACGGGTTAAACAGTCATAATCGCGATATAATAA
Organism: Cordylochernes scorpioides; assembly: GCA_030710605.1. Classification (NCBI taxonomy): domain Eukaryota; kingdom Metazoa; phylum Arthropoda; class Arachnida; order Pseudoscorpiones; family Chernetidae; genus Cordylochernes; species Cordylochernes scorpioides. Next base: position 30,355,861 of record CP092882.1, read on the forward strand.
CGGGGTCTGGAGGTGTAATGGCTGTATGTTGCTGGGACTACAGGAAGTTTCTTTTGTCTCATACTACAATGGTTCATAACAGGGGAATAACTCTAGTGGTCTTGTGAACATGGCTTATCTTCTCAACAGCAACAAAGAAATAATACAGAAAAACGGCATCGTTTCTCGACCTTTTGGCTAAGATCAAAGTGTAAACGGCAAATTTGATAAGAATTTGGGGACTCTAAGATCAGCTATGTATAATTGTCAGCTCTATTTTACAGAGGTTTTCTTTACATATTTCGTGTTAGGGTTGGGTTTGATATATCAACAACACTGTATTAATGAAGAACTACACGTTATAAACAGCTATTTCTGCCAACCGGGATATCCGTTCCAATTTGGATTCAAAGTTGTGAAACAACAAACCCACCGAATCTTGTTCCAATCCAGAATGTATTCAGAGCAATCTGTGATTGAATCAATTGCATTGGATTGATTTCTCTTGTTCACAACAATGGACCCATAAATAGCATTGTTTTGTTTCCTCTAGTTCACAACAATGGCTCCATAAATAGCATTGTTTTGTTTCCTCTAGTTCACAACAATGGCTCCATGAATAGCATTGCTTTTGGTTCCTCTCGTTCGCAATAATGATCCCATAAATAGCATTGTTTTGTTTCCTCTCGTTCATAGCAATGATCCCATAAATAGCATTGTTTTGGTTCCTCTAGTTCACAACAATTCTTGTACATATTTCAAATATATTTATTTCTTTCCTCTCTCTTTCAATGTTTAGTTTATCTTTGTAGTTCAAGTGTCCCTAAGGGGACATAGCGCTCTGAGTCGAAATAAAATTAAAAAAAAAAAATAGTTCACAAAAATGGATCTATAAATAGCATTGTTTTGTTTCCTCTAGTTCACAACGATGGACCCATAAATAGCATTGTTTTGTTTCCTCTAGTTCACAACAATGTACCCATAAATAGCATTGTTTTGTTTCCTCTAGTTCACAACAATGGCTCCATAAATAGCATTGTTTTGTTTCCTCTAGTTCACAACGATGGACCCATAAATAGCATTGTTTTGTTTCCTCTAGTTCACAACAATGGACCCATAAATAGCATTGTTTTGTTTCCTCTAGTTCACAACAATGTCACCATAAATAGCATTGTTTTGTTTCCTCTAGTTCACAACAATGTACCCATAAATAGCATTGTTTTGTTTCCTCTAGTTCACAACTAAGCTACAGGACCCTCGCTACGCTGAACCAGGACTCCATATGGGACCGTATTTGTACATTCTCACTTATCCTTGGCTCTTGTGAAGGCTCTTTGTAAAGTTTTTTCTTAATATATATATATATATATATATATATATATATATATATATATATATATATATATATATATATATATATATATAGATTATATATATATTGTTTCCAGTAGCGTTCTCAGCTTCTCGAATATAAATTGTGTGTGTATGTTTTTTTTTTTTTTTGGCCTGTCCTTTAAATCAAGGTGAGATACCATGTGAAAGTATTTGTAGAATTGGTGATAATCAAAAGAAATTTAAGGGTCGTCGACATTTTAAAAAACTCTACATTATTTATTAATTGAACAATCCTCGGCGTTTTGGTCAAGTTACTGTTTTTATAACCGAATACAGTGGTACCTCGACATACGAGTTTAATTCGTTCCGCAACCTTGCTCGTATCTCGAATTACTCGTATCTCGAAGCAAATTTCCTCATACAAAACAATTGAACTACCATTAATCCGTTCCAACCTCCAAAATGTAACCCCAGTTATTTTTGTTACGTGGTTTTAAATAATAAAAACGTATTTATAAATATCAAATATTTATTGCACAAAAACAAAAAAGAGAATGTAAAGAAATATATTAGATATCCTCACTGGTCTTTGCCTTTTTCGCTACATTTTTCTCGCTTTCACCTGTAGGCCGTTTAGAAAAAACATGTCCAAGGAGGTTTGTTTCTTCCTCCCTCTCAGAATGTTCCGGAAATGAGTTTTAAAAGCACACAAAAATATAATAAATTTGAATTTGTTTATTCAAGTCTCAAAAAACAAAGCTTTGCATATAGAACAAATAATAATGACGAAGAAGAAAGAAACATTTTAGGAAAATCAAAAACAAAACAAAAGTACTGGTCAAAAATAAACATTTAAAATCACAGATTAATATCTTCAACACTACCGAACCGAACTCGTATCTCGAATTTCGCTCGTAACTAAAAGCAAAAAATCACTTGCTCGTCGGCTCGTATCTCGAAAAACTCGTATGTTGGGGCGCTCGTATGTCGAGGTACCACTGTATGTATATTTCCAAGATAAACGGTTCTGCAAGAGTGAATGTTTATCCAACCAACACTATTTTAACAAAAATGAATTATTATTTAGCAGTAGCAGTAATTGTAGTGTTGATTTTTATTATTATCATAATCATTTTTCTGACATATATGCAAATCAGACTGGAATCAAGATAAATTGCATACATATTACGGCATTCTGGAAATATATCACTGGTTATCCTTCTAGACCCAATTTAATATTGTATCAAAGTATTTTATATAAAGATATTTGTGTGAAAATTTGTAAAGGTATGAAGAACATATTATACAAACTTGAACACCAACATTTCGTCTTTTTTAATATAGAGATGTAGGGTGTGTCCACAGTATCTTATTTTCCTCAGTAAACGTCTCAATTATATATTTATTGTTAAAATGTGGATAACTTGAGCGAGGAAGTATATTATATACATGGAGGGTGTTAGGTGAGCGTTTAATGAATTATTTATTCGATTGCTGCTTTCAGTGCTCGGCTTTTTACACACACCATTATTGAATTATCTTTTTTAATAGCCTAATTCCTTCGTCAATTCTTGTCCATTCAAACTACACCAATGAGTGTAGTAACCACACAAACCCCCGTACATATTCGTACAACGTTATAAACAGAAAATTGCTGATACAATGCTTCTAGAGATATGGATGGTTGAATTGACCAAATCGCTGGGAAGGTTCACCACTGATGAGCCAAGACTCCCCAATTATTTTTCATCTTCAGTTTACACTTTGAAGAAACTCGTTCTGAACATCTAATCAGAAATTTCGCATATTAATTGTATATCGAACAAACTTGAACATATCTCCACAAGTGTAGACATGAGGTGAACTTACAGTACAAGCCATTGTAACCCTCTACTCACCAATAGCTATACCATTTGTTACAGATTGAGAGATGTTTTAAAATGACTACTTAGTTATCTTACATCATCATGCAAGTATTGATATAAAACAGCCAAACAGGACTGTATCAATTTGTGAATGTAGAAGTTTGAATATTTATTTCAACGTATGTAGACAGCTGTGAAACACAGTACTATAGAGAATTGTATAGGGGTGGTATCAACTGTTGGCAGTCACGATCCGGGATCAAATCCCGCATTGGGGACTTTTATCTGAATATTTCTTTAGTGGCACCCGTTTCTTGTAAAAGTCCAACCCTACCAGTGAGTGCAAGTAACCAAACGAAGTTTTGACACATTTGTAAGTGAAAAAGTCGAACTGCTTTCTACATGTGGTGCACTTACAGTAAAACGAGGCGCCAACTACTACCCACCATGATATCATGGCTTGTACCTCGTGCACTAGAGGGTAATTTGAAAAAAAAAAGCCTGTACTGCCTCTATCTAGAAGTAATTCGTTTATAAAGTCAGTATCAATTATTTTAAATATTAAATTTTTTATTAAAATATTATATTAAATTAAAATAAAATTAAATTAGATTAAAATTAAAATTAATAATATTAAATTTAAAATATTAAATTAAATTAAAATTAAAATATTATATTATATTGAAATATTATATTAAATATTTAATTTTTATTAATTTTTTTAGGTAATTTCTCTAAATTTGGAAACGAGTATATATATAGAGAGAGCGATCATTTCCTCCGTAAAATATAATTCACAAGAAAGCCTGAAGATGCATTATTTTCATCAACAAACATTAATCTTCCAAGAACCATGCAACATTTTTACATCCAAGTTACTTTGAATAATTGTAATTAGTCTTAAAGGGTTCTCGAATAAAATATGAAGACGTCTTTTGAAAGTATAGTACACAGGATATCTCGTATTTTAATGGTATTTTTTATTTATATTTTGAAAACACACATCATTAATATTTCTGCAAAGTGTGTTCATAAATATACAAATATTTTTTTTCAATATTTTAAATATTATGCAGTTTCATTTATATTTTAGCTAAATTATTTTACTGCATAATGTTATGAAAATCTCCGTAAAATGTATCGTAAATTTATAATATAGACCACTTATGGTCTATAAATCTTTATTGAAACTTAGGAAAAATAAATTTATTTGTTTGATTATATATAAATTGACAAAAAAAAGTATGAAATCGAAAGATTTCCCACAAATACAGTTTAAAATTTAGATAATAAAAAGGCATTATATTGGATTGAATAAAAGATGTATTTGTCAATATTTCGGTTGGCTGAACGCCAACCTTTATCAGCCAACCGAAATAATGGCAAATAAATCTTTTATTCAGTCCAATATATGCCTTTTTATTATCTAATGATTTAAATATGGATTGCTCTATTTTCATAACATGTTTAAAATTTGTGAAATAAAAAACTCTTAATTGTACTTTTTACCCAAAGGGTGAAAAACAATATATAATATTTAAAAAATATATATGTTATATATATACACATAAAATTCTAAAAGCAAATATATATTTTTTTAACTTATAAATATATTTGTATTTAAAATTTCGTATATTTATTTTCAAATAATCAAAATTTTATTAGTATAAATTATAACTCTTTATGCATTAAGTTTCATATTTTGCAATTTTAATTTTAAATATAAAGTAAGAATACACTACCTGAATAATAATAAAAGATATAAAACTGTGCTTGGTGTGTGATAAATTTATTTTTAATTTATTAAAAGACTTAAATGCATTTTAAACTCTATACAAATATTTTTATTATATTTTAAAAGTAAAAATAATTAATTTAATGCACGTGGGAGAAAATATATAGCCAATATAATATAAATTTTAAATATTAAGAGTATATTATATTTTTGAAAAAAAAAGTTTGAAAATAAAGGTACTTACTTGAAAATGCCCATGTTCTCAATTTGTTCAAATCAGCAATCAGCCTGACAAGGGAAGATGCACATTTAGGATTGATTTGAGCTTCTAGTACTTTACGTGTTATGAAAGGTCGAAAACTTTTTGAGAATTCGTTCACCAAGTTTTTGGTGTAGTTTTCGAACTTTGACCATCCTTGTACAGCTGCGTATTCTTCTGGTAGATATGTGGAGTTAGCGCCTGCTAAGAGGGCTAGCAGCGTTGTGACCACCACCACAGCTCGCGCCATTCTGACAACTGCCATCGCCGCCATCTCTTTTTTTCCCCTTAGCAGACGACTACGTTATCTACTTTCATCAATTCGTCCTTGTACCCTTTAATTTGTGTCGTTTTTTAAATCTTTCGATATAGATTAATAGTAAATGTATTTTTCCGCTAAAAAATACTTTTGGTATTATAAAAAAGTGTTTTTGTGCTTTTCAGTTCTCTAGAACATTCTTTTTTTTTCAAGATTTTTTTGTGAAATTATAAAAAGTTGTGATAAAATGGTAGAGATGATTCGAAATTATATTTTTCTAGTACTTTTTATTATAAGTTTTTTTTTTGCTATTCAAAAAATATATTATTAGATTTTATTAAGGTGAAAGTATCAGGTTCTTCCAGGGATATATATATTGACACAAAGGATTATTTAATTGAATTAGATTTTATGCGTGTGATAAAATTGCTGATAAGGTTATGCCTTATCTATTTTGAAATACATTATTTAACGTTAACAAACAGACGGGCAATTAGAACTATTAGAAACTGGAGCTCTAAACAAATCTCTCAAATATCTGACCACAAGGCAATAACATATGATGTCTGTATAGATGATCAATTCTCCACAATCACTTTTTATTCAAATTGGAAATTCAATGAGCAGGGAATTGACTGGAATCAATACACTCAGAGCGTGAATGGAACTGACCATGAGAAGATTAAAAACTATATAGAAAATGCTTCTACACCAGAGATGATAGATCGAACAATAAAAGAAATTACAAAATCTTAATTGAATCTGCCTACTCAACATTAAGAATTAGGGAAAAAAACTCTATGAGAGGTAGAGCGATCAACTGGTGGAATGCAGAACTGGAAATTATGAAAAATAACTTTCACTATATAAGAAACTTATATTACCGAAATCCTAATCCTCCACGTTATATTGCTGAATTGTTAAAAAACACACGAAACAAATATATACGTGAAATTAAGAAATCAAAAAGAATATCATGGAGAACTTTTCTGGAAGAAAATAATTCAAACAATCATTTTGGAAATTTATATAGAATATACAAAAAATTGAAAGGAACACCTGATAAGCAAATACAAATATTGGACACAAATACATGTCATGAGCGGTTGCAGAGAACCGAGGGCTTGTTAGCCTGTCTCTTTCCTGATGACAGCCTCAACGATGACACGAATTTACATAAAGAAATAAGAAACTATAAACCAAAGCTTTTGAATACAGTAAATATAGTAGTCACAATGAAGGAAATAAATGATATAATTGATAAATTAAACCCAAGGAAATCTCCTGGAACTGACTATATATCTAACAATATGATATTGCATACTAAACACTTTATCGCTCCGCTCTTGACTAAGCTGTTTCAGAAGTGTTTGGATATGAGCTACTTCCCAAATGAGTGGAAGAAAGCAGAAGCGTTGGTTATCCCAAAGCCAGGTAAAGCTGACTACTGCGAGTATAAGAGCTACAGACCCTTATGTTTGAACTCAAACATTTCTAAAAGCTTTGAAAAAATTATTAATAATAAAATAATCAAGCGCTATGAAGAAAATAAGATGTTCAGCAATCGCCAACACGGATTTACAAAATCACTATCAACAATAACAGCGCTAACTGACATTGTCAAAACTGCTTTAGATCACAAAGCTATGGAATTTACGGCCATTATAACAATCGACATCAGTGGAGCATTTGATAATGCATGGTGGCCAATGGTGCTAAAAAGAATCGATAAAGATAATGTAAATGCATCTATTAATAACGAGTTTACAAAGTGGGAAGAGGAGCTTCTTTTTATTAGCATGAACATAAGCTTTCGGACACATCGTCCTTCATCAGATAAGAGTAATAAACGCGCTGAGGATCCATATATACACAAAGCTGAAAAGAAAATTTACATAACTGCAAAAGATAAAAGTATTTAAAGATAAAAATAAAAATAAGAACCAAATATGCTAAAAAAGAGATTATAGGGATTAAATGCTAATAAATCTGGACTAAGTACATATGCACTATGAATGGTGTTAATCAAGGGCAGGCAAATGCAACCTAAGGCTATTCACATAACATATGGTATTGTTCTGGTATATCTATATGCCTGTTGATGCTGTTTGTTTTTATTGACACAAATGCCTCTAGTAAAAGTCTTTGGTACTTATTATTGATATTGCTGTATAGAATGGATGGCTTTGATAGATTGAATGTATGACCGGTTTGTATAGAATGACTGTAAATAGGGGAATTTAGGTTTTTATTAGAGACGTTTCTGGAATGCTCAACCATTCTGATGGCGACGGATCTACCCGTCTCCCCGACATAAGTGGCATTACATTGGTCGCAAGAGACGGAATAGACAGCACCACCAGAACGGAGAGCACTCGCATGAAGGGAAGATCTGGTAATGGGGTGTCGGATTAGTGTGGCGATGTTAGGTGGGTTCTGGAAGTATGTTGTAATGCCATGGTGCCTTAAAAACCTGGCTATGGTGATAGACTGGGGGCAAAAAGGAAGGGAGCAAATATTTCTGTGTATAGCTGGAGCACTGTTGTGGTGAGGGTCATGCATGTGTTTAAGAATGAAGGGGGTCGGGTAGCCGGATTTGGATAAATATGAAAATATTTTAGCCTTTTCTATTGTTTGGAATAACGGGAGGGAACAATGAGTAAAGATACGTTTAGTGAGAGCTCTAACTGTATTGATTTTGTGTGATGTTGGGCAATGTGATCGGAAGTTTGTGTGGTGTGGGGGTGTGTTGTTTTTATAGTATACTGTGGTATGGAAACTGCTGGGGGTGCGTATGACTAGTGTATCTAGGAATGGTAGGACTGAGTGATTTTCTGTTTCATGGGTGAAGGCTATGTCTGGGTGGAAGGAGTTGAGGTCAGATAGGATGTGAGAGGCAGCTACCTCACTTACCAAGCAAAAGGTATCATCGATGTACCGCCTCCATAGAAAGATGTCTGAAGAATGGCGTGAAGTGATCCATTGGTCTAGTGACCTCATGACAACCTCAGCCACCACGGTTGAGAGGGGGCTACCCATGGGGGAGCCCTTGGTCTGCTTGAAAAACTGGGTATCAAATGTGAAGGTGGACATGCCTAGGCATATGGAAGTGAGCTCGACAACCGTCTCCGCGGTGAGGGTGTCTAACAGGGGGGCATTTTCGAGGAAAGTGCGTAAACTATTAATGATCAAGGGGTGGGCAAGTGAGAGATATAGAGACGTTACATCGAAAGAAACCATTATGGACCTGGGGGGAGGTGTGAGGCTGGTGATATAGGACACAAACGAGGGGGAGTTTGCAATGGTATATTCCCATGGGGGAGACTGTAGAAGGGGGGTCAAGAAGTTGGACAAAAATTTTGACAGGGTATATGCCGGAGAGAGATGGTAAGATATGATTGGTCGGAGGGGAACATCGGGCTTGTGGATCTTTGGAAGGCCGTAAATGTAGGCTATTTGGGCGAGGTTAGCTGTGAAGTCGTTATATTGCTCTTTAGTGATCTGCTGAGACCTTTTTAATCTTAACAATAGCAAACGGAAATTCTTAACGGATGTTTTATGATCCTGTTCAGTGATGGCAGAAAAAATGGAGTGTTGGTCGAGAACGTTTTGCATTTTTTGCTTGTAAACTGTGGTGTTGAGAATTACGGTCTGTGAGCCTTTATCGGATTGATTATATTTTAAGGCACCATGGCATTACAACATACTTCCAGAACCCACCTAACATCGCCACACTAATCCGACACCCCATTACCAGATCTTCCCTTCATGCGAGTGCTCTCCGTTCTGGTGGTGCTGTCTATTCCGTCTCTTGCGACCAATGTAATGCCACTTATGTCGGGGAGACGGGTAGATCCGTCGCCATCAGAATGGTTGAGCATTCCAGAAACGTCTCTAATAAAAACCTAAATTCCCCTATTTACAGTCATTCTATACAAACCGGTCATACATTCAATCTATCAAAGCCATCCATTCTATACAGCAATATCAATAATAAGTACCAAAGACTTTTACTAGAGGCATTTGTGTCAATAAAAACAAACAGCATCAACAGGCATATAGATATACCAGAACAATACCATATGTTATGTGAATAGCCTTAGGTTGCATTTGCCTGCCCTTGATTAACACCATTCATAGTGCATATGTACTTAGTCCAGATTTATTAGCATTTAATCCCTATAATCTCTTTTTTAGCATATTTGGTTCTTATTTTTATTTTTATCTTTAAATACTTTTATCTTTTGCAGTTATGTAAATTTTCTTTTCAGCTTTGTGTATATATGGATCCTCAGCGCGTTTATTACTCTTATCTGATGAAGGACGATGTGTCCGAAAGCTTATGTTCATGCTAATAAAAAGAAGCTCCTCTTCCCACTTTGTAAACTCGTTATTAACTTTCAGTGAAGAGCAGTTCTACTTAAAATGCATCTATTGTTAAACTTTTCAAGTCATATTTCGATAATAGAAAAATATGATGCAGATACACATCAATTGAAGTTCAAAAAAACACTAAGCAAAGGATGCCCACAGGGAGGACCTATTTCCCCTACAATATGGAATATAATCATGAACGATTTACTATGCAAATATACTGAGCCGAATAGTGAAATCATCGGAAACGCAGATGATATAACGGTGATATGCTGGAATAAAAACCTAATAGAACTTGAAAATACAATAGAAGGCATAATGAGAAAATAACAAATTGGTGTGAAAGCAGAAAATTAAGAATATCCAAGGAGAAAACGAAGGTATTGCCTTTGTTCAATAATAAAAAGTTTACAATAACTTTGAATAACAATACCATTATTCCGGTAGATAGGGTAAAATTTTTGGGAATAACCTTCAAAAACCACAGAAATAAGAACAAACTTGATTTTATTCCGCAAATTAATGATATTATCACGAAACAACCAGAGCAAATGGATATCTATTAGGACTAACAAAGAAGGCCTTGGGTCTTGACAGCAAAAGGAGAATTGTATTGTACAAAACACTATTTAGAAATACAATAACATACGGATCTACGATATGGTACCAATTCATCCCAAAAAAAGCCAAAGACAAATTAAACTCGCTACAGTATAAAATTCTCAAACATGGTATACAAGCCTACAATACGACATCGTCAAATTGTACGCATATCATTGCTAGAACACCAAAGCTCACAAATTTCATTGAATCAAATATATTGAAAATAAATATAGATTACAACCGAGTTGTCCCAGCAAAAAGAATCATAATATCTAACTTTATAAACCAACCAGAAACAACAGGAATACTACGAAGCGACCAATGAAAATTTCAAAAGTTTCTTCAGTGGCCCAGAAATTCCTAATTATATCAAACCTAACTTCTATAATGTGCAATTCTTCACTGGACATGGCGACTTCAACTCATACCTGTTTAAAATTGGCAAAGCTGAATCACCTGGATGCTCGTGTGGAGGCGAAGAACAGAACCCCAGACACTTATTAACTGACTGCCCGCTGACCTTAGGGAACTAAATCAACTTCCCATAACAAATATGCAACATCTGGTCTACACTAAGGACATACACCAAAGATTCAACAAATTCTGCAGAATGTACTTAACTAAATAAGTGACTACTAATGTAATCAATTTGCATACTGATATGTAAATATGTATATATCCCTTTAAACTACTTTTTCTTTTTTCATTCAAATTTATATATTTCACAAGCAAATATCCGATTTGTGAATATAGCGTGTATTCTGCAATTAATAATTTTTTTTTTTCTTTATATGTTATAAAAAGATTGTTCTCTTCAAATAATTAATATTATTTTGAAAATAAAAAAAACGAATACATATAATAGTGAGAATATTTATTTAAATAACTCTAGAACAAAATATTTAAACTTTAATATTATATAATAAACTTTTTTAAAAACTAATTAAGAGTATTTTTTATTTCATTAAGTTTATTTTTTTGCTTCACTAAGGACACTTTCAATTTCATTAAGGCAGTTTTGATGTTAATATTTAACATTACATAATTTTAACATTACATTAATGTTTAAATTGCAAATGATAATATCTCAATAATGATAAACATCATGTTTTCTAAATGTAGGCATTGAGTAACAATGATTTTCGGGAATTTGATTATAAGAACTCTACACTTGCAATAAATAAATATATTTAGTTTTCTATCCGAGAGGTGGTGCACAATGGTAATTTGATATTAATTTAAACCCACACAAAATGTCTTTATCAAGACATTAGCCTTATATATATCACGAATTCCGCAAACAAAAGCACTAACTTTAATTAGAATATCGCAAATATATTACAAATATACAAAAACCTAATTGACACAATTAGTCCTATACACGAATATTTAGTATAAGTCCGAGGAAAAAAATAAAAAGGTCTGTATTTACATAAGATACATACATACACACATACATACATACATAAACACTTAGATAGTAAAAAGGCATATATTGAATTGAATAAAATATTGTGGGAGCTGTACGCCAAACTTTGTCAAGGCATTACCTTTTATATAAACAAACTCAGCTCAGCATAGCGTTTTTTTTTTAAATAATCTAATGATTTAAGTATTGATTGCTTTATTTTCAAAACATAAACCTATATAAAGAACTTCTTTAACCGAAAAACGGGAGCTTTAAAATTTTGAAACGGGACTTTCTATTTATAGAAATTAAAATATATATATAACAAACGAAAGAAAAAAAAAGGCAATGAAAGTTAAAGTCTAGTTTGGTTTGAATATGAATCCTTGGTTATATAGAGCTTAAGAGAGAAAATACCATTTACCTTATCTCTGGACAAAAATTGTAACTATTTTTTAAAATGATCAAAACATAATATTTTAACAAATACTTTCAACGGTTGGTAAATGGTCAAAATGAATATAAATCACAAACAGTGGGACATAACGCAAATGTATGTTTTCTAAATCTGAAAACACAGATCATATATCAATCAAAAGAAATAATTGAATATATAATACAATTAAAACATTTAAACATTTTTCAACCAAGGTATTTCAAATTATTTTCGCCTTAATTTATACAGCACACAATTTGTAACCACACACACACACAACCATGATAATTTCTGAAAAGAATTCGAACAGTGGATGATCGAGGTTTTTTTTTTTTTTTTTTTTTGCCGATGTAACGTTCAGGATTCCTCTCATCTTTCACTCAAGTGCCCCCCGCATTTCAAGACTACAGACACAGTAATGGTATTATCTATACTGATCCAAGAGAACTGATATCTAGCAAAGTTTCATATGTTGAATTCAATAAATTTTGGAAATATATATCAGACATTTTAAATAATCTTAATTGTTTAGTATAATTCATTGTATAATACACACACATATATGCTAGATTATAGAATTTTTAATTTTGATTCAAGTTTAAATTAAAATTATAGTATGCGCTTATTATAAACCTTTTTCTAGCATATTATAATTTCCTGTATATATGATTAGATATATAAATAGATATTTTTCTCCTTTCTCTTGTTTATATTTTTCTTTGGGCGCCAGTGTCCTAAGCGGGACATCGCGTTTTGTTGTTATAGTTGAAAATAAAGTTGATCATCAATCAAAAGAAATAAATAAATTCTTATAAAAAGAGAACAAGAATTTTCCTCCGAAAAGAAGAGATTAAGAATTAATAATTAATGTAAATATGAATAAAGAAATATATTTGAAAGTAGTTTGTAAATATTTTGAAGTCAACACAGGAGTAAAGTTGACTAGGGATCTTTTTCTAAAAAAGAAAAAAGATATACGAGGGCCATCCAATAAATAAGTTTCCCTATTTTTTAACAAATAAACCACATTATTTACAATTATGCAGTTATTTTATTTTCATTATACAACTCATAGACTACTTCTCTAAATAATCACCATTTCTGTCCAAACATTTTTGGTACCGTTGTAGCAATTTTTTGATACCACTGTTGTACCAAGCCGTGTCCTGTCTTCGTAGCCAGTGATTCTCCTCCGCCTGCACTTCGTCATCATTCGCAAAGTGCTTGCCTCCAAGGTGCCACTTGAGTGCTGGAAAAAGATGGAAGTCGCTTGGGGCAAGTTCCGGAGAATAAGGTGGATGTGTGAAAATTTCCCATTTGAAGTTTTCCATAGCCATAACTTTGCCTGCAGAGATTGTGACCTTCGCCTTTTTTGGTGCACTTTCCTCAGGCTTCTTCCACACCATGCTTTGTCGTTTTGTTTCTGGAGTTGAATGATGCACCCATCTTTCATCTCCAGTGACAATACGGGAAAATAGTTGATCTCTATCTCTTTGATGCATTTCCAGGAAAGCTCGGGCTGCCTCCATCCGTTGTTGCTTGTGATTTTCCAAGAGCAAACGTGGGACCCATCTTGCGCAGACTTTGCGAAAATTCAAAATATCTGACATGATTGTTCCAATCGAAGAGCGTCCAATTTCGATTCCAGGAGGCAGTCGAATCATTATTTCGTCAATGGTGACGCGGCGATCTGCTTCCACTACATTCCGAACAGCAGCAGCGGCTGCATTGTCCGTAGCAGTAACGGGCCTGCCGCTTCGCTCGTCATCATGCACGTTTTGCCGTCCTTCTAAGAACCATGAACGCCATCGGCGAACCATTTGGATGCTCATACATTCTTCACCATACACTGACACTAAATTGCGATTAATATTGACCGCAGTTTCATTTTTCGCCGTGAAAAAAATGAATTACAGAACGGAGTTCGCAAGTGGACACGTTCACCAGTGGTAGCTCCATGGAAACTGAAGCGCTACGGACTTGCGCGTACGAGTAGCGTGATTTTGAAGGTCACTAGCTTCCAACGCATCCTAGTGACCATTTCTTCCATACTAACTAATTTTTACAACGTTTCGTTTGCAGAAAAAAAAAATAGGGAAATTTATTTATTGGATGGCCCTCGTATATTGCAGATATATTTTGAATTACATAGCAACAAATACATTTTATAGGAAACTGATAATTTATAATATGTTAATTGTAGGTATCACCAGAAATCTCTTTCTTGTTTTGTACACCGTCTCTGTTCTCATTAAGGTTCAAGAACTTAATTTATCCTTTAAATGTTTAAACTCTTATATAATTTTTTTCTCTTTTATTTTAATAAAATTGACAAATGAACAATTTTGATGTAAATATTTAATGACAATGTTTTTTTTTATTTTTTTTTTCTCTCTTTTCTCCTTTTGTTAATATCTTATGACTATACGGCCTAAAATTATTGTAAGTATGTATAGACAACTGTAAAAATATATGTCAACACAAGTGTTCTTAAGGGGACATCGGGCTTTAAACTGAAATAAATATTAATATATACAGTTATCAGAGTCATCAAGCAACAATTCTTAATAATCAATTCTGTCACCGTTTGCTTTGTGAATAGAATAAATACCCAAATATGGCCATTTCACATAACCATCGGTGGTTCAGTGGTAGAATGCTCGCCTGCCACGCGGGTTCGATTCCCGGCCGATGCATTTTTTTTTTTTTACAATTTTTAAAACTCATTTATATATTATACAAGAATGACATCCACGGCGCCAATTTATAATTGAAATGAATAGTATTTGAATAAAAGCATTTAATCGGGTAAAACCCGGCCGTTGCCCGGGTCATTCGGCTAGTAATTGTCTGAGGATCTTATTATTTAAAAAAAAAAAGGGATGAGGAGTCCAAGAAAGGAAAATAACAAACATTGCGTATCTCATATTTAACTATTTTTTTCTTTTCTAACGATATTTCTACTAAGCCGTATAACAGGTAGTACCTGTAACAAAGCTCTCATCGGCCAATGTATCAGAGAAATTATTGTAATCTTTGACTTGTTACATTCATTGTCATGAGAAATTGTTTTGTGATTTGTAGATATATGTAAATCCATTATTCTATTTGATTGGACGGAATTTAAAGTGAAAAGTTAATTAGGTACATGATCAAGCTTTTGAAAATGTGAACATTTGATTAAAGCGGATTCATATTTGGGCTATTATGCCCAAGATCTACCTCCTTATTCTATTTGGGATAAATCAAATTATATTATAGAAAAGAATATATTCACATAACATTAATGGCATTGAGAAGACGGTGACGCTTGTTTCAAGAACACTTGTTACAATTGACAAAGAAATTCCTATGCAAAAAAAAAGATGGTTAGTTGCAATATTCTCTACTTTAAATCGGCTAAGGCAATTTCTATATGATATCAAAGATACAACATTTCTTTTAAAGTTATTATTTCAAAGTTGTAAATAAGAATATGTAAATAGACTGACCACTCTTTAGAGAAATACTTGTAACTTTTTTGAAATATAAAGTTATTATTATAAACAAATACACTAAACAAGCTGAAGTTTCGGAGGAACCTTCATATTCTAAAGGTTAGACGGATGGCATAGCACTCGATAGATATTAGGGGTTGAGATGTATATATGAACAAAAAATAATGAAAAAAAAAGTTCAGGTGTTGATATTATAAAAATAAAAAACGCATATCCTGACCACAAGCACAAGTGCTCGTGGTGAGGATATGCCTTCTTTATTTTTAATTAATATATAGTATATGAACAAAATATTAAGCTATAGAATAATAATATAATTTCTATAAAACATTTGATAATAATTACCATCAGGAAAAGCTCAATGCGCATTTTTTATTCTTCAAATCTGGAAAAGAGCTAGCTTTCGAGTCAAAAGGCTTTTCTACTGTTGGCTTTTTAAAGTAGAAAAGATACGAATAAAAAATAGAGATTGTATACACAGTTTTATATCTCAATTTACATATTTACACATGTATGTCAGTCGAAGATCCTTTTTACTCGAAAGCTTGCTGGCGCGGTTTTAGATTGTTATTGAAAAAGACGCATCGCTAGTCTATATGGTAATATTATCAAAAATTAAGTACTAGATAAAAATATATTTTTTGAATTTTATAAAGTACCTCATTGCGTATATATATATATCTTCACAGTCTAATTGTTACTCATTGTTAAGATAAACTTATTCTGTATTCGTTTATAATTTTTTAAAAATTGATCCTCCAAAACTGTTAAGTCTTCGATTACTACATTAAAAAACGTCATTTAAATGTTTTATATTTATTTTATTTTTTTTTCATTTATGATTTTATTGATAACCTACCAACCTTAATTGCAAACAGACTATATAGATGGGTTATGAAAAAGGCATATTCTTATCTTGCAACTGAAAGTTGATGCACGATGAGGAGATGCCTTTTTCTTAATGTATCCACCTTATCCCAGTACAATTTCACACATTTTTTCTATTTTTTCATGTATAGATGGAGTCACTTTCCATGTCGATTTTCAGAATTATATAACTAAGTAATTAGCTCCTTAGCTGTATAACGTTATTTTAGTTACATCGGTAGAAGAACCGCGAGGTTTGTAAGAGCTTGTGTTTTTTAACGTTATCATGAAAGGAAACATTTATTCTTCGCTCTGAAATGTTTGGTCAAAATTAAGTAGACTAAGAGAAAAGAAATAACCTCAGCGCAGATTCATGATTTCTAGAATTTAAAAAAAGGAGGAAGAGAAAGCAACTTTATGGGAACTATCGCTAATGAGAAACTGGGCAGTAAATATGTCTTGGTGGAAGACATTCCACTATAAAATCCTACACCAATAAGAAATTATAGAAGTTTATATTATTAGTACGAAAAATCTTAGCAAGGCTTATGTATCATATATAAATTACAGTGTTTTTTTATATATTCTTTATTTATGCCTAACTGGCTTTGTCCTTGTTGTTTGCGTAAGAGCATTGCTCGATGCAAATATTTATACGTAATTCTACTGTCCTAAAAGCTTATGTCCATAGTTTGCCTGAATACCATTTCTGAGATTCCACCCTTCAATGCAGCGTATATAAGCAGAATCGTCCAATACAATATTATAATCCTATAATATACAATATCTCCTCTGGGAAGGTTCACCACTGATTAGCCAAATCCTCCCAATATTTTTAATCGCAGTAAGGACAGTAGAAGTTTGATTTTTGTTTAAAAAGAAACATTCGTGCTTTGAATAATTCATTTCTTATACATCTATGAGTTTCACTATCTTCAAAAAGATATGTGATGGGAGTCTAGAAAGTGGAATACATGCTCCCAACACGGAGAGTAACGGAATACCAGAAGTGTCAGTGATGAAGAAAATTTTAAGGAAAAGCATTGCTGAAGAACTAGCTATAGTTGTGTACATACTCTGGAAAATATTCCTTTAATTACGGACTATATGGAATCCAGATATATAAAATATGATCTGAATAATTTATCGATTGAGGACCAACAGCGATATGACTTGGATATTCCTGACACACTTGAAAATTTTATAAAATATAAAATGACACTATTGAAGAAAATTTCTAACCAAACATTTCAAAGTTTCTTTCCCGCTAATATTCCGAACTATTTCCGGGCAAATTTCCACAAATCTCAATTTATTACAAATCACGGAAATTTTAGAAGCTTTTTTAAAATTCATCGAAGCTCTACAAGATTCAAGATGCTTCTGTGGATGTCAGGAACAGACTTCTATTCATCTGCTGCTAAATTGCCCCGTCTTTCAAGAGTATAGAATAAATGATGGACTAAATGTATCAAACCCGTTTGATCTAATTTAAACAAAAGACAAATATATAAAATTCAACTCATTTTGCAGATTTATTTTGAATTTTATAAAAAAAACTACTAAATTCCGTTGGAACGCTTTCATTTTGAACTCTTTTTAGCATTGTTTTCATTGAATAATTTTCTAATATCTAGCATATTTTCATTCTAAAATATTCCTTAAAACTTTCTTCAATCTGTAAATTGTTTTTCTCGAATACACACAATACTTTACAATTCGATTTCATTTAACTAACTTACCATACCCTTTGTAAATATTTCAATTGTGTTGATATTTTTTCTCTTTTCATCTAACATGTATACAAATTCTGTACATATTTAAAATATCTTTCTTTCTTTTCTTTTAAATTTTGTATATCTTTAAAGTGCAAGTGTCCCTAGGGGACACAGCGCTTTAAGTCGAAATAAAATGAAGGGTGGAATCTTGAAATGGTTTTCAAGCAAACTAAGCACATGAGCTTTTATGACAGCAGAATTACATATAAATATCTGTATCGAGCAATTCTCTTCCTCAAACAATAAGTACAAAGCCAGTTAGGCAAAATTAATGATAAGGCGATAACGTGCCGTTTTTATGTTTGAAAAGAAACATTCGTGCTTTAATGCTTCCATTTCTTTTTAAAAAAACTTAGATATTAGATAAAACATCGGTTGTTACTGAAATTTTAGGAAACATATAAAAATAAATACGAATTAAATAACAGTGTGATGTATAAGTGGATGGAAAACCAAAATATATGCTTGAAATATACAAGGTCTGTCCGATAATTTGCCGGAAAGTTCCGATAGATTTTAATAATACGAATAATAAAAATGTTCGAACACTAATACTAATAAATATAGAAATCTTGAGTTACACGGCAGTATATAGCATTACGAATTTCTCCACACGCAGCACGTGAATAAAAATAATTTCTATGTATCACTCCAAGTAGCCTCTTCGATTTTTAATTATTCAAAAACTCAACACGAACTTGTATAAAACAGTTCTGCAAAATTGGTAAGTTTGTATTCTAAACTTCAAAACTTTTTAAAAACCCTTTGACAATGATCATTCAAAATTTCAGCCGTGTATGAATGATTTTTCACGATTTAAAAATGGCAGAGAATCAGTGGACGATGACGTTGGTCGACCAATTCTTCATAGGATTCCTGAAAACAAAAAATTGAAAATTTAATAAAATAAAATCCACCAATTGAGCTAGGTGACATCACGATAGAAACTGGGATACCTAAATATTTAGTAGGAGTGATAATCAAAGAAGATCTGAAGTTGAGGAAGACACCTGCCAAATTTGTTCCAAAGAGGCTGACATATTCGAACAGAAAAATGATCGTGTTTGATGCCTCAAGAAGCATATTTAAAATGGTCGAGCAAAACTCTATTTGGAAGGAAAGCATAACGAAGACAAAACTTGGGTTTACGGGTATGACCCCGAAACTAAACGTCTATTTATGGAGTGGGGAAAAAAAGATGAACCAATAACGAAGAAATCTCGACTTTTCAAGTTAAAAACTAAGGTTTTATTAGTTCATTTTTCGACATAAATGGGATTGTACACTATGAATACCTTGAGGAAGGGCAAACAAAATAAATAAATTTATTTCAAAAATTCTGAGACGTCTACGCAAATCAATTCGCCTTAAAAGAAAGAAAATGTGGGATTTTAAAAATTGGTTTCTCCATCACGACAACGCCGTGTGTGTATTGTTAATTTGTTTGACCAATGTCATCTGTGATAATTTCAGCCATTATATATACATTCTATCTTCGGTTTTAGTGACAGGTTTTGTTAGGTCCAGTTGAGGTCAGGTTTAGATGAGAGTTGTGTAAATACATTTATGTTTTAGCCTAGCTGTTAAATTTTACCTTACACCTCAAATTCCTTCAAAGAATCGTCGCTTTTATAAAAGCTCAACTTCTTTCCTTCCCCAAAAATTTCACCAAAGTTCGAAGAAGAACTCAGCTATCCTTCTCAGTTGTTCTCTTCCACGACAACAGCCACTACACTTGCCAGCTTTGGGGAATGGAGACAGAATAAGTTATTCGATTTTAAAAAGGGCCCAAGTTGATGTAAATAGACTTTATATATTCAAAATATTTATATAAATAGAATTAAAATTTGAAAGAAATATTGACCTTTGTATATTGCTATGGAAAAAATGTATGGAGTAATACCTACGTATACCAACTACTCGGATAGATGAAAATAAAATATGTAAATATGATTTAGCATATATAAGAAAATAATAACGAGAAGTTATTGTGGTTATATGTACATAGAATATTTTTGTATAGACTTCAAATAAAAATAAAATTATAAAAAGATTGAATCATCTGGTATAAATAACACTAGTCAACAACATTTTTGCTCAAGGAACCTGATGGTGTTTCTAGTGTAACTTTTCATGCTGAACTCAAAAATCTAATCAGAAATTTTCCATCACCCATGGGTTTTGCGTGACAGCCTTTTTTTGATATTGGGATAAATACAGCAAAAATGCAAAAAAGATTACGTAAGCATTTTTGCATAAACCTTATTACATTACACTGGTTTATCAAAAATTATTTTTTTTGTTTCAAAAGAAACAGCATCTTATCTAAATTTAACTCTTGTGCTGATTCCAAATATACCATGATTTTTTTTCTATCACGCAAGATTTTTGAGATACACCTACTTCAAATTTGGAAATGTTTTTAATATATAGGCCTATATGAACGAAATATATTTATTTTATTGAAAAGTAGTGACAGTGGATTTTCTTCTATACTTTGCTTGTGGTACATCCCTCTTGAGTGGGCAGCAGTAGTCAGCAAGCATACCGGGACTCCATTTACCTTGGTACCGCTTCTCCATGCTTGATATATCTTGATGGAATCTTTCACCATGCTAATCGCTAACTGCACCAAGATTGTCTGGAAAGGAATCCAGATGTGAATGCAGAAAATGGATCTTGAGAGACATGTTACATCCCAGTGCCTTGTAGGAAATCAACAGATCATTAACTATGTCTCGGTAATTTTCAACCTTGACACTTCCTAAGAAGTTCTTGCAAACGTTTCTAAAGGAAATCCATGCTGCTGCTTCAACTTCATTCAAACTATTTTGAAAGTATTCAACCTGCAGCAATTCTCGAATCTGAGGTCCAACGAAAATGCCTTCTTTAATTTTCGCATCACTTATGCTAGAACATTTTTGTTTTAGGTAGGCAAATCCACTGGCATTTCGATCCATTGCCTTGACAAAGTTCTTCATTAATCCTAAGTTTATTATGTAATGGTGGTAAGTAAATATTTTCTGAATCGATCAGGGGAGGATTTACAATATTTTTATGTCCTGGAGAAAAGATTTCACGGTTTGGCCAGCTTTTTTTAATGTAATGCCTTTCCCTATCTCTGATATCCCACTCACACAGAAAACAACAACATTTTGTATATCCAAGCTGTAATCCACGCAAGAGAGCAATGACTTTCAAATCGCTGCATATTTTCCAACCGTATCTTTCATATTCTATCTTTTTCGAAAGCAGTTTCATGTTTTCGTAAGTCTCTTTCATGTTGGATGCATGTGCTATTGGCACTGATGGGAACTTATTTCCGTTGTGAAAGAGAACAGCTTTCAAACTATTTTTTGAAGAATCAACGAATAAACGCCACTCTTCTGTATCATGGTCATGACCATGGTTTGTGAAAAGAAGTCTTTAAATTCAACTTGACGCTTGCGAAGAAAGCATACTTTTGTGCCTTCATGCAGCAGATTCCAGCCTTTTAACCTAGAGGTTAAAGGTCCACTCGGTTTTTGGATAAATCTAAATCACGTACGAGGTCGTTCAAATCTCCTTGGGTTAACCAATGAGATTCAGATGAAGCACCTGCTTCATAATTTGTGTCATCCGACTGTTGCTCTCGTCTATCTGAATCATCGTCACTAAAAATTACATTTTCAGGAGGCTGTGGCACAGGTAAAATATCACTATGAGGAACCGGTCTCATAGCAGAAGGCAAATCTGGGTATTCAACTGTATGTCTTGATTTGGATGTAATACCTGTAGTCTTTGTCAAACAAAAATAACAGTCTGAATAATGGTCTTTAGGTTCCCTCCATATCATTGGAACCGCAAAAGGCATAGGACGTTCAACTTTAATCCACCCTTTAAGACGTCGAGCACAAATTTCACAACAATAAAGAGGAGCCCAAGTCTTATCTTGGTCACCAACTTTACAGCCAAAATAAAGTTGATAGCACTTTTTGATAAGCGGTGTAAAGTTTCGCCTTTGAACTTTGAAAGTTAATTCCCCACAAATGTAACAGAAAATATCAGGAATATTAATGCAACGCCTCGGCATATTGACACAGCCTTGTGCACACGATTTATAAAAACAAATCGATTAAGAAGAATAAACTGATCACTTCAGATTTACCTGTCACTTCTGATGCAAATCTATCAAACAAATCGTTTGGTTCAATTTAAATATATATATTGTTGGAATAGCGATCAAAATTGGCGTGGAGCATTGGGGGATCGACCAATCAACGGCCGCGGCGGCGCTGCGGTCGACGTCAATATATATAGTCCTTTGTCTCTCGCCTTCCTACATGTACTTGCCTTTAAAATTTTGCTACTTTAACATCTTGTTTTAAGTTACTTTGTTTAATAAATAATCCTTTTATTCCTTGATTCAATCTCCAACTTCAACAGGTTATGGGCCCAGCACGCTTCCACTGCGCCTAAAAGGATTAACCGCCAGCAGTGAGTAAGCCTTTGTTTTGCTTGAAGTTTAGGCGTCAACCGCTAACCATAACCCTAGTTTCTTTTTGTCGTTGGCCGATTCCAAGACAAAGAAGATGAGCGAAGATTGTCTTTCAAGGATTAAAGTTCTTAATGGTGAAAACTTTTCACTATGGAAATTCCAATTCAGGCTTCTTTTGGAACAACAAAAATTACTAGAATTATTGGAAGGCTTAGAAATAAAGCCGAATGTTGTTTCCTCCGACAGTAACTCTGAAAGTTCACTACAGAATTGGAAATCAAAGGACGTTAAGGCAAGGATGTTGTTATCACAGGCAATCGAATTAAGGTTTCTTCAGCCCCTGATGAACTGTACTTCCGCTTCACAAATGTGGCAGAAATTACTTGCTATTCATGAACAAAAATCCGAATTTACTATTGGCCTACTTTGGCAACAATTCTTCGATGCACGATTGACATCGGAAACAATAAGTGATTACATAGCAAAAATTGAAAATATTTCTGCACAAATTTCACAAATGGGCGGAACCATAACGGAAGATCAAAAGGTAGCAAAAATTTTAAATACTTTGCCTTCGAGTATGCGCTACTTTGTTGCAGCGTGGGAATCGTTAGATCCGAAAGCTCAAACTCTTAACAATTTAACTGCAAGACTTTTGATTGAAGAAACAAGGAATCAACAAAGCGGTTCTTCTAAACAAGATGAGGCCTTATTACACAGGCAAGCACGAACGAAGCCTAAAGATACACAACGTTCTTTTCAAGATGCCAAGAAGAACATTAAATGCCACTATTGTCACAAAATTGGACATTGGAGCCGCGAATGTAGAAAAAGATTAGCTAATGAGAAAAATAAATCCAAAAATCTTCATGATTCAAAAGGAAGTTCAATTGATTATGGACTTATTTTGTGCGATAATCAAGTAGAGCCCAATGATATTTGGTATGCTGACAGCGGTGCAAGCTGCAGCATGACATTTCGACGAGAGTGGTTCAAGAACTACACGCCGTTCACCAGTGATCATCCAATCTACTTGGGAGACAACTCGACACTACTTGCAGAAGGCATGGGAGACATCGAGATTCAAGCCTACGTCGACGGTGGATGGTACAATACGTACATAAGAAATGTGCTCTACTCGCCGCAACTAAAGAAAAATTTGTATAGCCTTTCTACGTCCACAAGAAGAGGATTCAACGTCATTATCAAACATGACAAGCTACAGATCTTCATGGATAATGACCTAAAAGCCGTAGGAGTGCGTCATGACGGCCTCTACAGGATGCTCTTCAAGGTTACGTCATCATCACAAGGATACATCACCAGCGAGAACAAGCTTCAGTTGTGGCACGAGAGACTTGCGCATCTTCCAGTTGCTACACTTCGAGAGATGGCGACCAAAGGATTGGTGGATGGTCTGCAGCCTCAAGATTTAGAGGGAGAATTTTTCTTCTGTGAAGGATGCCAACTTGGAAAAGCCTATAGAAAGTCGTGCTATCCCTCAGATGGCAAAAACTACCAGCTAGGTGAGTTTATTTATGCTGATATTTGTGGCCCAATGCAGACTCAATCATTAAGTAAATATCTGTATTTCTGCTTATTCAAAGATTACTTTAGTGGTTATCGCCATATTTATTTTATTAAAAACAAATCAGATGTGCTAGATATATTCAAAGAATATGCTACTCTAATCTATACTCAAACTGGAAATAAGATAAAAGTTCTTAGGACTGATAATGCGCTAGAATTCAAAAGCGATAATTTTGCAGATTTATGTAAAAGATTTGGGATAATTCACGAGTTCACTGCACCTTATGTGCACGAACAGATAGGACGTATAGAAAGAGACAAGCGTACGATTGTGGAAGCAGCCAGGTCCATGCTAAATTCACGAAATCTTCCAGGATTTTTTTGGGCTGAGGCATGTAACACAGCAACTTATATTCTAAATAGAAGTGCGACTAAGCAAACCCCTGGAACGACACCTTATGAACTTTTCTTTGGCACAAAGCCTAATGTAGCTAACTATAAAATATTTGGCTGTAATGCTTATATGCATATTCCCAAAGAAAACCGTAAAAAGTGGGATAATAAATCGATAAAACTTATGTTTTTAGGTTATGAGAATACAAGCAAAAATTTTAGATTATGGGATTGGAAAACTAGAAAAATAAGAATTTCTAAAGATGTCACATTCGATGAGAAAGCTACTCCACATTCAGATAGAGAATCTACCAAACCGAAAGAAATAATATTTCAGATTAACAGCGCTCCGGATGAATCACCAGTTGCAACAACAAACTTCCCAGTGCAGGAAATGCTGCCAGTATCCGATATCAGTTCGCATCCAATGATAACACGCTCTAAAGTTTCGGATAGCCAATGTAACTTTGCGCTCGCTGATGAACCCAGTAACTATATAGATGCAATAACAAGTTCAGATTCAGAAAGATGGAAATTTGCCATGGATGAAGAGATTGATGCATTAAATAAAAATAAAACATGGACTTTAGAACGTCTGGCAGATGGTCATAAACCTATCGGTTGTAAATGGGTTTATAAAATTAAAACGGAGTCCGATGGTACAATTCAACGGTTCAAAGCCAGATTAGTTGCAAAAGGCTATTCTCAAATAAAAAATGTGGACTATTTCGATACGTTTAGCCCAGTAGTCAGGTATGATTCTTTACGCATTCTTTTATCACACGCTGCTTCTGAAAGGATGTTTCTTAAGCAATTCGATGTAAAGACAGCTTTTCTCAATGGCGAATTAGAGGAACTTGTTTATCTTGAACAACCAGAAGGCTACAAAAGAAATGATAATAGCTGCTATAGATTACATAAAAGTCTGTATGGTCTGAGACAATCTTCTAGAAATTGGAATAAGAAATTTACCAATTTTTTGTATAGCCATAATTTCAAAACATCAGACGCCGACCCGTGCATTTTCATTGGAACACACAATGATTCAAATGTTATCTTAGCTCTCTATGTTGATGATGGAATTATTCTATCTAAAGATAAAGAGGCAATAGCTATTATAATGGATGAGTTAGAACACGCATTTGATATTACATCTGGAAGTGTTAACTTTTTTGTTGGGCTACAAATAGAGCAGTCAGAAGATAGGGCAAGTATTTTCATTCACCAGTCATCATATATTGACAAAATTTTGAGTAAATTTAATATGGCTGACTGTATTCCTGCTTCGGTGCCTATGGATCCTTCTGTCATCTTAACAAAGCAGGACTGTCCTACTCCAGAACAAAAGGAAAAGATGCCTAAATTCCCTTTTCGAGAAGCTGTTGGATCCCTTATGTTTGCATCATGTGTTTCACGTCCAGATATCACTTATGCAGTTTCACAAGTGAGTAAATTCCTAGAATATCCAGGACCTGCACATTGTACAACAGTGAAGAATATTTTCCGTTATCTGAAAGGCACTCCACACATGGGAATTCTCTTCACTGGACAAGACCGACTTGTTGGCTACTCTGATAGTGATTTTGCTCGTGATGTTGACTCCAGAAAAAGTACGACTGGTTATGCCTTCATGATGAACGGAGGAACTGTTTCTTGGGCAAGCCAACGACAACCAATTATCGCACTTTCAACCACCGAAAGTGAATACATCGCTGCCTGCAGTGCTGCCAAGGAATTGATTTGGATCAGAAGACTTCTACAGGGCATCGGCTGTGATATTACTAAAGAAACTGAACTTTATATCGACAACCAAGCAGCAATAAAACTTGTTGAAAATCCAGTATTCCACAAACGAACGAAACATATTGATGTTCGCTACCACTTCATTAGATCCAAACATGAAGAAGATGAACTTAAAGTGCATCATGTTTGCAGCTCAGAACAGCTAGCTGATATAATGACTAAATCTCTTCCACGAAACAAATTCCACTACTTAAGAGGTCTGCTGAACATTTTGGATCGAGAGGGAGTGTTGGAATAGCGATCAAAATTGGCGTGGAGCATTGGGGGATCGACCAATCAACGGCCGCGGCGGCGCTGCGGTCGACGTCAATATATATAGTCCTTTGTCTCTCGCCTTCCTACATGTACTTGCCTTTAAAATTTTGCTACTTTAACATCTTGTTTTAAGTTACTTTGTTTAATAGATAATCCTTTTATTCCTTGATTCAATCTCCAACTTCAACATATATTAAAACTGTTATTCAGCAAATAGCATTCCAGAGCTTGTCGTTATTTTTGAGTTGAAAGCAAAACAGATTGCATTATAAAAAATAAACATATTTAATTAAAAATTCAATAATTTGTTTTTTAAATTAATATTTATGATTCTTAGAGAGCAAAATGGCCAAAGAGCTTTTGGCTTCACATATCAACTCATATTCAAAATTAAAGCGCTAGCAAATGTAATGATGTTTACTTAAAAAATGCTTACGTAACTTTTTCTGCATTATTACTCTATATACCAATTTATAGAAAAATGGTTATCCTGCAAGAACTATCGGTGATGGAAAACTTCTGATTTCATTTTTGAATTCAGCATGAAAAGTTGCATCAGAATCAACATCAGGGTTTCTCCGGCAAAAAAAAAAATTTTTTTGTAGACCTGTGTAATCAGACTACAATATCATATCAAAAATGCAACGTGCGGTAACTATAGGGGAATTCAATGGAAGAAAAAATTTAATTAATGAAGACCGAATTATGGATTGGACATGTGTGCTAAGGCCCCCAATTAAAAACTTATTGAAACGCACATTGAAGGAACCAGATCAAGAAGACGTCTTCTAACTACATTTGTGGACTGACTTAAATACAGAAACCAAAGCAACGTATTACCACAGGTTGAGAACTGTGGATGGCTAACCTTGGAGAATCGTGATTGAGGAGGCTGTATTAGGACTGGATTCCCTGAAATAAAGGATTGAAGGTATTTATTTCAAATAAAAGGGTTTGAAAATGAGAGCATTCATGCTTTCATCATTAACTTCCTCAAAGGGAGAAAGTGATCGAAATAGGTTAAAGGAACAGAGATAGGAATTACCACGAAATCATGTGACCTTCCCCTTGTAAAAATAATCCTGTAAATGACTTCCTTATTTTCACTTTCGTTTGTAATATTTCTTTTTTAAAGTGTAGAATTAATTTTAAGAAAAAATAATAAATTTGAAAATATATGTTGAAAATGGTCGAATTTTGATAACAAACTATTCCATCATATAAATAACACGGCTGTTTTAATTCGCCGAGTATTGGGATTTTGGACTTAATTTTAGAATGATTGTTTATGGAAGAGCCGAAATTCAAAATTTTTAATTTCTTGTTTTAAACCGTCTTGGAGTTATGAGTGAAAGTCTGTCAATTCTCAATTAACTCTTCCATTCTACTAAAATTCTGATGACATTGGCATCGCGTCTATAAATGCATTTGTTTTTTACTCTCTCTTTATTTTCTTTATTTCAACACACAAAATCCCGGCTAGGGATAATTGCGTTGATTTACATTTTTAAACCGGAGCAGTTATAAACAACAACAAAAAGCCTTTATTTAGGGTCACTGACCCTATACAGGATTCACCAAAGGTATGCATAAGAACAAAGCAGTGAGACAAAGGAAACAACGATATAGACAGAAGAAAAAGTAAAAAAAAAAAGAAGAGAAAGAAAAAAAAAACAAGAAAGAGAAAGAGGGAAGCAAGAAAGACAACACAAAAAGAGTAGCAGTAAGAAAGTGAGGAGTGAGTGTCAGAGCAGTTATAAACATATTATACATTTTTAAAAATATTAAAAAAAAATAATAATAAAATAAAATAATAAGATATATTAGGAACCTGATCTTTCCAGGCTAGAAAGATAATCATAAATATATTTATAAAAATGGTTACATCTGTGATAATTATTTCTAGTATTTACAAATTGATATAGATCTACAACATTATTTACTTTCTGTTGTCTAGTCTTCTTCTTCTTCTTTCTTATCTCCACTCAATTACACTAAGGTATCAAGCTTCTAAAGCTTGAGACTTTTGATGGTGTCTGCCGGGGAAGGGTAGAGCTCATCAATGAATAATTCAATACAGTCAATAATGTGTCTTGGGGTTGTAGGCTGAGAATTGCACTTAGTACATAGTGGGAAACCCTGCAACCATTCTGGAAAGTCATTGCTGTTGTCTAGTGATAAAGAAGAGTGGACATTCCAACAGTGGGTGTCTCGAGTCCTGGATTTCCTTGTCACAGTGGCAGCTACTTGTTGATGAAAAAAAAGTTTAAACGCAAGTTTGAAACCCACAAAGGCAGCACATTTTGAAGAAATATATCAATATCAAAGATATAAAAGACCTAATAGCTCTGGCTGTGTGTTATGTTCCAAAAATATATATTTACTAACCTGTTTCAATGCCTCTATAGCTCTCCTTTATCTTTCTTTTTAAAATCAAATTAAAAGGTAATTTTTATAACTCTCTCTCTCTCTATCTATTCTTTGATACTTGACAGTAAATAAATATAAAATCGATAAAAGATTATAATTAAAAGCGAGTAAATTTATTAGGGAAGTTTTTATATATTAAAACCTGTAATGACGATTTTTTGGCTCGAATTTTCTCATTTTTAATCAAAAGGAACTTATCACTAATATTTTTTCTCGGTTTTTAAAATATTTTGAATATCTGGAAAAATTTTTATACAAGATGATATAATAATTTACATATATATTTGTGTGTGTAGAATATGCAATGGTTACTAGGGAATATGTGGCGCTACTTTTGAATTCTAAGATAATTCAAGCGCACTTCTATCACTATATGAAAGTTTTCAAATGATACAGAGTTGCACGAACAGTCGACTTTCGATAATTTGAAACTCAAGGGACCAGAGAAAAATTTTAATTTATCAAAAGTTCAAAATAACAGGAGTTTAAACAACCAAGAGGGAGGGAGGGGAAAGAATCAAGTAAACAAGAGTTTGATCAAAATATTCGTGATTTATTATTTTAAACATTTGTACAGTTATTCAAAATGTTCATTTGTGACAAGATACTATTCCTTCAACTTCAAATTACCGAGAAAACCAATTAATATTGATTCTATTCAACTTATCTAGTATTTTTCAAGGGACCGGGAAGATATTTCAAATTATCGAGAGATTCAAATTAACGAGTTTCAAATTATCGAGATCCGACTGTATTTAGAAATATAAAATATGGCCTATGAGTAATAATATGAATAATATTTCAATGCCTATCACCACGACTACTCTAGGTTGAATAAAAATAAGAATTTGACCAGAGAAACATTTGCTAAAACAAATATTCGTTGGGAAAATATTCACTGTGAGAGAACTCGGGCGAAGCCGCTAATATTTTAGTTTATTCAATTTCATTGTAGAGGTCGGTGGTATAAGCTGTCGATTTCCGAGACATGATCCGGGATCGAATCCCGCATTGAGCACTTTTTTATTGCTCCAATAGCTCCCGATTCTTTCAAAAGTCCATCCCTCCATGTGAGTGCTAGTAAACAAACGGAGCTCTGGCACATTTGTAAGTGCTAAGGTCGAACTGATTTCTACATATGAAGACATGTAGTGCACTAACAATAAAAGCAGTCACCAATTTCTATCCACCATGATTATCATGGCCTGTGATGGCTTGATAAATCTAATAAATCCAACTATGTATGCCGGTCATGGTCATTTAAAATATAATGAAATAGAGTTAAAATCAAAGTTATTCCAAAAGATAGCTCATTGACATCTAAAAGGTTCATTGAGTGGCTAAGGGTAAGCCTTTTCATTCATTTTAAACTACCTGACCTTTTTTACATTTATTTTTATTTTTATGTTGTTGTTGTCGTGTCCAATTAAGGGCCTCAGATGTCTGCATGCATCTCTATCACAGCAGCAGCAATGTCCACTATCTTTGGTGTGTAAAGCTGCTGCTCTGGGTCCATGTCAATTTTTTGCAAGGCTGCGGCCATGAGAATATATGGGTAGGTGTTAGTTCCACACCGGGACAGTTGTTACATGTCCTATAGGTTCTTGTGCCATCTGGATGTATTGTCATTCCTTTATAGTATTTTGTTCTGAGTCTTCCATTTCTCTCATACATATGTCATAATATATACTCTTCCAGGAATAATAAAGTCAACCTAGAGACAGCCCAGAGAGAGACGGGAGGGTAAAGTTCGGTCACTTGAGACACCAACGACATTCCAAGGGGCGACCACTGGGGCCCGTTAGTTAACACCTTGGGACTTTTAAGACAGTTGGGGATTGTGTGCGACACGAACGGCCGCCCGGCTGTGCCGGTCCCGTCTCTCCCTCTCTCTGGTTGCCTGGGTTCCTCTTTCAACTTGTGGTGTGTTTCTTTCCTCACCTTTTATAACACACATATAGAAATACTCTTATTATTGACATTTTAAAAATAAAACGAAGATTGAAATAAATAATTCATGTGTTAAAAGACACGATTAGATACTTTAAATATTGATTAAAGATAGCAATATAAAATCATAAGATCAAGAGAACTTCGTCGTACACAACATTTGTAGACCAACTGAATAGCGATATCAGATCTCACCATCAACTACGGCACCAGACTGATCGACTTGGAATATCCTGAATTTATAAACATACCTATAGCTTAATTTGCATTTATTTTTATCTTAGGGTCAATACCTTTTGCGGAGCGGCCGGTAAATTGTAAATAATTTAAGTTATTGTTAAATATTTTGAACATCGAAATAAAATGTTATGTGCAGTATATTTTGTTTTGGCAATCCTTTAAATAAAGAATATTCTTGACTATTCTTTGTGTGGCTTGTGTTAAGATACAGCGTGCATTACTCTGACGTTGGTCTAATCCCCCAAAATACTCATTAATATTTATCAGGGAAATTGTTCAAAGGCAGATATTATCGTCTAGTTAAATGGTGTACTTCTTCTTTCTTCACTCAATCATATTAGGGTATCAAGCTTGTAGAGCTTGAGAATTTTGATGGTATCAGCTGGGAATGAGTAGAGCTCATCAATGGATGAGTCAATATAGTCATTGATGTGTTTTGGGGTTGCAGGTTAAGAATTGCACTTAGTACATAGTAGGGAAAACCTTGCAACCATTCTGGAAAGTCATTGTCCGTAGATGACCAGACTCAAGTCTGGAAATCAAAGACTCTTGTTCTCTTGGGAGTACAGAATTGGTGCTTGCCCCTCCTGCTCTGTACCAGTCATATGCAGCATATATAAATTGTGTACTGGGATCAGGTAGTTAAATGAGAAAAAAAAATGCATCTTCTGATCGTTTGATGAAAGTTTCTGATGGCTTTATTTTTGCACCATCATCTAATCAACATTTCTCATCAATATATCAGCATAACTAATCAACATATCAACTCTAATCGCTGAGCTTCAATTATTTGAGAATATTCGCCAAATACCCCCTTTCTTGATAAATTTTAAAAACCAAACACGTACATTTTTCAGGCAATTGGCCCTCGTCAGCGTGATGAAGGCTGTACCTCAAATACTTGAGTTTATAAAGAAAAGGTATTCGATCAATATTCCGGAATAATTGAGAATCAAAAGTAGCTAATCCGACAGATATGGCGCAAGAAAATTCCAGTTGCTTGATCAACAGACGCCTTTTTTTCAATTATTCTCTTTATAAAGAAAAAAAATAGTTATTCGGTTTTATTTTGTTAGATGGGTTAAAAAAGGGCATTTATACTTGTGACCTTTCAAAAAGTATAAATTCTCTTTCGTAGTACCTTTCATTATTTACACATCCAACAAAATCTTATGACCTTCCAAAAGATTGGTATTTTTTTATGTCAACTTGAATCCCTTATTAGGAGATGAATTAAATATGCCACGAAATCAGATTTTGAAGAGATTTTAAAGAAAAATAGCCTCCAATGTAATATCGTGGTTTTGGGCTATAGACCCCGTTATCCCAATGCAGTTTTAATTCCATAAGATCGCTAGACGAAACAAAAAAGTTCCATATATATATATAATGATCTCCTAAACACTTTAGAAATTAAAACCGTTCTTGTACAGATCAAGGTTCAAAACTCTAGTGTTAGAGTTAAATTTTGCTCAAATATTTTTAAAAGCTGCCAATGTGCATATTTTATATTGATATATTCATACTATTCTATAGACAAGATATTAAAAGATAGAGGCCGCTTGGCCGGCATTCATAGTTCTTAAAATTAAAGATACTTCGGAAATATATGTATATCACGTGAGAATGCCCTTGTTGTCTTAGAATAATTTTTAACGCTTTGTCAAATGTTTTAATTTTGTTCGCTTCTGACGAGGACAAAAGATTTTTGTCGAAACGTCGAGACAAAAAAAAAAAAAGATTTACTGGCCGAAGTATTTTTAATTTTAAGAAGATATTAAAAACCGTAAGTTTTGCAAAATTTTAAAATGTACAGATATCAATTTTCGCAGGACGAAGGCCTTTCTATATAACTTCAATTCTGCTGTTTTTCATCATATTCCTCTTCTATGTCTTATACTTTCTCCCATTTTCCTTCTTTCTGTTAAAAATTCGTAAATTTTCTTGAATGATCTTCTATTTCCGTAAAATATTCTTCTTTTCTCTATTGCTGTTCTTCTAGAATCTTCATTTACTTCTTTCCTAACTGACATCACAATGTCATCCACATAGCACCCAACTGAAATTCTCTTAGCATAATGCAGAATGTGGCAATGTGCGGTAGCAATGTGTTTCTTTAATCGTGAAAATTACAAGCTTTCGGATCTTTACAATCCTTCCACAGGCATAGCTGTAAGCCGAGAGAATGAGTATATATAAATATACAATATTTATATGTAAATAATATTGTATATTTATATATACTCATTCTCACAGCTTACAGCTATGCCTGTGGAAGGATTGTAAAGATTCGAAAGCTTGTAATTTTCACGAATAAAGAAACGCATTGCTACCGTTTCTATTTTATACTTTATAGCAATTGTATCTTTTAAAAAGGCAGAATGTGAAGACACACACACAATTAAAATTTATAAATAAACCATTAACACGGCGCCATCAATCGCTGAAAATGATAATTAAATTTTATACAGTTTATTTCTTTTTAAATTTGTGACAAAACCGCACTGGGAGGGTTCACCACTAATGATTCATTGCTTTCCATCCTCCAATATTATTCATTGCAATATAAGGTTAGTCAGAAATAGATTTCAATAAAATGTATCTATTTTGAAAAGTAGCGTTGAAATAATTTTGCATAATTTTGGAGATAATTTCTTGATTGGAAGTTGTATCGGAGAAAAACACATCAACTAATAATTTAACACCCCATGGAGTTAAAATAAACTATTAGTTGATGTGTGTGTGTGTGTGTGGCTGCGTTTTTCTCCGAATATTGTATAAGTGATGGGTCGCTAGAAAACAATTCAGTGATAAATATAGAAAAAAGAAAACATTTTTAGATGGGATTTATTTATCAATTTTCAATTCCTTTTATATATACGAGGGTGAGTAGAAAAGTAAGGTCTCATATATATTTTTTTTTTCATAGAAAAACAAATTTAATCACAACTTTTTATACATCATTGGAAAGGTTGGACACTTTGCTATTTTTCTACATAGTCGCCTTGATGCTTAATCACTTTTTTCATCCTGTCAACCAACTTTGTAATTCCGGTGTTGTACCACTCTCCCGCCGCCTCTTTGAGCCACTTGTTGAGCAGCTTTTCAAATAGGAAAAATAATTCTCCGGTCGAAATTCACCGTCAGTTAGTGGAAGTGTATGGTGAGAAGTGCATGGACATCAAAAATGTGCGGAAATGGTGCCGGGAGTTTAACGAGGGGTGGATAAACGTCCACGATGAACAGCGGTCTGGGCGGCCGAATTTGCCGGAATCAACCGTGGCTCGAATCGACGAAATGGTGCGCGCAAACCGGCGGATAGCCCTTCAAGAGATCGAGGATGGCCTGAATGAAGATTGCAGCCACTTCTCCGTGCACAAGATTGTGTCCGAGACCCTCGACTACAGAAAGGTGTCCGCCAGGTGGGTCGACAAGTGGCTCAAAGAGGCGGCGGGAGAGTGGTACAACACCGGAATTACAAAGTTGGTTGACAGGATGAAAAAAGTGATTGAGCATCAAGGCGACTATGTATAAAAATAGCAAAGTGTCCAACCTTTCCAATGATGTATAAAAAGTTGTGATTGAATGTGTTTTTCTATGAAAAAAAAATAGGAGACCTTACTTTACTACTCACCCTCGTAGATGGAAATCCTTTTATATAGTTATTTGTTTTGAAAATAGAGCAATCCATGAATAAATCTTTAATTGAAAAGGCATATATTGGATCAAAATATCATTTATTTTACCAATATTTCAGTTGGCTGAACGCCAACCTTCATCAAGGTGTTATAACATTTTAAAGTGTGTCAACAACAAACTCAGCGCCACATAACGTCAACAGAATTAAGTTTTAAAAATATTTTGTTATATTCAATAGGGAGAATAATTTTGATATATATATTTATATTATGGACAAAATAAATTTAGTAAAATATGGGTGTGAATATTTTGAAAATTAACAATAACGCCTATTTTATATTTAAAATTATTTGTATTATATGTAAAAATATTTTTCGTATAAAAAATAAATAAAAATATATATAAAAGAAAATGTTAAACTGAATTTTTACCGAAAACACAAAGCGCAAAAAATGTTTGAAAAATTAAGAAAAAACTAAATAAAATTGAAACTAGTATTTATAGAAAGTCTACCCACACTGGAAACTACCTAAATTTAAATTCTTTCGGCCCAGTCCATCACAAAATTTCAGTAGTAAACACTCTCTCTAAAAGATTAACAACACATTGCTCAATGAAAAATTATGAAAATATGGAGAGAAATAGAATTTTTAGAGACCTAAAAAAACAATGATTACCCAGATAAAATTATAAAAAAACACCCTTTTAAACCTAAATTTGTACAATCAAGCAACAGCTCTAATCAATCAAAAAGGTTTTATTGCACCCTCCCTTATAGCTACGGATCTGAACGAATTGCCAGAGTCTTAAAGAGAAACAATATAATTGCTACATATATAAATCTTCATTCAATTTGAAAAAATTCCTACGCCACCCAGACACCAAACAAATTAGCAAATTAGAAACAAAAACAATGTAATTTACAAAATACCATGTAATGATTGCCCCGCCAAATACATAGGAGAAACAAGCAAGCCTCTAAAAGATCACATCAATCAACATAAATCTGGTTTAAGAAACTATAATCCATTATCACTCCTTGTAGACCACGCTTTGAAAAACAACCACACACCGGACTTGGATAAAACAGATATTTTATACCAAAACATAAATCAAAAACATTGCCGATTATTTTTGGAAAGTTGGACCTCCGCAGAAGACAAAGACAGTATAAATAGGAATATTGAACTACAAGAGACATATTCGCAATTTAGATCGTCATAAAATATTTACAGTTTAATTTTTCATTTTATTACTTCAAATTCCCGATATTTTAGGTCTATATTTTTCAATTAATTTTATAGGGAGAGGTACACATTTAGAAGCACGTAAAAATGTATTAATGCTTAAAACGCATTTTTCCGTTTATATATCTTTCTTTAAATTTTGCAACATCGTTTAAGTTTAATTCAAATACAATCACACGCTAATTTTATATATATGTATTATGTTTATATATATATGAAAAACAATAGAAAAAATAAAAGATAATTGGGTCAGGTATTGATATTAAAAATAAAGAAGGCATCTCCTGACCACGAGCATATGTGCTTTTTAGATGGCAGAGCGTCATCTAGTGGAGCAAAAATAAACTAAACGTTTATTTAGCTTGCTCCGTGATATTTGGCCAACCCAATTTCTTGATAAATCAAGAAAAGCCATCCACGAACGCGTTTCGCGCTGTTGGCGCTCGTCAGCGTGGAGTAGGCTGTAACCACTGCGACCAAAACGATTTTTTGGTCCCAGAGGCTTCTTGAGAAATCAAGAAATGGGAATTTAAGGCCAAAATTTCGTAAAGACGCTTAACACATGAAAAAACAATAGAAAAAAATAAAAGATAAGTGGGTCAGGTGTTGATATTAAAAATAGGGAAGGCATCTCCTGACAACGAGCACATGTGCTTTTTAGATGGCAGAGCGCCATCTAGTGGAGCAAAAATAAACTAAACGTTTATTTAGCTTGCTCCGTGATATTTGGCCAACCCAAATACCTGTGTACAACACAGCAAAACAAGAGTCTACTGGGTTCATCCCATTTTTCCTTATACACGGGCGTGAAGCCGAGACTCCACTAGACATGTTATTCCCCAAGTTATTGACAGAAGATGACGATTTCATCCAAACTCTAGGGGCAAGAGCCGAAGACGCACGAAAACTGGCACGTATCCACTCCATGAGATCTCAAGAAAGTAATAAACATCGCTATGACGCCCATCACAGAAATATAATTTACCAGCCTGGAGATCTTGTATGGATCTTTATCCCTGTGCGTAAAGTGGGATATTCGGAAAAACTAATGAGACGTTACTTCGGCCCATACAAAGTAACCCGAAAAATATCCGATGTGACCTATGAAGTGGAAACATTTGGAAACCAGCAAGGTCGTCGTAAAACAAAAGATTTAGTTCACATTTGTAGGATGAAACCTTATTTAAACCCAGAGGACCAGGAGGACCACCTAGAAGAGGACCCAGAAGATGACTCGACAAACTTCCAGGAAGAAAACATCCCCACTGAACGAACACAACAAACACAGACCCGCGAAGAGATCTCAGGCCCTATCACCCGTTCTCGAGCCTTGAGACTGAGGATGTAAGTCTCCTTCTGAGCATCGGGTCGATGCTCTTTATAGGAGGAGGCTATGTGGCGAAGAAATATTTCACTATTTAATTTAATATTATTCAATGAAAATATTCAACAGGTTATAAAAATATATATTACTCTGTATTTGTGAAATCATCTTTAAAACATTTCTTTGCTTGCTTGCTTAAGATTCCCTAGCTGGAGATAGTTTTGCTGAATTGTAAATAATTGTCGACTCGTCGCTGTGACGTCATCAATAAATACTTTTACATCTTAGGATATTTCAAGGCTTGATTTCTACGCTACAATATATATATATATATATATATATATATATAATAACATAATAGTGATTGATAGTTCAATGTTTTATTTGTGTGATATCATTTTTTAAAAATATTTTCCCATTTTCACTTATATTTCATTTCAAATTTCACAATTTTACATTTGAATTTATTTTAATATTTTATTTTAACCAACTTTTCAAACATTTTTTGCGCTTTGTGTTTTCGGTAAAAATTTTAGTTTAACATTTTCTTATATATATATATTTTGTTATTTTATTTGTTTTTTATGCGAAAAATCTTTTTACATATAGTACAAATAATTTTAAATATAAAATAGGCGTTATTGTTAGTTTTCAAAATATTCACACCCATATTTCACAAATTTTATTTTGTTCATAATATAAATATACATATCAATTTTTTTTCTCCCTATTGAATATAACAAAATATTTTTAAAACTTAATTTTGTTGACGTTATTTGGCGCTGAGTTTGTTGTTGATACACTTTAAAATGTTATAATACCTTAATAAAGGTTAGCGTTCAGTCAACTGAAATATTGGTAAAATAAATGATATTTTGATTCAATATATGCATTTTTAATTATAGTTATTTGTATTTTCATTAACGACACTTTACGTCTTTTTAATATCAGGTCTCCATAAAATGCCAATCGACAAACTTAATATGAATAGTTTTGCTTTAAAAAGGACGTCATTAGGTCGCCGAAAGGTTGGGATATAAAATAAGTTTGTGACCATTGTAATATTTCTGGAATTTTCCATTCGGTATTTACTCATTCTTTGATTGACAGTCAATGGTCAAGTAACCAATCAGGGTTAAGCAGGATAATTTGATTCTATGAAAGGCGGGAAAGAATAAAGGCGATGACCATTGGCCCCAACGTTTTAATGTGTTTTTGAAACCCTCAGTTGACAATTAGTTAGAAACAAAGAAGAAGGATTTATTGATAGTTTTACAGTGAGTAAACCTCCAAGTGTGTGTGATAACTGTATTTAAGATATGAAAGCATTTAAGCATAATGTTTCTTTTTCACAAAAATCAAACTTCTACTGTTCTTACTGCGATGCAAAATATTGGGAGGGCTTGGCTCATCAGTGATGGACCCTCCTAGCGGTTTCGCCAATTTAATCCATCAGACCTCTTTTTAAGAGTTCTAATACTGTATTGGACGATTCTGATTATATTCGCTACACTGAAGAATGGAATCTTAGAAATGGTTTTTAAGCAAACTATGGACATTAGGACAGTAGAATTACGTATAAATATTGGCATCGAGCAATATAATAGCAAACAATAAGCCAGTTAAGCATAAAGTAATAACGCGCCATCTATTATAACCATGGTAGCGACTGCTTCAAGTACACCATATGTCTATACAAAGGTAGCAATAAGTTCGTTTTTTGCCCTCACAGGTGTGCCAGACCTGTTTGATTACTAGCACTCGGTGGTGGGGTTAGACTTTTGCAAGCTTAAGAAGCCATTGAAACAATTTCCTTCTTCAGAAAAAGTGTCCGATGCAGGAAACGATTCCGTGTGTGACTGTATAATGTTATTAAAACAGTGAATAAACTGACACCTTTATCACTGAACAAAAACACATAGGTTGCAGCGTGAACCATATGAGTTCTATTAGATCGATATTAGAACATATTATGGATTTAACCTGAAAAAAATAGTTTTCAAAAAATAAAGGCGATATAAAAAATGGTATTTTCTAGGAAAAAACCCAAAACACTATCTCACCAGCAATATAGTGTAGGATAAGTGAAGTGCTTGAAAAATGGAAACGTCGCCCAGTTACTTGAAATATCGAGTGTATTTTGGGCTAAAAAAACTTTTGTCTGTTATATCTATAATACTCGTATAGGCTTCTATTGTTTCTTCTATTTATGCAAATACGATGTTTCATTGAGCTTCCAAGTATAAGTGGTGTACAAGTCATGATGATCATGATGATTAGTTAACAACTGATTTTTCTGTAGGTGATTTGCATAAGGAAATGGTCACTTTTGCATTCACAAGTATCTCAGAGCCGCGTTACATTTTTCTCTGGGGGGTTTGGACATCTTCAAGAATCGAGGCCATTAGAGAATACTTTTTTATTCAGAAAAAAAAGTGCCCAATGCGGGATTCGATCCTGTGTCATGGCTATCCAAATTGGAAGGTTTATACCACTCCTCCATCAAAAGAATGATGATAAATCATCGTTTTACGACAAATAAATAGCTGTCACACTGAATATTGTCTTCTTTCCTCTACATGACCATAGTTTTCTAAATTTGACATCATTTGAGACATTATAACAAGTGGTCATAAGCAATTTATATCAATTCGAAAATAACTTTTTTGTTGTTTATTCCTAGTATACGTGGTACAGGCCATGATTATCATGGTGGGTAGAAGAAGGCGACTGCTTTTACTGTAAGTACACCACATGTCTACACATGTGAAAAGCAGTTCGACTTTCCACTTACAAATGTACCAGAGCCCCGTTTGGTTAATTGCACTCGCTGCTAAGGTTGACCTTTTGCAAGAATCGGAGGCCATTGGAGTTTTTTGCTTTTTTTTTATCAGAAGAAATTCCCAATGCGGGAATCGAACCCGGGTCGTATCGGTCGAAAACCAAAGGTTTAGACCATCCTTCCACCGACCCCCTTCGAAAATAACAAAGAGTTAAAAATATTATAAATAAAAGAGAATATGATTGGGGATTGCCCATTGGTGCAATCAGAGGCGTAATAATGATATAATATTCTTAGAATAAAAAGGAAAACCTCTAAAACTGCTACCTAGTTATTATGTAAATTGCTACGTCAGATAGGTCAGGGTCAAGGACTTTCTTCTAACATATCTCCCATCACTGATGTACAGTACTTGGAATTGCTAGGTGACACGCTGCAGACAGGGTAGTCTGATCACTGATGTACAGTACTTGATATTGCTAGGCGACATGCTGCAGACAGGGTAGTCTGATCACTGATGTACAGTACTTGGAATTGCTAGGTGACATGAAGCAGACAGGGTAGTCTGTTCAATGATGTACAGTACTTAGAATTGCTAGGTGACATGCAGCAGACAGGGTAGTCTGATCACTGATATACAGTACTTGAAATTGCTAGGTGACACGCTGCAGACAGGGTAGTCTGATCACTGATGTACAGTACTTAGAATTGCTAGGTGACACGCTGCAGACAGGGTAGTCTGATCACTGATGTACAGTACTTAGAATTGCTAGGTGACATGCAGCAGACAGGGTAGTCTGATCACTGATGTACAGTACTTAGAATTGCTAGGTGACATGCAGCAGACGGGGTAGTCTGATCACTGATGTACAGTACTTAGAATTGCTAGGTGACACGCTGCAGACAGGGTAGTCTTATCACTGATGTACAGTACTTAGAATTGCTAGGTGACATGCAGCAGACGGGGTAGTCTGATCACTGATGTACAGTACTTAGAATTGCTAGGTGACACGCTGCAGACAGGGTAGTCTGATCACTGATGTACAGTACTTGGAATTGCTAGGTGACATGCAGCAGACAGGGTAGTCTGATCACTGATGTACAGTACTTGGAATTGCTAGGTGACATGCAGCAGACAGGGTAGTCTGATCACTGATGTACAGTACTTGGAATTGCTAGGTGACATGCAGCAGACGGGGTAGTCTGATCACTGATGTACAGTACTTAAAATTGCTAGGTGACATGCAGCAGACAGGGTAGTCTGATCACTGATGTACAGTACTTGGAATTGCTAGGTGACATGCAGCAGACAGGGTAGTCTGATCACTGATGTACAGTACTTGGAATTGCTAGGTGACATGCAGCAGACAGGGTAGTCTGATCACTGATGTACAGTACTTAGAATTGCTAGGTGACATGCAGCAGACAGGGTAGTCTGATCACTGATGTACAGTACTTGGAATTGCTAGGTGACATGCAGCAGACAGGGTAGTCTGATCACTGATGCACAGTACTTAGAATTGCTAGGTGACATGCAGCAGACAGGGTAGTCTGATAACTGATGTACAGTATTTGGAATTGCTAGGTGACATGCAGCAGACAGGGTAGTCTGATTACTGATGTACAGTACTTAGAATTTCTAGGTGACATGCAGCAGACAGGGTAGTCTGATCACTGATGTACAGTACTTAGAATTGCTAGGTGACATGCAGCAGACAGGGTAGTCTGATCACTGATGTACAGAACTTGGAATTGCTAGATGACACGCTGCAGACATGGTAGTCTGATCACTGATGTACAGTACTTGGAATTGCTAGGTGAAACGCTGCAGACAGGGTAGTCTGATCACTGATGTACAGTACTTAGAATTGCTAGGTGACATGCTGCAGAAAGGGTAGTCTGATCACTGATGTACAGTACTTAGAATTGCTAGGTGACATGCAGCAGACAGGGTAGTCTGATCACTGATGTACAGTACTTGGAATTGCTAGGTGAAACGCTGCAGACAGGGTAGTCTGATCACTGATGTACAGTACTTAGAATTGCTAGGTGACACGCTGCAGACAGGGTAGTCTGATCACTGATGTACAGTACTTAGAATTGCTAGGTGACATGCAGCAGACGGGGTAGTCTGATCACTGATGTACAGTACTTAGAATTGCAAGGTGACATGCAGCAGACGGGGTAGTCTGATCACTGATGTACAGTACTTAGAATTGCTAGGTGACACGCTGCAGACAGGGTAGTCTGATCACTGATGTACAGTACTTAGAATTGCTAGGTGACATGCAGCAGACGGGGTAGTCTGATCACTGATGTACAGTACTTAGAATTGCTAGGTGACACGCTGCAGACAGGGTAGTCTGATCACTGATGTACAGTACTTGGAATTGCTAGGTGACATGCAGCAGACAGGGTAGTCTGATCACTGATGTACAGTACTTGGAATTGCTAGGTGACACGCTACAGACAGGGTAGTCTGATCACTGATGTACAGTACTTGGAATTGCTAGGTGACACGCTGCAGACAGGGTAGTCTGATCACTGATGTACAGTACTTGGAATTGCTAGGTGACATGCTGCAGACAGGGTAGTCTGATCACTGATGTACAGTATTTGGAATTGCTAGATGACACGCTGCAGACAGGGTAGTCTGATAACTGATGTACAGTATTTGGAATTGCTAAGTGACATGCAGCAGACAGGGTAGTCTGATCACTGATGTACAGTACTTGGAATTGCTAGGTGACACGCTGCAGACAGGGTAGTTTGATCACTGATGTATAGTACTTAGAATTGCTAGGTGACATGCAGCAGACAGGGTAGTCTGATCACTGATGTACAGTACTTGGAATTGCTAGGTGACATGCAGCAGACAGGGTAGTCTGATCACTGATGTACAGTACTTGGAATTGCTAGGTGACATGCAGCAGACAGAGTAGTCTGATCACTGATGTACAGTACTTGGAATTGATAGGCGACACGCTGCAGTCAAGGTAGTCGGGCTTTCTTTACTCTATTAGGAGTAGAGTTTATTATCATTATGCCTGATCGCGGTCTGAACAAATCGTTTATTGTTGCCCGAATACCACTGAAGATTCCTTTTGGCAGAATAACATGGTCCCGTGATGTTTAGCTTAAAACTATTTAGGAACCTAATAATACATAACAGCAAGACTGTGGATAATAGCCATATCCCTTTTCATCCTAGTTTTCTAAAGATGCGATAAACAGGTAGACAAACTACAGGAATCACACAGGAATTTATTCAAGGCAAGAACAAACTATGAAAAGCAATGAGGAAAGTTCACAGAGTAGCAAAATATAAATATAAAAATATACTCTGTTAATAGAATAATAAATACTTTGATACAATATATATAT
Organism: Cordylochernes scorpioides; assembly: GCA_030710605.1. Taxonomy (NCBI): domain Eukaryota; kingdom Metazoa; phylum Arthropoda; class Arachnida; order Pseudoscorpiones; family Chernetidae; genus Cordylochernes; species Cordylochernes scorpioides. The sequence goes on from CP092882.1 coordinate 30,399,710, forward strand.
GAACTATCGATTGATTTACATATCTCCTGGACATACATTAAACAATACCACAGGTTTATGGAGATGAGTTTATTTTCTTTTTATCAATGTAATCTCAAGCTTTCAGGCATCTCTGCCCTTCTACAGGAGAACATAAATAAACGAATAAAACTTCCACTGGTGCTAAACTATTAAAAAACTACATACATCGATTTTGTGATAGTTTATCATCAGGCGGCGTTTTATTCGTTTATTTATATTCTTCTGTTGAAGGACCGAGATGGCCGAAAGCTTGAGACTACGTTAATAAAAATAAATAATCTCCAGGAACCTGTGGTATTGTTCAATTAATATGAGAACTATATATTATAGCAAGATTACAACACTCCCTACACTGTACTTACTTCACTGGAAAAGTATTGAGAGGGGCCTAACAGAGCTACAAGATTCCTGAAGGACCCGTCCTGTCCAAGGTGACATAATTCCTCCAAGCATGCAAGTCCGCTATTGTCAGGGCGACGCGACGAGTCATCCTATTGTCCAAGATGGTCATCATAGCCTGTACATAGTATACTTGGGTTAAATAAAATCAGCCATCCCAATCAATTAATACCTTTTTTAGAACCTCTCTCTTTAGTCCCCTATATATAGATTCACCAGAAGGTTACAGCAAATGAATGGAAAAAGAAAGAAATTCATATTTAAAAACTCATATGGGAAATATGTACATATAGAGGTACAGTAGCACCTCCATGAGAGGACACTCACGCTAGAGGACACCTCTCTATAAAGGACAGTTTTCATCGCCAAAAATACCATTTTTACTATTCAGCAACTTTCCGGTAAGAAGACACTTCTCCCTAAAGAACACTTTGGCTTTGCAACTAGGTATCCTTTACAGAGAGGTTCTACTGTATTTTGATATATCATTATAAATCTGGGTAATAAGTATTTTTGCCATCTCTCTCATGTTTATGATAATTAGCGCCATATCTAGCTTAAAATAAAAAAGTTCGATATTATAATCTTTTAAATCAATTTTTATCAAAATTTGAAACTACTATAGACGCGTATGATTCTTTTAAAAATTAAACAATTTCTACTGCCCTTACTGCAATGGAAAAATTAATGGGAGGACCTGGCTCATCAGTGGCGAACCCTTTCAGCGGTTTCGCCAGTTTAATCTACCATACCGCTGTTATATTGCATTTTTCGATCTTCCTTTTATAGTGATACTGATGCTAGACTCTTGGAATGGGTATTTCAGATGAACTATGGACATAAGCTTTGAGGACCGCAGAATTACATAGATTTATAAATATATTTTACCATAATGGAAATTTCCTTGAGTAATTTTCTCAATAAAAGGAGAAAAAGGCGGTATTGGGCCATATACTGGGAAGATCTTGCTATATTTGACTAATGACCTCATTCTGGAGTATCATCAGATTACCTAACAAAAAGAAAAAAAGGGGGGATGGCTATCTTCTGTTTTATCTTACGTAACCGCGGAAATACTTTTTAGGCAAACGCCCCGCGGTAGCAACTCTTCAAGGAAGATGATCATATATGAGGATTACCTCACTCGTTTATCCCCTTATACAATCCACCCGGAATGTTTGAAATATGGGATTTTAATAAAAGGAAGGGGGTGTCTATATACAGTAAATCCTCGTTATAACGCTTCCTTTCATAGTGTCATCCCACTTATTGGGCTCTTTTTTCTTTTGTCGAGGTTACATTTTGTAACATACCTCCCGTTTATAATACGCTGCAATCCTATTTATACTGATATTTCCATTGTATTTTGATGCATTGGCTCGCCATCTGATATCAAAATTCGAAACTATTATAGACGCGTATGATTCTTTTTCAAAAAGACAGTATAAATTGTTTATTTTTTAAAAAATAATCACACGCGTTTATAATAATTTCGAATTTTGATATTTCCATTGTAAATATTATTTATTTTACATAGGCTAGTAAATAAATGAAAAAATCCCTCTGATGCGATAAAATTCCACACTTCCTTGTATGGGCCAGTCTGGGGGGTAGCAAGTCACTTGTGTCCGATTATGTCCTTCCCTCGGTATCGTATCAAGGGCTAAATATTTTTAATTTTTAATGAAATTTGTTTTGAGGGAATGTCTTTGCTAAACATTTGAATACGAGCAATTTTTCATTATTTTCCCTCAGCTCAAACTTCCCTTGTCGTATTTAGCCTCTAATCACGTTGTCAACAAAGAATAGACCACAGTTTCGATGTGATGTACCCCAGTATATGGCCTAGATTGCTATAGTAGTGATTCAAACCTCCTGGACATAAATTAAACAACGCCACAGGTTTCTGGAGATAGTTTTGCATCAGTTTTATTCGTTTATTTATGTTCTCCTGTAGAAGGGCCTGAAATGTTGAGACACGTTAATAAAGTGAAAAGAAACTCATCCCCTTAAACCTGTGATATTGTTTAATTGAAGTAGAAATATCATTCTGTGATTTATTTTTATATCATTATTTATTTATAAAATCAGATTCTAAAGTGTTCATAATAATGACCACTGGGGAAACTACATTCGACACCGATACAAATATATATTCAATGAGGTATCGACGACGTCAGGTTCCCATGGCTGAGCCATAAACCTGGTGGTCTCCATAATGACGGTTGTATTATTATAATCATTTTGAGTAAAATCAATCATTCCTCCAGGGAAAAGTGTCTTTTTGAAAACCTTTTTATTGTTCTCTAGCTTTCGGGCACGTACGCCCTTCTACAAGAGAAAACATGGTATAATGATACGCCAATAGAACACGAGTTAAATATAATCGGATACTATTTTACATATTTTTATGAAGATATAAAAATTATTTTTTACATATTAACTATTATACAAATTGAGACAAAATATTTTATTAAAAAATATATATATCTAATAAGAGAGGACAAACAAATGAATAAATATAGGCTACTAGAAAAACCAAGGAAGGGCGTACGTGCCCGAAAGCTAGAGAACAATAAAAATGTTTTCAAAAAGACACTTTTCCCTGGAGGAATGATTGATTTTACTCAATATTTATGCAAGGGATTATTTTATATAATTATAATCATTTTATTCGCGATCAAACGTTGTGGCCCACTGTACCTATTACATCCCAAACACGATGCGACGCCAGCCATCTCTATATTAAGTTCGATGTAACATCTCGGCGACCGTTTATGGTTATATAACAAGTGTATTTAGACCGAGCTCTCTGTGTAAATATTGTTGGGAGTTTCTAGAACGATATCATTGTACTCACTGTCTCTTTTAATACTGATCTCTTGGGACCTTTGTGCTTGCGTGTGCATAGAAATGAAGGTCATTATTTTTATTATTATTAATGTTAGTAAAACATCTATTGTACGCACTTTCATTAAAAATTTTATGTTTTATTCTCAACTTTTTTTTTCTAGGAAATTACGAAAGTATATAATTTATTCCTTTTAAGATAAATTTTGGTATAGAAATTTAAAAAATAATAATAATTTTAACGAGTGAAAATATCAGATTACAAAAACGTAAATCTTTATCCTTGGCAGATGCTATAGATATTTTAAAGAAATACAACCAAAATGTTAAGCAATGCAAAGTTTCAAGTGACCTACATTCTCAATTCGTAACGTTCTTGGAAAAGGTCGTAGTATAGTAAACCATACTTTAACAGTTGAAGTGTGTGAAACGTTAGAAAGTTAGAAAAGGAAAAATTAATGACATATTGAAAGTTATGAATAAATGGTTTTTTGAGATGTCAAAATATTCCAATAAAGGAAGGAATTTATCAGGGCCCAATAAACCACTACGGTGATAGAAGCAACGGCTCCACAGGATGGTTCACTTGATGTATTCAGACATCGTGATGTCCATCGCCAAAGTTGTGCCGAGAAGGATGATGAGACCAGTACGTGAGGGCGAATACTTTTCTACCAAGATTTTAACAGGCACATTTCCTCCTGAATATACAAGGGTCACTACAAAGGTTTTCGCAATAACTTATTTCTATAAAGCTGCAACTTTCTATTTTTCATAGTTTCTCAAAGTATTCATCCTTAACACCTATGCAATATTTCAACCGTGAAAACCAATTATCTTACACCAGTCATCTTCGGGGATGGAATTTACGGCATTGATAAAGGCTTGCAGTGCTTCATCATCAGTGTCAAATTTTATCCCTTTCAACAATAATTTTTGGAAATAAAAAAGTCACAAGGTGCTAGGTCTGGTGAATATGGTGGATGAGTGACTAATTGGACACCATTGTCATGGTGAAGAAGCACTCCTATAAGTTTATAACAATGGGTGAGAAATGTTATGAAGGAAAATTACGAAAAGTACCCCTAACAATAGTATTATGTGAAAATATCTGAAAAAAACTTATATTCGGCAAATTCAAAATGCCTGTATGTTTTGAGAATATAAAAACATTTTCTCTTGTAACTACTGGCAGCAAATGTTTTTTTCTTCGAATAAGATCTCAAATTTTTTTCAAAAACCTCGTTAAACAAGAGAAACATTTTTTTAAATTTTAAATTATAGATTTCATTTGTGGCTTTACAGAATTATGATTATATTTATAATAATGGGAAAAATAACAACAAAAAAGAAACAAGTTTGGCCTTAAATACCCATTTCTTGGTTTCTCAATAAGCCTCTGGGACTAAAACATTTTTGGTCGCAGTGGTACAGCCTGCACCACGCTGACAAGGGTCAGTAGCCCGAAACGCGTTCGTGGTTGGCTTTTCTTGATTTATCAAGAAAATGGGTTGGCCAATTATCAGGGAACAGTCTAAATCAACGTTTAATTGATTTCTTTTCCACTAGATGGCGCTCTGCCATCTAAAAAGCTCCAAGGTCAGGATGCCTTTTTTGATTTATAATAATTAAAACAAATTAATCCCCAATAAGTTTTGTTAATGAATTAATATTTCGTCACTTGAAAACACACACAAAATTTTTGCGATGATATGTCTGCTATTTTTTAGTTTATTTCAATTTATTTGTTTCCCTTCAAAACATTTTACGATTTCCACTTTTATTGCGAATTTGGCCAACCCCCCTTCGCTAAAATGAATTTCAACTGAATTTTTTTGGCACGAAATTTTGTTTCATCTTAAAGAATAAAATAACTCCCTACTGTTCTTAGTACGATGTGGAAATATCGGAAGGACCTGGCTCATCAGTAGCGAATCCTCCCAGTGGTTTCGCCAGTTTAATCAACAAGACAGCTCTAATATTGTATTTGGTCTGTTTTGCATATATAATCAGAACTTTAAAACCTCCCCCCCCTTCTGGTTAAGTTATTTATACATTAAACAAGAACTATTTCAAAGTGCCAGAAAACCATAACAAACCAAATAAAATGTTAGAGTTGTCTGGTAAATTAAACTGGCGAAACCACTGAGAGGGTTGATCACTGATGAGCCAGGTCCTTCCCACATTTTACAATCGAACTAAGGACAGTAGGAAGTTGCTTTATTTGGAAAAGTATCGCTGAATCATCTTATAATTGTAGTAAATGATTTTAAAAATGGCATATCCTGACCAGGCTCACGTGAGCATTTCAGAGCGCCATCTGGTGGAACAAAAATCAACTAAACGTTCATTCATCGTATTCCGTGATATTTGGCCAACCCAATTTCTTGATAAATCAAGAAAATCTAACCACGTACGCATTTCGGGCTGTTGGCTCTCGTCAGCGTGGCGCAGGCTGTACTTTCTACGACTAATAATTAGGTCCTAGAGGCTTTCTAAGAAATAAAGAAATGGGTATTTAAGATCAGGTTTACGTAAATATATATTTTTAATATTCAGCTTATTAATTGTAGAAACAAGAAATAAAGAATAACTAGAAATAGCTCCGAGTAGTTCCATTCCCAGCCTACAGATGACGCTATGTATTCTGCTATTGGAAGAAAATTATCTTGAAAACAAAGCTTTTCAAATTACTTTGACACCCTAGCTTCTTAATGCGCCTCGATTTCTCTACGTAAAAATAACCCCAATCATAGTAAATAGACAAACACCTATTGAATAACAAGTTATCATCTCTTGAAAGATTTTTTTTGAGAAATTTTCCAAAAAAAAAAAAAAAGATTCCAAGATGTTTCACAATTGGAAATTTCAGATACAGTGAAGTATGATGAGTATAAAAAAAGAGATTTTCAATTAGAAACATTGTTGACTTCCTCAGCATTGTTCCAGTGGTGAGTAGATAATTGTACATTCGGTCGTGCAGAGAGATGTTGGGGAATTGTCTTTGGGATAATCCACAATTAGAAAATAGAATGTCAATTACAGCGTAAGTAGAATCACACTTCATCACTCTGCTTCACGGATAGTAGCAACGCCATTTATCCACAATAAATTGAAATATTTTAATAGCGTTCGAAGATTAAGAAAAAGGATCGTGCGCGACTCTAAACATTGATTTTTATATTTTTACAGAATATTGGTCAAATATTATTTTATTAATCAATAAAAGCCAAACACTTACGCGTTTCAGACTGGTAGCCATCATAGTGCAGGCTGTTCCTCAACGACTAACAAAGGTTGTCCTAGAGCAGGGTCGGCAACCTGCGGCCACATACAGCTCTTTGGATGTGAAGCTGTGTGTAGTACTCCCATAAATAAAGTTTTTAGCGTTTTATTGTTGTCAAGAAAAAAGTCGTGGCTCTTTAAAAACTTTTAAATTTTGTTAATTGGTATTTTTGACTCATTCGATTCAAAAGGTTGTCGACCCCAATCCTAGAGGCTTTCTGAGAAATCAATAGATATATTGTTAAGGCCATAAGTGCGTGAGAACGTAAATATATACGAAAAGAATACAAAAGAGGTTGTACTGAGGGGTATGTAAACCTAAGAACCTACCTGATGTTGAGAATGTAGTTTTAAATAAATAAACTCTATGAAAGAAATATTACAAAAGCAAAATCCCAGTACAATTCAATTTTCGTACTAATTTTCATAGAGTTTATGTATTCGACATTAAGAAGGTTTACATCCTCTATAGTACAACCTCTCCCCAACGGCACTAATGTTGAAGTCCTCTCAGATGATGAAGTCTAACTGTAGGTGTCTGGTTATGATAGTATAACAACAAACGGCTTTATTAAGGCCTAACGTCTTGTAAGGAGTCGCAGTACATCAATGTTTATTGAAGAAGAAATAAGAAATATACTTACATAATTAAGAAGGCGCGTTAATGCAACATAATATGAATATTTTAATAAAATACTCAATTTGATGTTTGCGGAAGAGCGATTGCTCGAAGCATATTATATATTTATAATTGTATGTATTTATACTGTTCTCAAAGCTTATTTCCATAAGTCATCTAAAATATCCATTCCAAGAGTCTAGCATCAGTATCACTATAAAAGGAAAACCGAAAAAATGTAATATAACAGCGGTATGGTAGATTAAACTGGCGAAACCGCTGGGAGGGTTCACCACTGATGAGCCAGGCCCTCTTATTAATTTTTCCATTGCACGTAAGGGCAGTAGATATTGTTTGATTTTTAAAAGAATCATACGTGTCTATAATAGTTTCGAATTTTCATATTTAAGAGTGTAATGAGGGAGTAATATACATATTTATTACAAGAGAAGGAATGGCATCATCTTGAAGAAGGAACAAATGTTAACGGCGACGTGTTTCTTTTATTAATGCTGTAAATTCGGCAAGCTTTCGGACTTTGACGTCCTTTAAAGTCCGAAAGCTTGCAGAATTTACAGCATTAATAAAAGAAACTCGTTAACCTTTGTTCCTTCTTCAAGATACATATTTATCTTAATTTTTGTTTTAGGAGGCTATTTTATCCAAGATCGTTTTACTGAAATATGTAAATATAAAAAAAATCAGCGACCGACGCACCTCTCGGATATGTATGCAACTGCTGGGTCGCCCTCAGTTCTTCCGTTTGTTATCACGTTATCTTCAGTGAAAGTAATCAACTTATCAGATAATTTTGGGGTAGAGCCCTTGGATTGCTTATTTTGTTAAGGGCTGTGTACATTTGGCTTAGGGTTGTGTATGCCTCCTCTGTTCCCCGTTCTTATATTTGTCTCCAGCCATCAGAATTTCATTTCCTTCGTTTACCTATCATTCTATGTGGTTTGGCAGGACATTCCTGTCTGAATTATGTCTTGGAATGGTCACCACTACTACACTACTGCCATCCTTACTGGTCACGGTCACGTTCTTGCAGATCTAGCGCTCTGGCATAGAGATCTGGATCCAACATGTCCTCACTGCCGGGAATAACCACAATCTATACACCACCTATTCTACTTCTTTCCAGCTTTTGTGCTACAAACAGCCCTACCACTTGGAGTACAAGACTTCAACCCTGCCCCTACTCCCTGACTCACTACCTGCCTGGAACTTCCTGGTTCACTGCAGCAATCTGCTCTTTCCAAGACCTCTAGACTGTACAGCCCGGGTAGTTGGTGACTCCAGCAACCCGGGTTACCTCTATTTTCTCTCTCTGTAGTTTAGTAAGTTATATAAATTTTGCTCTTACAACGGATTTGGAGCAAATATACAAACAGAAAGCAGATTCTAACTTTAGCCTCATTGATTAGTTTATTAACAGTTAGGGATATCTAGCAGATGTTGATTTCAGTTTAATTGTATCTTGAATGTCATTCCTAATTCACATTAGGATTCCTCCTCAACTTTTCTCCCCTTTGTCCCCTTTGTCTTGTATAATAATCGTCCATCACATGATATCTACCTCTTTGGTAACCAAGTTTCTATTATCGCAAAATCTTTAAGGTAATTAATTAGTAAGAACAACCGTTAACATTCTATCATATTCTTTAATGTTCAAGCTTAAAATTTAAACTTTAATATTTTATACTTGCTGACGCGCGATAATTCCAATTCACGCTTTCTGACGGATATTCAGAGAGCCTATTGGAGTTTTCATTTATTTGTTTATCTGTTCGCTTTCAGGAATATTGGCATCTTTTGCTTTTATCACTATTTGCTATATTGTGGTTCCTTTTGAGTCGACCACTTGGCCATTGACACCTACTTAGTGTTATCTATATACTAGCCGAGTGACCCGGGCAACGACCCGGGTCTACCCGAAAGTCCTGTGAGGACACATTAAGAGTATTGATGGTGGCTTAAAAATTGTAATGGGTATATTCTGGTTTCTTATAAGCAACATTTAAAGTAAGGTTAAATGAAAATACTTTCTAAACAAAGTATATATATTCGGGCAGATACGAACACGAATAAATCCCGGGCATCCAGAGTAGATCCTCAAGGACAATTCCCACAGAGAAGAAATTCTGATTATAAGCAAAAATGTAATTAACAATTCGATTAGAAACACGAAATATCTACCATTAGAAATTGATAGAATTCAATAATTCAAACGCACATATTTTGAAAACAAGGCAATTTGGTAAATAAAGTAAAATTTGAAAGCAAAATTTCTATGATTAGAAAAATTGAATAAATTAAAAAATAAATATTACTACTAACATTTGGAGAATAAAAATAGGTGTGACACACAAAGCAAAAAATAACGAAAAGGTTTTGGTATATAGATCGCTATGTATATTTCAATATCTTTGAAAGAGATTGCTTATAACTTTACAACTAAAAACATGTTAGTGTATTATCTATAGAAAATAAGAGCTTATTATCCCTCATATTCGACCTAATGCCCTTTTCGAAATTTTCTTTTCCCTATCAGTTTACGGCGTTATTCTCGAGCCTTTTTACTATAATCTTCACCTATTTAAAATTTACGTGTTTTAGCTTAGTTGTATCTTGGAATAATTTATTTTTATCTTCATAATCGAGAACCACTAATAAAATTGGCGAGTTGTTGCTTTTCGAAAGCCTGTGACATCGGGTTATATTTATCTGGAATTTGCAGTTTCTTCTATTAATCTTCTGAGATCTTCTGAATACATTCGGATGGCCTTTTGTTTTCTTATCTCTCAACTCCATAGAAACCCCAATTTTGCTCGCGCAGTCTCATTAGTTACCGCTATTTTATCTAAACAGATTGCGAATCTTATTTCTAGCCTCGAAGTCTTTGGTCCCACTTCCCTCTTCTCCTCGAGGTATGAGAAAATTGAATCAATTCTGTCACCAAGGTTTTTTAACTTTTCTGAAATTTAGATGATCAACAGCTTTACTTCATACTCCGACGATTCTTTCACCGCGGGTGGAAAAAACTGCGGTAAGAGTAGTTAGATGGGTGGATCAGAGTTTAAGTAAAATATAAGTTTTAGATGCATTAAAAGGTGAAATATTTTTATTTAGGGAAATAAAATCTAAGATTATTTATAGAGACAAAAATATACTTTTCAAAACATACACCCAGGTCAGAATATCCCTTATATATATATAATATAAATAGGGATTTATCATTCTGATCAGTTTGCTCCTTAAGTTTTAAATGTAGTATCACTGTTATATTTTTATTATATAGTTTTTACACTATATTAATTCATATGAGCTTGCTCTATGATATATTTTTATATATAATATAATATACAAATTTAATTATATATTAGATATTCTAATATAAATAAAACTCCATACAGATTATAATTATCTTTTATTGTTTGATTATGAAAAAATAAATTATAAAAGTAATTTTAGAAAAAATAACTTCAGAACTTTTGTTTTTTTCATTGTTTAGATAGTTTAAAGATGTTTTTTATTAGTTATTCTTAAAAATATAACAGATAACAAACAGTAATATCTATATTTTTATAGATTAATTATTCATTTTATTACAAATTTAATCAACACAAAAACAATTAAGATAAATATATTTAAAAAAAAAAAAATTCTCAATAGAATAACAAACTAAAAAACTACCAGCATATTAGGGTTAGCACCTCTTTTATGTTAATTTAAACTCGCTAAGAATTGCCTAAGAAAGAATTGTCAAACTTGTCCCTCTCTTAAGAACCATGACACATTTCAAACGACTAGTTGTAAATTAGTAAATACTATTTATAAATTAACATGCCAAATTTGTCAATTATCATATATAGGACAAACGTGTAATCCATTAAATATACGAATAAACCTACATAGAAACCACGCTAAAAAATCAATTGGTAATATATATATAAAAGAACACAATCAATTACATACTTTTAACAACTTTAAGATAGAAATACTAGACATATGTCAAAACAAAAAACAACGACTATTATTAGAAAACAACTACATTTATAAACACAACACATTATTCCCTTATGGACTTAATGACGAATTAAACTACACATACAAACCACAAACAGAAGAAATTTCAACTTATGAAATCAGCTGCAAATACAAAAAAAAAATGAATTTAAAACTAAACCTAATAAAACTAGAGGTAAAACTACCAATAAATTAGGTTACATTGAATTTGAAGAATTACTGGACCCAAAACAAATGTACACTAACAACTTCGTCGATAAATTTATTAAAACATTATTTAAACTAAATAATAATAAATTTATCAAACTTATAGAATATATTAAAATTCATAATCTGACTAACAGATTAATAGATATCACACACGACATCTTTAAATACAGAAAAATTAAACAATCTACTAATAACATTAATATTATCATTAAATTTAATAACAATTTATTTAATCATATTAAGTTTAATGATATTTTTAATAACCAAAACATTAATAATCTTTTCCCTATAAAAAATTCAAATTTCAAAACAATCTGGAGATACAACAAAAATATAGGTAATTTAGTTTGCAATTATAACCAATTTATTAATAATTTGGCAAATTTTAAAAAAATTAAATGTAATTGCAACAACTATATTGATAAATATAAGTTTTCAGGTCATATATTAACTAGCAATTTTTCTTTTTTAAATCCAGAATATCAGGATATTTTAAATAAAGGGTATAAATATATACCTAAATTAAACACAATTATAATAATACAATTAAATCTATATTAAAAGATATAGATATTTTCATAAATAAAACTAGTATAAAATACAGTATTCCAGAATTTACTTTTCTGGAATGGAAACATAATATTAAAAAGGAAATTATAAATTATTATAATAATACACTTAAATACACAAAACCTAATTCAGATATTCCTTCTTTTAAAGAAAATATAATTAATTTACAGAAGGACTTTATTATCACTCCTATAGATAAATGTTCCAATAACTTATCTATAATTTGTAAAAATCTATACCACGATATACTAAAAAAGGAAATTGATAATAATCATAAATACACTTTTGCTAGAACTACAGCCACAAAAATCAAAAAAGACATCAAAAACGTTGAAAATTCACTAAAAATTTATAATCACTACAAATATCCAAACATACCAAAGTTCTATATAATTCCTAAACTACACAAAAAAACCTATTTCTTTCAGAACAATCACATCTGGTATAAATTCAGTTATAAAAAACATTGATATACAATTAGCTTCAACACTACAATTTATTATAAATAAATTAACTAATAAATATAATTATAAATTTATCGACTCAAATAAAAAAATCATTAACTATTTAATGAACAATTGGACAAACATGGAAACAGTACACACATTTGACTTTGAGGACCTATATTCTAAAATAAATTTAAGAGATCTAAATAATAAAATAACCAATTTATTTAACGAAATCATTAATGACAAAACTTTCCACATTAATATTATTCATAACAGATATAAAACAATTAAATTAGATCTTAAAACAGCAAAAACTCTACTGGAAACATTTTTAAATTTTAACTATATAGAATTTAAAAATAAAATATATATTCAATCAGAAGGAGTTCCCATGGGAACGTCTTCAAGTCCGTTATTAGCAAACTTAATATTATTCTGGTACGAAAGAGAATACTTTCTACAAAATAATGTTAACTGGCAAATGTTCCGTTATGTAGATGACATCATAATATTTAATAATCCACAGTTCAAAAATTTAATACCTAAAATTTATCCTAAATACTTGAAACTTAAGAACAATGAAAAAATTTATAGAAACAAAAAAGTTAACTTTTTAGACCTAAATATAGACCTTACAAATAATGCTATTAAAATTTATAATAAAAAAAGTAATTATAATTTCAATATTATAAAATACTGTAATATGAATTCTAATATTTCATTAAATTGTTGTAAAGGTATATATTTTGGTCAGTTTCTAAAATTTTATAGAATAAATAATATATTAGAAAATTTCATAGAAGATGTTAAAAATTTAAACATGGAATATATTAAAAACAAATTTAGTATCAGACAAGTAAAATATTTCAACAGTATATCAATTATAAAATACTTAAAAAAAATAAATGGAAGTATCCATTTATTAAATCAACTTTCTATAATTTCTTTCAATAATCACTACTACAAATTTATAATCTTTAACAATTAGTTAAACTTAAATTAAATAGCTGATTTGAAGATTTTTTCACAAGATTTTTAAAGTAATATTGTATAGAATTCATTTTGTTTAATCTCCAATTTCTGGGGAGGAAAATGGAAATTAAATAAAAGTGAATTTTCACAATTAATAGCTTTATTAAACTCTAATAATTTGCCTTTTTAAAGGAATATTGAAAGATGAATAAGTGTTTGCAACATCTTCGTACACATTTATTTTTAGCAAATCTTTATTGTCTTAGTAAAGTCTGATACAGCCTTTTATTGTTTATTTTCGGAACGCCAAAAAGTGACAAAAACAAATCAAAAAGGGATGATGATAACCTGCGTCTTGCAGATTAACATTTTCATAGAAACATATATATATACATATTTATTGCTAGCTATATATCACCATCTTCTCTCTTCAAACACGAAATCTCACAGGCGGTCTCCTCGCTCGAGGTGGGTTCCGCCTTAGGACAGGACCCTCCTCTTTCAAGGCCTCGGGGTCCAGCGAGCGAAGAGGCTCCAATGACTTTCCATCGTCTGTATCACTCTGAACCTCTGAATCTTGATCCGACCGCTGGCTAGTTAGTCCTGGCGACAGCGACTCCATATAACCTCTGTCTCGTACAACCTCCGAGATTATGGCACTGGGACCTGCTCCTCTTGAGTGCTCGGGTTGACGCTCTCCATCTCCACTCTCATCTTCCTCACCATTCCTCCACCTTTTTCTAATTTGATCCCTGTGATAGGCCTTTACCTGTCCGTGGATCAAAATGGTGTAGACTCTAGTTCCCTTCTTGCCCACAATTTTTCCTGGGATCCATTTATCACCACCTCTAAAGTTTTTACACCACACTAAATCATCTATCTGGAATTCTTCCAAATGGGTTCGCCGATCATACTTCATTTGCCTGGCTTGCTGGTCCCTAACTCTAGATGCCAAGCTGGGATGTATCAACGATACTCTGGTTCGAAGCGCACGCCCAATAAAGAGCTCTGATGGAGTCTTTCCCGTTGTCACATGCGGGGTGCTTCGATATGCCAGAAGAACTTTTGATAAGGTGTCTTGAATGGTATCCCCAATTTTCCTTTTATTTTTATCCAGGGCAGTCTTAATTGTTCTAACCGCTCTTTCAGCCAAGCCATTACTTTGCGGGTGGTACGCTGGGATCAATGTTTGTTTAATTCCATTTCCTTCCAGAAAACCTTTCATTTCACTACCAGTAAACTGAGGTCCATTATCAGATACAAGTTCCTCCGGTAGACCATAGGAAGAAAAAAGTCGCCTTAGTTGCTCAATGGTTTTGCGTGTGGTGGTCTCTCTCATTGGGATGGCTTCGATCCACTTTGAATGACTATCTACTACTATTAATAAATTAATGTTTTCCTTATTTGCAAAATCAATGTGAATTATTTGCCAAGGTCTGGTTGACCATTTCCAGGGTTGCCATTTTCCTTTATTTGGCCCATCCTGGGATTGCTGACAGCTTCTGCACTTATTTACCAAAAACTCGATTTGGGTATCTAGATTTGGCCACCAAAAATGTGATCTTGCTACAGCCTTCATTTTGTTCATACCGGAATGAGTCTCATGAAGACAGTTCAACATTTTTATTCTGAGAGATGGTGGAATGACAACTCTCATTCCCCAAACCAAACACTACCCATCTACAGTTAGCTCAAGTTTCCTTTGAAAATAAGGTCTGAGGTGATCAGCCACCTTTTCAGGCCAGCCTTGCTGAGTATAAAATTTGGCCAATGAGAGCACTTCGTCTTTTTCAGTTTCCGTGGCAATTTCCTCTGCTGTGATCGGCAATTCTTCCACATAGGATAAAGCATAGACATTATTTAATCTTGGAATTTCTTCACAGCCCACAGGAAAACGTGACAGAAGATCTGCATTCCCATGGTCTTGAGTTCTTCGAAATTTAATATCGTAAGTATAAGCTGACAAAATAAGCGCCCAACGCTGCAATCTTGAAGTAGATAAGGTGGGGATTCCTGATCTTGAGCCCAAAATGGTCACCAATGGCTTATGGTCTGTAATAAGAATAAATTTTCTTCCATAAATAAATTGATGAAACTTGGTAACTCCATAAATAATGGCTAGAGCCTCCTTCTCAATCTGAGAATAATTTTGTTCTGCTACCGATAAAGTCCGTGAGGCAAACATAATCGGTCTCTCCTGGCCTTCTATAATATGTGACAACACAGCGCCCACTCCAATCTGTGATGCATCAGTGGCCAAACACAATGGCAAAGTCGCATCATAAGGGACTAGCACCCTCTCAGAGGTAATGCTGTTCTTGCACTTGTCAATGGCCTCTCCACATTCCTTTGTCCAAACCCAAGGACGTTTTTTGTGAAGAAGCTCATGAAGAGGCTTTAAAAGCTCTGGCAAATTGGGTATGAACTTCCCATAAAAGTTTACCAAACCAAGAAATGACCTTAATTCAGAGATATTCGTAGGCGTTTTGGCCTTCTGTATTGCTTGTACCTTATGATCTAAAGGTCTGATGCCCTCTTCCGTGACAAGATGTCCTAAATATTCAATTTCTTTTTGCAAAAATAGGCATTTTTCTTTCTTTAGTTTGATATTATACTTCGCCAAGCGAGCAAATATAGTCTTCAACAACGCCAGATGTTCTTCAATTGATGCTGTGGCTATAAGGACATCATCAATATAACAAATTACGCCTCCTATACCTGACAAAACCCTATCCATTACAGATTGAAAATAACTGGGCGCATTTGCCAATCCAAATGGCATTCTCTTAAACCTGAAAAGCCCTTTATGAGTATTTATCGTTAGTAACGGTCGGGTGCCTGGGTCCACCTCTAATTGCAGATAAGCGTTCCTCAAGTCCAATTTAGAAAAGTATTTTCCCTTGGCCAATGTGGAGAATAAATCTTGCTGTGTGGGAAGGGGATAGGCCGCAGTGTCCAAATATTTATTTAGAGTTACCTTGAAGTCGCAGCAAATTCTGATCTCTTTATTTTTCTTCGGCACTACAACCACTGGAGTGGCCCATTTACTGCTCGCCACCTCACATAGATAACCCTTAGCCACCATTTTGTCTAATGCTTCAGTAACTGCTGGCCTAATGGCGAAAGGCACCGGACGAGCCTTATGGAAAATTGGATTCACATCACACATGTTTACTGAAAATGTGAAACCTTTTATTGGTTCGGTTGTCTCCACAAATAGGGCTTGATTTTCCTTCAAAATTTCCTCAATGGTAATTTCCACAGGCATATGTTTTACCGCGAAACAGCCCAATTTCAATCTATTTATCCATTCTCTTCCCATCAAAGCCCTCTTTTCTCCTTTCACCACCAACGCTCTAAGTTTGTAAGTAATATCTTGACACTCCACTTTGACATTGATTTTACCCAGAATGGGTACCACGGTACCATCATAAGTTCTTACAATAATACTCGCTTTTTCCAATTTCAAGTGTTGAAGACTATTTTTAAAATCCTTTTCTGATATCAGTGTTAGACCACTACCCGTATCCATTTCAAATTTAATAAAGTTTCCTTCTACTTTTAACTCCATCAGATAGGGAGGGTCACTTGAGGCAAAATTAATTTTATACTCAGGTATCGTCACGCTTATAATTTTCTGGACATACTCTTCCTCCTCTTCTTGGTCTCCTATCTGATGTATATTTCCCGGCTGATTCTGATGTTGCCTTAGATTTCTTCTACTGCTCCAACATATTGAGGCAATGTGTCCTTTTTTATTACACTTAAAGCATATCGCCTCCTTAAATCTACATAGTTCTTTATGCTGTTTACCACAATGTTTACATTTGCCATTCTGGAAATTTGATTCAACCTTGCGTTCCATCCTCAACTTATCTACACAATCTTCCCCCTGCTCCAAGTGAAATAATTTTGTATTTTTCTCGGCCGCTTCCATAGATAATGCTATCTCAATTACTTTAGCTAAAGAAATGTCGCCCTCCGACAAAATTCTATTTTGTATTTTGGCATTAAATAATCCACAAACCATTTTATCACGTAAAGAATCCTCCAGAAAATTTCCAAAGTTGCATGAGGAAGCCAAACGCTTAATTTCCACCAAGTAATCCGAGATGCTTTCTTCCTTTAATTGCATTCTTTTAAAAAAAATGAACCTCTCTACTACAATTGAGCGCTTTGGAGAGAAGTGCCTTTTCAAGATATCTATTAGGTTATCAAAAGTTTTATCTTTAGGTAGAATAGGACTGCACAAATTCTTCAAAACACCATATGTTTTACTTCCCATGAGGGTTAGGAGATAAGCCTTTTTCTTCTCATCCCCTGCCTCCTCCAATATGAGAAACTGTTCCAATCGTTCATAAAACGTTTCAAAAGTTTCAGTTTCCTCATTATATTCCTTAAATTGGTAACTAGCCATTTTTTTTTCACTCTTTCTTAAATTTGCATCCTAAAACTTTGCAATTTGTGTCTTTTAAAATTTACTTTCAATTGTATGCAAAATCAAAGATATTTTCTAAAAATATTTACTTCAAAATTCGAGGGTACTTACTCTTATATCCTCGTCGCCAAATGCAACATCTTCGTACACATTTATTTTTAGCAAATCTTTATTGTCTTAGTAAAGTCTGATACAGCCTTTTATTGTTTATTTTCGGAACGCCAAAAAGTGACAAAAACAAATCAAAAAGGGATGATGATAACCTGCGTCTTGCAGATTAACATTTTCATAGAAACATATATATATACATATTTATTGCTAGCTATATATCAGTGTTGAATCAATTATTTTAATTTAACTGGCTGTAAAGATTATAAAATTTGGATTTCTTCCCTTAACTATCTTCTCTTTCTTCTTTGAATGTCTTGTTTTTCTACAACTTCAAAATATAAGGTCTAAATTTGTCCCCCCCCCCCCCCCCCCACAACATGTGTCATCCAGAAATAGATGTTTACAGTTGAAGGCGTTCGCGGCAAGGTAGGTACACATTATATCTGTTCATATAAATGTTTAACTGAAGTAACTTTATATTAACACATAAATACCGGTTGAAAGGAGGTCTAAGACATAATAGAGAAGGGATGAAATGTTGAAAGCTGAATTTCTATTTGAGAATTCCCGGTTCAGCAGACCTCTTTTTTCAATAATTACTCCAATTTAAGTTTTTTGTATATGTCTGGTCTACCATTAGGGTTTCAAAACATAATAACCAAACTTATAATAAAAGTTAATTCATAATATAGATATTTTACTAAATACAACTATTTATATTCATATTTTAAAATAAAAAAATTTAAAAAATCATTAAAAAAAAAGAATAAAATATAAAATTATAAAAATATATATATATATACTAACAATCCTACCTTATTTACAAAACTTTTTGTTTTCTTATTATTAGTTTGATTAATAGTGCATGGTTCTGTCTTTCTCTCTTTTTTCTAACTATCATATATATTCTCACTTCTATTATTCTATATATAGGATTAGAGTATGTCTAAATGACGTGTAAAAGCCGATACAAAAGACGTTACGTTGTTAAATTTTATTGTTATTAATTATAAATATATAATTAACTAGATGATGTTTTAGAAGTAAAGGATTTTTTTTTCTCTCTATCTATACTAAATAATAACAATTTACAAATTTTATAATTTGAATTTAAATAATCAAAATAATGAAGATAATTTTAATAGAATACTTAACTATAAAACTATACAACTATTTATTTTTATAATATATATATATATTTATATATATAGGCCAATATCCGAGTTAAAAAAGTATTTCCACAGAACAGAATCCAAATCTAAAACGTACCTATAAGCCAGAATACAAGTTAAAAACGTATCCATAAGCCAGAATCCAAGTCTAAACCAGACTATAGATTGAAACAAAGTCAAAATGTGCCAATAGACCTGAATCTAAGTCCAAATGTGCCCATAGGCCGGAATCCCAAGTTCAAAACGTATCCATAAACCAGAATCCAAGTCCAAACGCCACTATAGACTTGAATCCAAGCGTGCCGATAGACCAGAATCCAAGTCCAAGCGCGTCGCCAGGCCAGAATCCAAGTCCAAGCGCGTCGCCAGGCCAGAATCCAAGTCCAAGCGCGTCGCCAGGCCAGAATCCAAGTCCAAGCGTGTTGATAGGCCAGTATCCAAGTCCAAGCGTGCCGATAGGCCAGAATCCAAGTCCAAGCGTGTCGATTAGCCAGAATCCAAGTCCAAGCGTGTCGACAGGCCAGAATCCAAGTCCAAGCGTGTCGATAGGCCAGAATCCAATTCCAAGCGTGTCGATAGACTAGAATCCAAGTCCAAGCGTGTCGATAGGCCAGAATCCAAGTCCAAGCGTGTCGATTAGCCAGAATCCAAGTCCAAGCGTGTCGATAGGCCAGAATCCAAGTCCAAGCGTGTCGATAGGCCAGAATCCAAGTCCAAGCGTGTCTATTAGCCTGAATCCAAGTCCAAGCGTGTCGACAGGCCAGAATCCAAGTCCAAGCGTGCCGATAGGCCAGAATCCAAGTCCAAGCGTGTCGTTAGACCAGAATCCAAGTCAAAATATGCCCACTAGGGCCTCCAATCCCGGTACATATTTTCAATCCCCGGATTCGGGATTGCTTTTTTCTCAATCTCGGGATCCCGGGATATCCCGGGATTGAAAAACGTTTTCGTCTTTCTACGCCAAGAGGTATATCGTTTCGTTCGTTATATTTTTAATTTTTTCTTTTATATAGTGCCAATGACGTGGTACTTACTTCGATGAAAACAACCTGAAAGCCATATATTTTGCGCCTGCTTATGAACTAAATCATTGCTTTTGGGTTACAGTTTGAAATTTTCTGTCAATTAATGTACACACATCTGGAAAAAAATTACTGTTCTTGGAACTCTTAGACCACATCTCTTAATGCAGTGTTGGGCAGTAATCCATTCAAAGTATTGCATTACCTTGTAATTACGATTACTTTGCAATGCATTACTTTGCAAAAAAATTAATTGCATCAGAATGTAAACATAATTACTCGTAATTCTATATATAATGATAGCAATTGTGATTAAAATTACTTGTAAATCTATTGAGAAATAACAAGGTCCGATAATATTGTTTTAGAGACTTTGTTTTATGTTCCTATAAGTTGAAAACTACTTTAGGCTGATGCTTGATAGTGACGAAGCATTTAATGAAATGACATTAAATAAATTAAATTTAAAATAAATGACAAAAAAGCTAGCGAGAGGGTTTCACAAAATGAACAGCAGAGCAGTGCGTTCATGATGACCCATGCATACAGAGTACAGGATGGAGAGTATAAACATAGATTTAAAAATATATATGTGACAATATCGTTGCGGAATTTCTTGTTGTTCGATTTGAATGGTGAGGATTGGTTGAAACGCAGTCGTTTGAGTGGAAGTGAAAGCATACAGTTAGGAATAATCAGGACACGTGATGGGGTTTGGAAATAAAAGGCAACTGGGTTGGAGGGAAGAAAGCTTGAGAAGAGCGGAGCGGGTTTTGATTGTTCCTATCTGATCACATGGCGGTGATTGAACTTAGCTGTGGGATGAGCAGAGGGAGAGAGGTCTAGAGCAGATGTTACCTTGTTGGAAGCGAAGGAGCAACTGACTATTCTTGCTTTTCGATTTAACATCACGAGTTGTCTTCCTTCCCATTGGTCGAAGGATGGAACGTGCCCGTTTTCCTATTGGTTGACCTGTTTAGGGAATACTTTCTGATTGGTTCTGCGGCGTTCTTTGGTGAAAGATACCGCCGATCTTGTCAGGAAGTATCGGGTGTTATTTCGACTCTATTTACTTCCGCGTTATCAAATACGTCCGGTCTTGGTCCGGAAGTATGGGGTGTCTCTCTACTTTTATAACTTCTGGTCACCAGATACGTCCTGCTTTGCCAGGAAGTATTGAGTGCTTCTCGACTAATATAACTTCTGCAGTCACCAAATACGTCCGGCCTTCTGTCAGGAAGTATTGACTGTACAAGTTATTTATAATTGTGCCCGCTTTAAACCTATTTCCTATGTTTTGTTGCTACTTTCTTTCCTCCAATTACCTTGTTCTTTATTAAATCTTTGAAAATCATACATTGTACATGCATAGTGGGTCGGGGGGCATACAATTATATACAAATTATGACAGATGCGCCCCCTACATGTGAAGAATTCAAGAAGGGGTTAGCCTGAGAGAATTCTGTAAAGTGAAAAATAATTTTGTGGGAAAATTAGTTGTGGGTATTGAGAGTTTATATACAAGCATTGGTGGCGATATAAGAAGTAAAATAGAATGGTGTTGATGATATAGGTTGAGTATAATTAATAGAAATCAAAAAAATTTTTTTTTAATTGTAAGAAATCAAAATGAATGCTATGGTACATAGTGGATTAAAAAGAAAAGAAAATGCGCCTAACTGATTTCTACTCGAAATTGGAAATAAAAACGAGGGAGTTCTATTAGGGCTTTTGAGAAATCAAAAATTAAAAATAAAAGTTGGAAGAAATCAAAGTAAATGCTTGGTTGCATGGTGAAAAAAAAAAGAAAAATGCCTAACTAATTTTTGCTCGAATTTTGGGAAAAGAAATCGAGGAAATTTCATAAGGTCTTTTGAGAAATCAAAAATAAAAATAAAAATAAAAAGTTGGAAGAAATCAAAGTGAATGCTTGATGCATGGTGAAAAAAAAAGGAAAAATGCCTAACCATATTCTCGCTCGAAATTGGGAATGGAAATCGAGGGATTTTTATTAGGGCTTTTGAGAAATCAAAAAATAATTAAAAATAAAAAGTTGGAGGAAATCAAAAAATAATATAAAAGTTGGAAGAAATCAAAGTAAATGCTTGGTTGCATGGTGAAAAAAAAATAGAAAAAAAAAAAGAATGTTTTTGTAAATCAAAATGAAATATAATATCCAATTTTGAAAGAAAACCAATGAGTTTTCGTTGATTGGAAACTATGATAACATAACTAAGTGGTAAATATATGATAATTAATGATTAAAAGTGATGCTAAGTTGAATAAATTGATAAATTGATTAAATATTTACATTTTTAATTGAGAGAAAATAATGAAAATGATTAATATGAAAAATAAGGTGTATTGGTTTGAACCCTTTGGTATCTACATGCCCTATAAATTTTTTAATTGCTCAATTATGCCCTATAAATTTTTTGTCTCATCTGTAGCGACACTTAGGTGAAAACGTGATTCTACCCCTCAAGTGCGTTTATGCTATGTGTACAGGAGACATGGAAATCTATATAACCTTTATGTGTAATTTTTTGTCTTTGTGTGTGTTGTGAAAAAATGTTAGAAGTCTGTTGTGTAAGAAATGTGTGAGCGAGTTCTATGTGTTGTCTTGTGGATGTGGAATTGGATGGTAAAAATCGATATAAAGACTCGAAATGGAATCCAAAATCGGTGGCATAGAGAGGTTCCCAGTTGACCTCAATAGGGGACCTTCTCATTGTAATTAGAGATACGGAAGTGGGGTGTGTCGGGCAAAAGAGAGGGAATGAAATTGGAGATCGGACGAGGCGCTCCGCTTTGTTTGCATAGGCCGAATTTATCGCCGCGGATTACACTTCCTGTCGCGGTGTCTCAAAATTCTCACTTCCTGCCGTCTAATTTATTTTGGGTGCGGCTCAGATCTTGTTTTTGGAGTGTGACTTCTCCGACACTGGTTGGTCATCTTTCAGTTACTTCTATCTCTTCGGAGTTTATTTAGATTTTCTGCAAAGATGGTTCCTAAAATTATGAGAAGTTTTATAAATGTTTGTCCACAATGAAGAACTGCTTGTCCACAATTGAAAACTGCTTGTCCAAAATTAAAAACTGCCTCTTGTAGTTCGAAAATTTTATGAGCGGACATGGTATAGATAAATAAATAATTAAGGAATAAAATTGGGATACATTTGTATGGTAGAACTAACAAACAAAGGATGAAAATCAGATGAAAAATAGGGTATTGCCCCATGTTCGTCCATATTTTTGTAACTGGGGACTCTGAAATATTTGCTTGAACCTTATTAATTGTAGAATTTGAATGATTGGTAGGTTCGCAGTTCTCCTGTTTGATATCTTTAGGGAGTGGTGTGATATGATTGAGCTGGTTGTCAGGTTTGCAGTTTTTAACATCGGGGAAGAGTGATGCAAATCGTCTTGTTGCAAAAATGGCAGGGTCTAAATGCCTGAAAGGTTCGCTGCTGGTGGGTTTGAACCTTAATGACTCTGTTGGGAATAATTCGGGTGTTAAATGTTTGAAAGGGAACGTGTAATTGGGGTTGTGCTTTATATGATATGTGCTAACGGCGGGTGGTGATATATAACGGATTTTTTCTGTATACAGCTTAAGTTTGTTGACGTGGATTGTGTCAGTGTCTCTTTGAAGTGGTTGATTTGGTCGATCTATGCGGACCACATTTGGTGAAATGATTTCTAATATTGTGTGAGGTCCTGTGAAATATGGCGCAAGTTTCCCTGTATTTGGGTGGTGATATAATTTTACTAACACTAGATCACCTACTTCAAAATGTGGTTGTTTGTGTCGTTGATCATAAATGTTTTTGTCTTGTAAATGCTTGTTTTGTGTGCGTGTGTGTGCAATTTTTCTAGCTTTGTCGATATCTGGGTAAGGTGTACTATGGTCAGAGAGTTCGGGGGGTAGGATACCAAACATTAAGTAGATGGGTGGAAAACCTGTGGTAGAGTGTGGGGTTTTGTTATATATAATTGTAACTCTTTTGACCAACTTGGTCCATGCGATCTTAGGATTTTCTAGATGCAATAGCCTAAGTTTTCCCGTGAGGGTGGCGTTCAGGCGTTCACATAGACCGTTGGCCTGTGGATTGTTGCTGGTTGTGAGTAATGGGTGAATATTTCTATTAAGTAGGAAACTACGAAATTTTGGCGAAGTGAAAGCAGGGGCTCTATCCGTAAGAAGGCGTTTTGGAGAGCCATCCTGTAATACTCGCTTAAGTACCTGTTGGTAGGTGATGATGCTGGTGGATTTAGATGGAAAAGTCCACGCGTAGCGCGAAAAATGATCGACTACCACATGGAGGTATATTTTGGTGTTGCCATATTTGGCAAATCCTGCTATGGTGTCAAGGGATAATAGGTCAAAGGGTTCTTTGGCTTCCGGAGGTTGACTTAATTCCCCGTAAGTGGGTCCTACTGGTCGTTTTGTTAATTGGCAGGTGGGGCAGGTCTTAACCTTTTGTTTAATATCTTTGGACATACCTTGCCAGTAATATTGCGTGGAGATGAGTCGTGACATTTGTGAAATACCGGGGTGATTGTATTGTGTGTGTACTGTTTGTAAGAGTTGTTGTATGAGTGGTTTTGGAATTATAATCTTGGTTACACCTTTTCGGGAAACTGAATGTAATCCATTATGATCAATGGTCAAACTAGACTCTTTCGATGGAGGAGGTTGGTGGGTCTTGATAAGGGTGGCGTCCAAGAATCCACAAAACGGGTTACGGGACAAGAGATCTGCTTCATATTGTAGTTTTCCCTTTATGTATTGGACCTCATATTCGTAACTCGATAGTCGTAAACTCCATCGAAACAGTCTGCCGGACGGGTTTTTGATGGTTTTCAGCCACTGCAATGCGTGATGGTCAGAAAATATAGTAAATTTTCTGCCCATAAGGTAGATGCGAAACTTCTCCACACTCTCAACGATTGCTAAGCACTCAAGTTCAGAGATGGAGTAGTTTTTCTCGTGTGGGCGCAATGTTCGGCTGAAATATTGAACTGGATATACGTTCCCGTCAGGGTGAACTTGTTTGAGAATGCCTGCTATACCGAGGGTGGATGCATCGCAATACACTTGGCATGGCAGACCTTCTTTGTAAAGGTGTAAAATGGGGTGTTGTGTGAGGTTTCCTTTCAGGTCAATGAACGCCTCTTGACAAACTTCATTCCAGTTCCACACGACATCCTTTTTGAGGAGGTTATTGAGTGGTGCTCGCAAGCGAGCGTATTTCGGAATGAATTTGTTATAGACGTTCACAGCGCCTAAAAAGGATTGTAGTGTTTTTCGGTTGTGTGGCTGTTTGATGGCGTGGATAATGTCGGTGTTGCGTGTGAGTGGTGTAATTGTACCAGCTGTAATGGTGTAACCTAGAAAATCTATGGACTGCTTAAAAAATTCGCATTTCACGAAGTTAAGTTGTAGCTTCTCCGCTTCGCAAAAGGCGAAAAATTGTCGCAGGTGGTTTTGATGCTCCTCCAATGTGTTGGAGTAGATGATGAAATCATCAAAGTAATGTGCCACACAGTCAAGTCCGTGTCTCTGTAGGACCTGACTTATGGCTCGTTCGTAAATTTGAGGGCTGGTTTTTAATCCGAAAGGTAGTCGAGTGGGTTGGTATAACCCTTCGAGGGTGGTAAATGCTAACAGTGGTCGAGAATCGGGGTGTATCGGGACTTGCCAATACGCGGAGGATATATCTGCCGTGGAGAAATATTTGGCCTGTGCGAGGCGGTCTAGGATATCCTCGATTCTCGGGAGGGGATGGACATCAGAGCTGATTAGCTCGTTCACCTTTCTGTAATCGATACAAAACCGTTTGGTCTTGTCGCGCTTAGTGACGAGGGTGACAGGGCTCGAGAAAGGTGAAAAAGATTGCTCTATGATGCCGTTCTCCAGCATTTGTTGGATTTGATGACGGATTTCTTGTTGGTCACATATCGGAACACGATATGGACGTATGGTAATTATTTTCTCGGAATTCGTGGGTATTTTTACTGGTGGAATCCGTAAGCATGGTACATTGAATTTGTTCTGTGTGAAAATGTGAGTGTATCTTTGTAGAAGTGTTGTGAACTGCGGTGTATAGCGAGTGTTAGGTGTTGTGTTGTAGTATGCATGTGGCAAAGGGTTTTGTTGTGTATTAGTGTGAGTGTCGAGTTCGTTGTGTGGGTTGGTCATGTGGTAGTTGTGTGACGGTGTGTGATCACCTATGTGCTTGGTGTGCGAGTTGTCCCGTTGTGTGGGTGCGTTTTGGGCATGTTTACAAGTTGAAGTCGTTGTGACTTGGTTATTTGAGGGCATGTAAAAAGGGCAATTGGCCTTAGTGAAAAAAGGGCATGTAGGTAAGGGGGTGTTTTTCAATGAATGCACGCAATGGTTGTCATAGGCGGAAGATTTGGTTGTATGGTGAGGTCTTTGTGACATCGCCTGACACTGCCAGTACGTGCATACATTTGATACCTTGTTAAAATGGTAGGGTGGGGTAGACAATGGGGCGCCCAGCTGGAATATAGTGCATTTATTAAAATCTATGGTTAATCTGAATTTATGAAGGCTATTGATACTAAGAATTCCAAATGGTAACGGGGCATTCACTACATGGAAATTCTCTCTTCGGGATATTTGTCCTATTGTCAGTGGGATAGACAGTTTACCCATGGTTTTTGCAAAACCGTTTAGGGTTTGGAGGTCCAGTGAATGTCCTTCAAGGGTTAAATTAGGCAGATGGGTTTTTAACATATGATAAAGATTATATGGCACTATATTCAGGCTGGCGCCTGTATCAATTAAAAAGGGGCATGATATATTAGGGGCTAGAAAAAGTTTGACAGTCAGTTGGTTTAGGGATCCTACCTCAGTCTCGAAAGGGCTGCTCGGCTGGGGTGTCCCTGGCTTGACTTGGTTGTTGTGGAATCGGGGCTGGTTGTTTTGGGACTGTTTGCACCGTCCGCACTTTTTCGTGGGTCGTCGGGACTGGTCGATGTCGGCATTCGCTGTGCCAGTGCCTCGCGCCGCAGAACTTGCAGTTGGACGGCGGAAGAGGTGCATTCCATGCACCTGGGCGTCGGGGTGTGCTGTGATACGGACCCGACATTGTGGGTGGTTGATCTTCTCTGGATCGCGTTGCCGGTACACTGGGCCCGTGGATCCGCTGTACCAGTCGGAACCATTCTCCTAGGTTCTCGGGAGGTACTACGCGGACTAGGCGCTGGTCGTTGAATGGCAGTCCTTCTGTCAGCGTCTCGAGGATCACCTCCTGTGGAAGTCCTAGTTGCAATCCCATGGCGGTTTTCTCCCGGTAGTAGGTCTCTAGGTTGGCTTGCCCAGTAAGCTTCATGGCGAAATATTTCGCAAAGGACGCTTCGCTTGACTCAGGATAGAGATCTAGGAGGATTTGCCTCACCTGGAAGTAGCTCCGGTCGGCCATCCGAAGTTTCCTGAAGAGCTCCAGGGGTTGTCGCGCCAGATAGTTTGGCAGGCGGAGTAATTTTTCTTGTTCTCCCATGGATGCGTCTTCCATTTTTCGGTCGAATGCTTGGAAAAACTGTGTCGCGTTGTATGTGCCATCGAAAGGCGGGATTGTCGACTCCGCTCCATCAGAAATTTTTACTCGGGTCAGGAGCGCCGATAGCTGGTTGACGGCGTCCGCTAGGGGCGCAGTTGTCTCTCGGTCGGTCACTTCCTGCCTTTCTCCTGCCTGTTCGTTCTCTCTTACTTCTTGCCTTCTTTCCGTTGTTTCCGTCGGGCCGTCCGACTTTACGCCTATGGGACCCTGATTAAATTCCATCTCTTTATCCTGTCGACTTATCCGTTCTGTGACAATATCGTTGCGGAATTTCTTGTTGTTCGATTTGAATGGTGAGGATTGGTTGAAACGCAGTCGTTTGAGTGGAAGTGAAAGCATACAGTTAGGAATAATCAGGACACGTGATGGGGTTTGGAAATAAAAGGCAACTGGGTTGGAGGGAAGAAAGCTTGAGAAGAGCGGAGCGGGTTTTGATTGTTCCTATCTGATCACATGGCGGTGATTGAACTTAGCTGTGGGATGAGCAGAGGGAGAGAGGTCTAGAGCAGATGTTACCTTGTTGGAAGCGAAGGAGCAACTGACTATTCTTGCTTTTCGATTTAACATCACGAGTTGTCTTCCTTCCCATTGGTCGAAGGATGGAACGTGCCCGTTTTCCTATTGGTTGACCTGTTTAGGGAATACTTTCTGATTGGTTCTGCGGCGTTCTTTGGTGAAAGATACCGCCGATCTTGTCAGGAAGTATCGGGTGTTATTTCGACTCTATTTACTTCCGCGTTATCAAATACGTCCGGTCTTGGTCCGGAAGTATGGGGTGTCTCTCTACTTTTATAACTTCTGGTCACCAGATACGTCCTGCTTTGCCAGGAAGTATTGAGTGCTTCTCGACTAATATAACTTCTGCAGTCACCAAATACGTCCGGCCTTCTGTCAGGAAGTATTGACTGTACAAGTTATTTATAATTGTGCCCGCTTTAAACCTATTTCCTATGTTTTGTTGCTACTTTCTTTCCTCCAATTACCTTGTTCTTTATTAAATCTTTGAAAATCATACATTGTACATGCATAGTGGGTCGGGGGGCATACAATTATATACAAATTATGACATATATATATAACAATTTGGAGCCCAGATAAGAGGTTAGTGGCGGGTCCATGTTACACGCAGGTCCGCCACAAAAATAAAGGGATGCCGCTACTATCTAAGAAGCCACTATTTGCATGTCAACAAAAACTGGGGCCCCCTCCGTGTATACTGGTGCATACTCTCATTCTAGAGGCTGCCATTTTGGAAAGATCTTGCATATTAACCCTTCGTTATTAGTGCATGAAAATAATTTCAAATCTCTCTGAAAAAAAAAAAAAGACCCGAAATGCAGCTGTATAAACAAAACGTCAAAAGTGTGCTATCTCATCATCTGTTTGCTTACCAAAATGCTAGATAAAAAAAACATATTTTTGCGCTGGTTTTCATTCACAAACCAGTAATCCCGGGATTTTTCGAGCAGAATCCCGGGATTTCGGGATCATTATTTGACTCCGGGATCCCGGGAAACGGGATCCCGGGATTGGAGGCCCTAATGCCCACACACATAGGCCAGAATTCAAGTCTAAAATAATATATACATATACAAGAATCCAAGTTCAAATGTGCCCAAAGACTTCCATATTTCCATATCCTGGAGTAGTTCCCATTAATGAGGAAGCTCTGGAGAGGAAATTCCGCTAAGGTGGTTGCCGTTCCTTGAGCCAACATGGGAACAGAGCCTGTAGAGAGCTGTTGGAATTTCCCTTGAAACTACATTAAGAAGAGAAAGAAATTTATATCCTTTTATATATTTATATTAGCGCGATATATTCCCGTGAGGGACACACACTTGCGCTAAACACAGAACTTGCTATTATATTATATATAGAGAGAGAGATTTATAACCCGGGTTCCTGGAGCGCAGAACGCCAACTACTCGGACACTTTGTATATTTACAAAGTGTATATATTTTATAGCAAAATATTTATTATTTTATGAACATATTATTAATTTTGATATTTATATTTTGCTACTCTGTGAACTTCCCTCGTTACTCCTCCTGTATTTTTTATAAATTTTGATTTGTTCTTGCTTTAAAAAAATTGCTGGGTCATCTTGAAGTTTGTGTTGTGCTTGTTGTGTGTTTTGTGTTGTTGTTTGTGCTGTTTGTTGTTGTGTGTTGTTGTTTTGTGTGTATGTGCGAGTGTTGCTTGTGTGTTGTCTTTTTTTATTTTCTACATGAAAAAAAATATATATATAAATTGTGAAAGTGCCATTTTTGTTATAGATTATATAATAGTTATATTTTGCACACATTAAAGTATGAATATATATTCAATTATAAATATCGGAAATATATCTACAAACGCATTGTGTGTATAAATTCTATATTTGTGTTTGGGTGTCTATGAATAGTTAAAAGTCAGTGAATATTGCCACGTGGAAAATTAGGAAAGACAAACTTCAGGATGACACTGCAATTTATTTAAGGCAAGAACAAACTATTAATGATTAAAAAAAAAAGATAAGCAATGAGGGAAGTTTACAGAGTAGCAAAATATAAACATCAAAAATGATACTCTCTGTTAATTAAATAATAAATACACTTTGTTACAATATTATATTTCCCCCACTATACTCCTCAAAAGCCGGACATTCAATAAGATGGCTTGCACATACTATCACAGGCAGCTATTCTTCCAAG
This sequence comes from Cordylochernes scorpioides, assembly GCA_030710605.1. Taxonomy (NCBI): domain Eukaryota; kingdom Metazoa; phylum Arthropoda; class Arachnida; order Pseudoscorpiones; family Chernetidae; genus Cordylochernes; species Cordylochernes scorpioides. Next base: position 30,430,143 of record CP092882.1, read on the forward strand.
TATGAATTCTATGCTGGTGCCATTCGCCCGTAATGGAAGCGAAATAACTTAATACATCAATCAACTGCCATCTACACAGAAATAGAAAGACAAAAAGGCGCTAGTTCGTAGATGGACTGTAGGCATTGTGTAGTAAGATTCCGTCTTGCACACTTTGATAAGATTGTTTATGAAAGCGTGAAAAGCAATGTTGAAATTTAAGATAGGACTTCCAGATATGGAGGGTTGAAGGCATTTTTTCTCCTTCTTTTTTGGATCACTCTTACACCATACCCCAGGAAATATACCGGGAGATTCAAATCTTTGACGAGCAAGGTCAGGGATATCTGTCATGTTGACACATCAAAGAAAATACAAATTTTCCCTTTCGACTGGAGGAAGCCTCTCTACTCGACCTATTTTATAGGATACTGCTTTCTACACCATGTTTCAGATGTGGTGTATTCCGATGTTTTTACGATTTAAAAAATCCTTTTCTTTATAACAATATGTTTCAACCCTTATGTGAATATTCTAGGATAAATCGCTCTGATAGTTTATACTCGTATATAAAAAATCATTTCAATCCAACCCAATAAATCTTACAATAATACCTAAAATACAGAATTATCTATTAAATATAGCACAGCCACGTCTTTCTCCTGGTTATGAGAATCAATGAGAGAACACTACAAGATGAGCTACTAATGAGCCAAGACCTCACAATATTTTTTTCATCGCAGTAAGGACAGTAGAAGTTTGATTTATTTATGAAAAGAAACATTCGCGTCTTAATGTTTTCATGTGTTATATATATATATATGGCCCGTTATTGCTTTGTATTAAGATTATAAACCTTACATAGGAGAGATTATTCGGACAATTGTTTCTACAAAATGCGAGAGCTCCACACCTGAAACTATAAATATTGTGGTGGGAGTTCTTTGGATATAATTGCTTTTTTGGATCTTTCCATTTTAACGTGGTCTTTGTGTATGCAAGGTATATAATGGGGAAAATTTAATGTTCTTAAAACACAACGGTTTTGTTTATTTCTACGTTATACTGTTGCATCATGATTAATGCGCGTATTTTAAAAATTATTTATAATATTATTTTTAATATATTTAAAATTCAAATTATACATTTATTTATTTTTATAAAACAGATTATTACTATAAAATATTATGTACTATAAAACATTTGTATTTTGATACACTAAATACCCCACATGCTTTAAACTTGGATGTGATAAATAAAGGGATATTCTAGGTGCTACCTAAATTTATAGTTGTCTTATTATTGACTGGTTTAACCTTGTAAGATGGTTGAGACACGTTCTGGAAATATGCAAGACACGTCTGAGGAGAGACTCAAGACTGAAGAATCTGCCAAACCGCAGCCCAGTGCAACAATTGTTAGAGATGCAAGTGCCGACCCAGTTGTTTTGAACCCCAACATAGACATCCCCAAATATGATGGAACAGAAGACCCTCGCCCATGGATTGAGTCCCTTGAAGAAATTGGCTTCCTGTACCACTGGGCAGAATATATTATTTCTCGCTATGCAGCCATGAACATGATTGGTAGCGCCAAAACCTGGCTGGACCTACACAAGATAAGCTTTACCAGCTGGGAACATTTCAAGAGCCGCCTAATTCAAGATTTTGGCTCAGACGCCAACAAAGAAGAATTGAAGATGAGGCTGAACAGAATGCAGCAGTGGAATGAACCTGCAATCAGGTTTGCAGAGGATATCCTGGTTCTGTGCAACAAGGTCGACCCCCAAATGGAAGAAGAGAATAAAATAAATTGGGTTATTGGAGGGTTAAAGAAATAATACTCTTTTGCCCTCTACTTAAACCCTCCTAAGAATACCAACGAACTCCTAAGATTGTGTAAAAAGATGGATTTGTTTGAAAATAATTATCAAGAACGTATAGAAATATCAAAGGCTCTATATAATGGACCACGCTCTCCTCGTTCCCATCATCAAGAGCAATGGAAGAACGCTCCGTCGTTCAGAAGACCAGACCAGAACACCTCCAAGCCCCAGGTCCCCGCTCCGAGGTACTACCAGAACACCCCCAAGCCCCAGGCCCCCGCTCCGAGGTACTACCAGAACAAGCCGCTGTCCCAGGTATCTGCCCCTAGACGATTTTACACTCCCATTCCTGAGCCAAAACCGATCTACCCAAGGAAAACATACAATAAGAGTCCAGATTCAAACAGGAATAGGACAGAAGACGGGAGACCAATATGTTTCAAGTGTAACAAGCCAGGACACGTAGCGCGGTATTGCAGAGTCAAGTTTGTGAGGATCGTAGAAGAGGACCCCTCAGTTTCCCAAGACAAGAGCCAAGAAAATCTTCAAATGGACGAAAGGAAAGATTATACACGGCCTCGCCTCTATGCGGATGTTTGTAATGACACACAAACGAATATTCCTACACGGAATAGATATTCCGTGTTGGAAGATTTAAACTAAGTGTCGCGCCTGATTCCTTCAATCAAAGCAAGTCGACCATAAATGGAATTAGAAAGTTGGACCCTAGGTACAAAATTAATATTAATGTGGACAAGATAGGGTTATGCGAAGCTTTGATTGATACAGGCGCCGATATTTCAGTGGTCGACCTAAGAACAGCACTTTTTGCTGGCCGTGAAATAAATAGTCTCACTAAAACGTGTTCAGGACCCGATGAGAAAAAATTATATATGGTAGGTAGCATTATTTTAGATTTGAAAATTGATGACACTGAATTATCCCACGAATTTGTAGTAATGGACGCGCATCTACGAACTCTTATTATTGGACGAGATTTCCTTTAAAAAATGAATGCTAAAATTGATTGTAAACGAGAAACAATAAAATATAATTTGATGAGTAATCATGACGTAAGCAATTATGATCTAAAAAAATAAAGAGCACTACAGATACCGTTATACCTAAACTATCTATTAAATTGATTAGGGCCTCAATAGAAGCAGAGGATGGCGTATATGTCATCGAAGAGAACAACAGAATGACTCAAACAAATGGTCTTCGATTGGCAAGAAGTTTGCTTACTGTCACGGATAAGAAAACCCATATCTGGATAACGAACCCTTATCCTCGACCTTTAAAAATCATGAAAGACCAAACATTGGCTTATGGAAGTCTTCCTGCAGAGGTATATTTTATAGAGAATAAAGAGAAGCAGAATGAAAATGACGAAATACAATTTCAAATAAACAAAAATTTATCATTTAAAGAACAAGAGAGGTTAAAACAAATTTTGGCCAAGTATACTGATTTGTTCTCATCGAGGTTAGGTAGGACCAATTTGGCAAAACATCAGATTCATACAGAAGACGCAAAACCGATAAAGCACAAGCCTTACCGGGTAAGCGCTAAGGAACGAACCATCATAAAGGATCAAATAGACGAGATGCTCGAAGAAGGAATAATTAGACAATCTTCAAGTCCCTGGTCCTTTCCCGTTATATTGGTCAAAAAACGAGATGGCAAATACAGATTTTGTGTGGACTACAGGAAATTAAATGAAGTAACAGTGAAGGATGTTTATCCAATCCCAAGAATTGATGATGCAATGGATACTCTCCAAGGATCCAAGTACTTCTCAGCAATAGATCTCAAATCGGGATATTGGCAAGTCGAAATTGAAGAGAGAGACAAAGAGAAGACGGCTTTCACTACTGCACATGGGTTATATGAATTCAACGTAATGCCCTTCGGTCTATGCAACGCCCCTGCTACTTTTGAGAGGAACATGGACAATGTCCTCGGAAATCTGAGATGGCAGATTTGCCTTTGGTACCTGGACGATGTGATTATATACAGCTCGGACTTTCCAACCCACATTAAAAGACTTGAAGCTGTCCTCAGATGCTTCAGCGAATCTAATTTAAAACTGAACGCCAAGAAATGCATATTTGCTTTCGAGGAACTTGAGATCCTCGGACATATAACCAACCAAGAGGGTATAAAACCTGCCGAATATAATATCAAAGCCGTTAGAGATTTTCCTCAGCCCAAGAAGGCCAAAGAAGTGCAATCATTCCTAGGAATGTGCTCATATTATAGAAAATTTATTAAAGATTTCTCATTAATCGCTGACCCATTGACCAGTCTCATCAGAAAAAAATGTGCAATTTATCTGGACAGGAAAACAGGAAGAAGCGTTCCAAAACCTTAAAAAAGCTCTTATGAATCCGCCAAATTTAGGTCACTTTGATCCAAATGCAGCCACCTGCATTCACACAGATGCCTCTAACATCGGCTTAGGCGCAACACTAATTCAAAATATCGGTGGCGAAGAGAAGGTAATATCATATTTGAGCCGAACCCCAAGTAAACCTGAGCAAAATTATTCAACCACCGAAAAGGAATGTTTAGCTGTAGTGTGGTCGATATCAAAATTACGGCCCTATTTATATGGAAGGCACTTTAAAATCGTCACTGATCATCACGCACTATGCTGGCTTAAGAATTTAAAAGATCCGACCGGTCGATTAGCACGATGGGCACTGAAGATTCAGGAATATAATTTCGAAATTATACACAAATCGGGAAAAAAACATCTGGACGCTGATGGTCTATCTAGAGGACCCTTACCAGAAAACGAATGGGACGAGGATTATGAAAGACTATTTTTGAATCAAATGATAGACGAAAAGGATGATTTTATTGAGAATTTTAAGGAGAACCTTAGTGGAAACAAGCGTTCAATTACACAGAACTTTAAAGAAGAAAATGGGTGTCTCTACAAGAAAAATCCAAATCCTGAAGGTAGAGAATGGTTGCTGGTAGTGCCAAAGAAAAGAAGGAAAGAAATCATGGGGGAATACCACAACCATATGCTGAATGGCCATCTGGGCGTCGCCAGAACCACATACCGATTGAAGAATAAATACTATTGGCCTTCCATGCTGAAAGATGTTTCCGAATTTGTAAAGACGTGCCATATTTGCCAAAGTCGGAAAGGTTCAAATCAGTTGCCATCTGGACTTCTACAACCTATTCCCCCAGCTAACTACCCTTTTGAAAGAATCGGAATTGACTTTGTTGGCCCCTTGCCATCAACGAAAAGAAGAAGGAAATGGATAATTGTGTTGACGGATTAGTATACCAAGTATGCTGAAACAAAGGCAGTACCAGAAGCGACAGTGAAAGAAGTCTCTACATTTTTAATCGAACATATATTTTTACGTCACGGGGCTCCAAGATTTCTTATCAGCGACAGAGGTTCACAATTCACTAGCAATTTGATGAAGGAGGTTATGAAAATGTGCAAAGTTAAACATTGCTTCACAACGAGCTACCACCCCCAGACTAACGGACTAACGGAACGGCTAAAAAGAACTTTAATCAATATGATCAGCATGTATGTGAATACGGATCAGAAGAACTGGGACGAAATCCTTCCTTTTATCACCCACGCGTATAATACCACAATTCAAGAAACCACAGGCTACTCTCCATTTTTCCTGTTGTTTGGGAGGGAACTCATGTCCCTCTTAGACGACGAGAATATCCCAACGGACAGTAACATGGAGGATTACGACGAATATATAGAAACCTACTTAGATAAAATAGCAAGGACGAGACAGGTAGTCATTAACAACACAGAGAAGACTCAGGAAATAATGAAAAGAAACTATGACAAAAAACACAACGAGAGAATCTATGAACCAGGACATTTAGTGGCAGTTTGGACACCAGTCAGGAAAATCGGAAATGTGAAAAACTATTGAGAAAATATTTTGGCCCATATCGAATATTAAAGAAGCTGTCCAACGTAAATTACTTAATTGAGCCGAAAGATATTCCTGGCCAAGACCCATTTATTGTCCATGTCTCAAGACTCAAACCCTATTTTGAATGAATTGATGAGGTCACTCACGAGGACGTGACGACCTCTGGAGAGGGGGAAGTGTTGCATCATGATTAATGCGCGTATTTTTAAAATTATTTATAATATTATTTTTAATATATTTAAAATTTAAATTATACATTTATTTATTTTTATAAAACAGATTTTTACTATAAAATATTATGTACTATAAAACATTTGTATTTTGATACACTAAATACCCCACATGCTTTAAACTTGGATGTGATAAATAAAGAGATATTCTAGGTGCTACCTAAATTTATAGTTGTCATATTATTGACTGGTTTAACCTTGTAAGATGGTTGAGACACGTTCTGAAAAGATGCAAGACACGTCGGAGGAGAGACTCAAGACTGAAGAATCTGCCAAACCGCAGCCCAGTGCAACAATACCAACATTAAAATTCAGACTTTTTATATCATCTTCAGACTGTTTGTAGATTCAAAGGAATTCCTGTTATTTAGACAACCTATTTAAACACTCATATAGTGTTGTATCGTGGCTAATACACTTATTTTATTTTAATTTGTAATATTATTTTTCATATATTTTAAATTCAAATTGATATTTCATATTTATTTATTTTAATAAACAGAATATGTATTATAAATAGATTATGTATCATAAACTCACCATTTGTATTTTTGTACACTGTGTGACTTAACAACTCTCTAAACTTTTCTGTGAGAAATAAATAAATTATTCTGGGGGCTACTTAAAGTAGAGTTACAGTAGAAGCCCCCCCGGGGCAGACACCCCGCTAGCGGACTTCTCCACAAAGGACAGTTTTCATTTGCAAAATTACCTTTTTTACAATTTAGCGCCTCTCCGGTAATAAAGGACACTTCGGCTCTGCAATTAGGTGTCTTTTACAGGGAGGTTCTACTGTATATATATTTAATTTATTCTTTCAATTATATTTATTAACCGATTGCCCATGCCCAAATGATTGAAATAAGGTATAATAGGTTTTAGGATAACATTTCAGTATTCTATTAAAGAGCTAAAGAATGTGTGAGAAAAAATAACAATCCGAGTACTAAAATACTATTATGTATAAAAGAAACATTCATGCTTTTAAATCCTAAAATTTAAAATGAAAGGATTTAAAAGCACGAATGTTTTTTTTATACATATGTATAGATGGCGCGTTATTGCTTTGTGTTAATTTATGCCTAACTGACCTTGTCTTTATTGTTTGCGGAGGAGCATTGCTCGATGCAAATATTTGAATGTAATTCTACTGTCCTATAAGCTTTTGTCCATAGATTTCTTGAAAACCATTTCTGAGATTCCAGCCTTCAGTGCTGCGTATATAATCAGAATCGTCCAATACAGTAGTTTTGTAGAAGGCGGAATAATTGTTACTACGTCCAATACAGTATTAGAGCTCTGAGGAGCGGTCTGGTGGATTAAATTGGCGAAACCGCTGGGAGGGTTCACCACTGATGAGCCAAGCCCTCCCAATATATTTTTCATCGCAGTAAGGACAGTAGAAGTTTGTATTATGTATAAAAGAAACATTCGTGCTTTAAATCCTTTTATTTTATATGAATCCGAGTACTATTGCGCTTCTTTTGGAAAAAGGGCTTCATGCGAATATGGCGACAAAAGAAATATGCCAAGTGGAAGAGAAAGGAATAGTCATTAGAAGAACAGCTTCATAATGGATCAAGAGATTTATAGAAGAAGACATCAGCCTTGAGGACAAACCTCGAATGGGACGACCACGTTAACGGATATTGAGACCCTACGATTTCTGATGATGGACAACCCACAACAATCTACACGTGAAATGTCAGACAGACTTGGAACATAAAAAAATACGATCAGCCAAACTCTGCACAATATTCACTTTGTTAGCAAACGCCCAAGACAAGAATTATACGACCTTTCTATAGCCCAGTTACAGAGGCGAGTCGATATTTGTAAACAATTGTTAGAAAATCCGCAAGATCTTCGGTTTTGGAATCGGATTGTAACGGGGGATGAAAAGTGCATCTATCTTCGTAAACCCGACACAAGAAGACAATGGGTACCCTTTGATCAAAAGGCTAAACCTGTAGTTAAACAGGGTCGCTTTGGCCAAAAGGTGACGTTGTCTGTATGGTGGAACATCGATGGTATTGTACATTACGAACTTATTCCTGATGGTAGGGCAGTTAATGCCGATCTCTACTCTGAACATTTCAGCCGAGTATATGAAGTTTTGAAGACTCGATACCCTGCTTTGATCAACCGAAAGAGATTACTCCTGCAACATGACAACGCTCCAGCGCATCGAGCTAGGTTAACAACGAATAGAATAAAATATTCGGAAAGTATTGAAGTTCTACCTTCCCCTGATATAAGCCAGTCTATGCGCCATCTGATTATGTATTATTTCGGTTCATGGCTACATATCTAAGGGTAAACCACTTGGAAACATTACAAGACGTCGAAATTACCTGTCGTGACTTTTCGACTTTAAACCCCGAGAATGGTATTTCAGCAAATTTGAAAACCTGCCAAAAGATGGATAGCTGTTATAGAAAATAACTGTCTCTCTCTATTTTTCAATGAGTAAATATTATTTTGTTTATATGTTTAAAATATAATAAATAAAAATAAAATAATAAAAAGGTCAGGTGTTGGTATTAAAATCAAAAAAGGTCAGGTGTTGGTATTAAAATCAAAAAAGGTCAGGTGTTGGTATTAAAATCAAAAAAGGTCAGGTGTTGGTATTAAAATCAAAAAAGGCATATCCTGACCACGTTCACATGAGCTTTTTAGATGGCAGAGCGCCATCTAGTGGAACAAAAATCAACTCAACATTGATTTAGTCTGTTCCCTCATATTTGGCTAACCCATTTTCTTGATAAAGAAAATCCAACCACGAACGCGTTTCGGGCTGTTGGTCCTCGTCAGCGTAGTGCAGCCTGTACCACTGCGAACAAAAATGTCTTGGTCCCAGAGGCTTCTTGAGAAACCAAAAAATGGGTATTTAAGGCCAAACTTGCGTAAATACGCTGAACGTGTTAAAATAAAATATTAAAAAGGTCAGGTATTAAAATCAAAAAAGGCATATCCTAACCACGAGCACATGAGCTTTTTGGTACAGCCTGCATCACGCTGACGAGGGCCAACAGCCTGAAACGCGTTCGTGGTTGGCTTTTTTTTTAATCAAGAAAATGGGTTGGACAAATGTCAGGGAACAGGCTAAATCAACGTTTAGTTGATTTCTGTTCCACCAGATGGCGCTATGCCACCTAAAAAGCTTATGTGCTTCTGGTCAGGATAGTTCTTTTTGATTTTAATAATATTTAATGTTTATTAAAATCTTATTTATGGGAAAGAACTTTTAATACATCCTGGTACAAGAGCAGAAGTGTTGAAATTGGTAAACAAATCAATTTAAAATAATCTGTGATGTAAAATATGTTCCTTTTTGACTAAGTTTGTTTTGTTTATGTTGTAGTAATAGCTTAGAATATAAAAGCTCAACTTTTCTTCATTTGTTAAGTTAATTAGTTTGTTTAACCTCTCCTTTTATTTGAATAATAAATTTGTTTAAATTAATAAGCTGCAGTTTTGCTAAATTAAAATTCAAAATACAACAACTGGTAGCAGAAGCCTGGTTAATTGTTATTGCGTCAGAAGAAAACAGCCGATTTTTTTAAAGAAAGGTTGAGTACGATTATATATATATTTTTTAAAATGACAGAATATTTTTCGATGAATAGAATTGAGCCACTGACATCTTCAAATTACCACATATGGGCGCTTAAAATATCAGCAATTTTGAGAAGCAAAAAAATTGTTCAAAAAAGTGATCGAATCGCCTAAGCCTAACCGTGGAATGGCCGATTCAAAGGAAGAAGAATTTTTCAAAGAATGGGAGGATAAAAATGATGAGGCATTTGGAATAATAATAGTAAATTTGTCACCTGAGCAGGCTGGCATATTTATAGGAGAGACAAATGCTAAAACTGTGTGGGATGAACTGAAGCGTATCCATACCGGAAATATTGAAGATAAAATAATCGACATTGGACTTGAATTGAAAAATATTCAAATGAGAAATAATGAAGGCATTGAAGCCTACATAACAAGGGCCAGAAATATTGCATCCAGAAGTGCTAACTTGGGACAGCCTATTTCACCAAAGGAAATGGTGTATCATGTAGTGAGAGGTTTGTTGCCAAAGTTTGAAAATATAGCAGCGGTTTTACGACCACAACGATCTGCGAGTCTCGAGGAAGTTTTCCAGGCACTTCAAGAGGAAGAAATGAGGCTAAACTCAATGGGATTTCCTAAAGAAGGTCAATATGAAAAAGCTTTTAAAGCTCGAAATGACCGAGGGATACAAAGAACATGCAAATTTGAAGGGAAATGTCATACATGCGGAAAATTTGGGCACATGTCAAGAAACTGTTGGCATCGTCAAGATAAAGCGAACTTCAATAAACCAAAATGCAAATATCCACAAAATAATATGCAAACTAAGTCTTCATCATCTTGGAAAAATAACTCAAGGGAACATGCTAATGTAGCGAATGGTTCTACTAACACTGAACATGCGTTTACTTCAGCGGAAATGATCTACTCTTCTTCACATCTACCCGAGGAGGATGCGCACATTTGGAACCTTGATTCAGGATGCACTTCACACATGTCTCCTAGAGAAGATTGGCTTATCAACAAGATTCCTATTGACAGTGAAATTAACCTTGCAGAAGAAGAAAGGTTCATAAAAGCTGAAGCACAAGGTGATGTGAAATTGTCTACATACACAAGTGAAGGTAAGCAAGATATTTGTATTAAGGATGTACTCTATGTGCCTAGACTTAAATCTAATCTTCTTTCTGTCAGATGTCTGGTTAATAATGTAAATAAAGTATATTTTGAGAAAGGAATAGCTAAAATTTATAACTGCGAAGGAGATTTGATAGCTGAGGCTAATGAAGAAGATAGAATGTTTATAATTAAAACTTTACCTATAAATTTGTTAAGCAATAAAGATAATTGTTTAAAAGCAGAAGATAAATGTTCAGCCAAGACAATGTGGCATAGAAGACTAGGACACTTGAACGAAGAATATTTGGATAAAATGATGAAGAATAATATTGTGGCGAAGAAATATTTTATTATTTAATTTGATATTATTCAATGAGAAAATATATTCAACAGATTAAAAAATATATATATTAATCTGTATTTGTGAAATCATCTTTAAAATATTTCTTTGCTTGCTTGCTTAAGATTCTCTAGCGGTAAATGGTGGGGTTGAGTTGTTAATAATTGTAGACTAGTCGCCGTGACGTCATCAATAAATACTTTTACATCTTAGTATATTTCAGGGCTTGATTACGACACCACAACTGGTGGAGAGACTGGACCGATACCCATTAAGAAATAAAAGAAAAATTGATTCTGTTGAACCAGAAGAAACTTCTATGAATGTAAAGAAGGAAGATACTCAGGTAAGCAACTACGTTCTTCAACATCTGCCAAGGAACCCTTCCATTTTCTCCGGGGAGGATGGTGAAGATTTCCAAAAATGGTTAAAAGGGTATGCACGTGTGGCAAGGTACAACCACTGGGACGAAACCCTTTGTCTTACTAAAGTTTATTTTTATCTGTCTGGAACTGCTCTCAAATGGTTTGAGAACAACGAAGAAAGCATACAGACTTGGAAGGAATTCACATCTCAATTAGAGAATGTGTTCGGAAAAAAAGGAAATTCAAAATTGCAAGCGGAGAAGAAACTTAAAACACGGGCACAATTAAAAGGTGAAAGTACCGAATGTTACATCCAGGATCTCCTGTGCTTGTGCAAAGAGGTTGATCCTCAAATGAGCGAGGAAGATAAAATATCCCACCTCATGAAGGGGATAGCTGAGGAGCTTTATCAAGCACTCCTACCGAGGGATGTACAGAGCACCGAGCAATTCATTACAGAATGTCGCCGTGTCGAAGCGCTCCGTTGTAGGCGAGTTACCCCAACCAGGTACGAGCGCCTACAAAATGTAGCCTCTCTCTGTGACCAGGATGACGGAGAAGATCTGTCATCTTTGATTAGGCTAATTGTTCGTGAGGAGGTACAGCGGGCATTATGCTCTCCTCGGGAGGAACCAAAAAATGCTACAATCGATGAAATTGTAAAGGAGGAGATTGGAAGAACCCTGGCGCCAATCTCAAAGTCTAGGAGAAGTCCCCCTCAGAAGGAAAAACCCCGACAGTTTTTAAATACCAGATATGAGGCCGAAACGATAAGACCGCACCCTGAACCTCGATACCCAAAACAAGGAGGAAGACGCGACACCAATGATTGGCGTACAACTGAGGGAAGGCCAATCTGTTTCTACTGCGGACGCCCAGGTCACGTCGTCCGCTATTGCCGTGACAGGAAGAGACACAATGAGGAAAGGAGAAATGACTATTTCCAAAGAAATCAAGACGCAATGGTATCCTACAACTCTCGAGATGAATCTCAGGACCCCAATGACGAATCATCGAGGAAAACTTTCACTCGCTACCGAAGCCCTACTTCATATCGCGGTCGAAACAGACAACATTTCTCACCTGCTAGAAGATCTAGCTGGATGCCCCGCCATTAAAACTAGATGATAGACCACATTGGAGGTGAGGCCGTAAAGTTATAAAATCCCCCCTTGCCGACCACGTAGAAATTAGAAAAAGCTACCTTGACGTAAACATAGACCTACCAAGTCCTCATGAAGAAGATATCTCAACTGAAATAAGACATCCACCGCAGTCACCTGAAAATATCCCTGGCCATAGTACTAGATCTTAAGACTGACGACGTAAGTCTCCTGCTGAGCATCGGGTCGATGCTCTTTATAGGAGGAGGCTATGTGGCGAAGAAATATTTTATTATTTAATTTGATATTATTCAATGAGAAAATATATTCAACAGATTAAAAAATATATATATTAATCTGTATTTGTGAAATCATCTTTAAAATATTTCTTTGCTTGCTTGCTTAAGATTCTCTAGCGGTAAATGGTGGGGTTGAGTTGTTAATAATTGTAGACTAGTCGCCGTGACGTCATCAATAAATACTTTTACATCTTAGGATATTTCAAGGCTTGATTTCTACGCTACAATATGGTAAAAGGACTTAATTTTGATTGTCAACATCTCGAAAAATGTGAACCATGTATCCTTGGTAAACTAACCCAAAACCCTTTCAAAGCTATAGAGAATAATCATTCTGAAAGGCCATTAGAACTTATACACATGGATCTATGTGGTCCTATGCCAACCAAATCACTGGGTGGTGCAAACTATCTGTACGTTATTGTGGATTCGTATAGTAGACGTATCTTTGTATACTTCTTGAAATCAAAGGAAGATGCATTTGATTTTTTTTGTAGAATTTAAAAATCATCGAGAAAATGAAACTAATGTTAAAATCAAAAATGTTAGATCGGACAACGGAACTGAATTTGCAAATAAAAAATTTCATGAGTTTTTCAGAAATGAAGGAATACACCATCAAAGAACAGTTCCATATTCACCACAAAGCAACGGAATTGCAGAACGAACCAATCGCACCCTTCTAGATTGGGCTAGAACTATGTTGTTTGATGCTAAGTTACCAACTGAGTTTTGGGCGGAAGCCATTGCAACAGCCGCTTATTTGAAGAATTGCACACCGACCAAGAATGATAACATGAAAACTCCCATAGAGAAATGGACTGGACACAAACCATCAGTAGCACATTTAAAAATCTTTGGAAGTCTTGCCTACTATTACATTCCTAAAAATCAAAGAAATAAATTTGACTCTAGAGCAAGAAAAGGAATATTCACCGGTTACTCCAGACAAAGAAAAGCTTATAGAATATATGATCCACAAGATGGAAAAATACACGAAGTTCAAACTGTCAAATTTGATGAAAATTCAAAAGGCTCTGATCTCTTGACTTCTAATGTTTTTGACCAACATGTCCAAGATCATATTATCTATAGAAATGAACAACATGAATCAGATTTCTTTCAAATTACACATACCATGGGCTCTACTCCAGAAGAACTAAATTTTCCAGACAACCCTGAAACAATACCTGAATCATCAGGATTACCCCGAAAACCCGGACGTATTGCAGGAAGAACTAATGAAGATATTCAGGCAAAGCATCTCATCAATCTACAAGAGCAGGAAGAGAGGCTGAGAGCAAGTGGTGTAAGACGATCTGAAAGAATAAAAGAAAGAAACGCAGCCAATGTAACCGAACTATCTTCAACTTCCATGAACATACCTAAAACATATCGAGAAGCCATGAACACCCCATTTTCAGACCAATGGAAAGAAGCAATGGAAGAGGAATTCCATTCCCTAACTTCACATAATGTTTGGACCCTTGTACCCAAACCAGAAAATGAAAACCTGATAAAAGGAAAATGGATTTTTAATATAAAAATGAATCCAGATGGAAGCATTGACAAAAGAAAGGCTAGATTTGTTGCAATGGGGCATAATCAAAAACCTGGCGTTGACTATGAAGAATCTTTTGCTCCTGTGATGAGGCTGGACTCTTTAAGAACATTGATTGCCATTGCATCACAGCAAAACATGAAAATTGAACAATATGATGTTAAAACTGCCTATTTCAATGCGGAACAAAAAGACGATGTGTACCTGGAACAACCTGAAGGATTTGTTCAAGCAGGACAGGAAAATAAAGTGTGTAAACTAAACAGAAGTTTATATGGTTTACCACAATCCGGATGATGCTGGAATGAAAAAATTAACCAAATTTTTAATGATATTGGACTCAGACGTTTAGAAAGTGAACCATGTGCATACATCCTTCAAGAGAGAAGAGGAGAAAACTCTAATAATTGGGATTTATGTAGATGATTTTCTCATTATTGGATCGGATAGTACCATAATTAACAGAATAGTTAAGCAATTGGATAAGCAAATTGTCATTGTTCGAAAAGAAAAGCCTTTATTTTTCTTTGAATCAAAATTGTGGAAAAAGAAAATTGTTTCGAACTTTCACAAGAAGCCTATGTAGAAAAGATTTTGAAGAAATTTAACCTTGAAGAATGTAATCCAGTAAAAACCCCTGGTGATCTTAATCAAGATCTGGATAATCACCCAGATTCTTCTCCTGTGGACCCTAAACTTTACCAAGAAATGATAGGTTCCTTGATGTATTTATCAGTGGGAACAAGGCCCGATATAACATTTTATGTTAGTCAACTCTCCCAATACAACAAGGATCCCAAAGTCATTCACCTTACTGCACTTAAAAGAATATATAGATACTTGAAGGGAACAAAAAGCTACATGTTATGCTTTAACAGAATAAGAGGGAAAATTGAAGTCTTTACAGATGCTAGTTGGTCCTCAACTAAAGACTCAAAATATTTTTCAGGATATTTAACTAAATTAGGATCTTCACTACTTAGTTGGAAATCTCAAAAACAACCACTGGTAGCCCTGTCAACATGCGAAGCGGAATTAATGGCTATCTGTGAGGGCACTAAAGAGTTAAAATGGTTTATGAACTTTCTTTCTGAAATAGGTCATCAATCATGTGTTGAAATACCACTTGTTCTGAAGACAGACAGTAAATCAGCAATAGACTGGATTAAAGGAACATCTCATCATTGAAGAACCAAGCACATTAACAGAAAATATTTCTTCGTGAAAGATGAAGTCTCAAAGGGAAATTTGAGGATCTCCTTCGTGAACTCAGAAGCTCAAGAAGCGGATCTTCTCACCAAGAGGCTGCCGGGAGACAGAATTCAGAGACTGCTTGTAAATATGGGACTTCTTTTTGGACCTAATTTTGATTTGCTCACCAAAGGAGGGAGTTGTTGAAATTGGTAAATAAATCAATTTAAAATAATCTGTGATGTAAAATATGTTCCTTTTTGACTAAGTTTGTTTTGTTTATGTTGTAGTAATAGCTTAGAATATAAAAGCTCAACATTTCTTCATTTGTTAAGTTAATTAGTTTGTTTAACCTCTCCTTGTATTTGAATAATAAATTTGTTTAAATTAATAAGCTGCAGTTTTGCTAAATTAAAATTCAAAAGAGTAACGATGTCTGGAGATTCCGGGCATATTCACCAATTTGATTTCATAATTCGGAGATACACTTGCAGTATACGGTATAAGATTAAAAAAGAGGATTTCCCTAGGGCTTCGTTTTTGGTTTAAAAAAAAACGGTTGATAAAGAACTAATCGTTAGAAAGGTAGTTTTTTTTTTTTTTTGCAACAAAAGAAGCACTCTACAAAAACGGTCTTTTTCTTTTTATAAAAATCCTTACTGATGTGAGCCAAGTTATCCTATTTATTTTAATGGTTCAGGGATGTTTAAAAAAAAGATTAATATTTTTTTCGTAAAATAAAATATATATCACTGAAGATTAAAAATAAAAATGCATCGGCCGGGAATCGAAACCGGGCCGCACGCGTGGCAGGCGAGCATTCTACCACTGAACCACCGATGCTTGAGTGGACGTGAATTTCGAAAGTATATAATGTGTATGTTACGGCCGTTAACCTCTATCTAGCCATGTTGAGATCACAGGAGTCTATATATAGTGGGAGTGGTACATATATAAGTATATAGATGAATTTTTAAAAATATATAAGTATACTAGTCTCGAGTGGTTCAATGTTTGCCCACATCTCGGGCGCCCGGGTTCGATTCCCGGTCAATGCACTTTTTTATTACTTATTTGTTGGTGTGCTTACACTTTTGAGAATAATAAAAAGAGAGAGTTTATCAGGATATAAATATAGATATGTTTTCTCAATAGTGAGCTATACTTTATATCCTTACATAAAAAATAGGCATATATGGAATAAACTAATTTTAAAATAATGTGGGAAAAAGTACAAATGTGATATTATACTATGATAAGGTTCATAAATTATGAAAAAAAAAAAAAAAGGCACATCTTATCGTGCAACTGAAAGTTGATGATGGCTTGCGCCATCTATCGGAATAAAAATAAACTATTCGTTGATTTTTAATTATTCCAGATTTAACCATTTCTGAAAAAATTAAAAATCAAGGAATAGTTGATATTTATTCCGATAGATGGCGTAAGCCATCAGCAACTTTCAGTTTCACGATAAGGAGATGCCTTTTTTTCTTTTTTTAATTTTAAATAATTTGCAAGTTTTTGTGCAGTGTAGTAACTAGGCATTCATTGCTATCATCATCCTGTAAGTTCTGAACTGATGCAATTAGCAAAAATACATAGTTCTGGTACATATAGAACGTGGAAAATTAGGGAAGACCAACTTCGGGACGTGACAGGAATTTATTTCAGTCAAGAACAAACTATGCAGGATAAACAAAAGATAAGAAAAGAGGGAAGTTCACAGAGTAGCAAAATATGTACATAAAAAAAATGTTACTATGTTAAAATAAAATACGAGTACTTTGCGAGACAATATGTTTAATAAAAAGGCATATATTGGATCAAAATATCATTTATTTTACTAATATTTCAGTCGGCTGTACGCCAAACCTTTATCAGCCAACTGAAATATATTGGCAAATGAATATTTTATTCAATCTAATATATGCCTTTTTATTTAGAGATTTATTTATGGATTTCTCTATTTTCAAAATAGATATGTATATTGTTGCATCATGATTAATGCGCGTATTTTAAAAATTATTTATAATATTATTTTTAAGATATTCAAAATTTAAATTATATATTTATTTATTTTTATTTAAAACAGAATATTTAGATTATCATTCCTTTTTATAGTTTCATTCCATTTGTAATATTTTATTGTACATATATCTTTATTGCTGAGGGGAGGACGGCGGATCGCGACGGAGGAGCAAGACAAGAATAAATAAACACAATAACTTGAAAAGGTAATTTATTTTTATTTAATTTTATTTATTTACTTTTATTCATTTGATTTGAATATGGAAACCCGTTCGGGAAACGTGTATAACACCAAGAAGGAAGAAACCAAGGTCGACGACCCTGCAAAGCTGCCACTTGGTGCAACAATTGGTAGAGATGCTGGTTTCGAACCAGTTGCTTTGAACCCCAATATAGAAATTCCTAAATATGGCGGGACAGAAGACCCTTGCCCATGGATAGAATCCCTCGAAGAGATTGGTTTCCTCTATCATTGGACAGACTACATAATTGCCCGTTATGCCGCCATGAACATGACGGGAAGCGCTAAAACCTGGTTGAATTTACACAAAGCGAGTTTCACGAGCTGGGAAAATATTAAAATCCGCCTCATTCAGGATTTTTCTCTGGACGCCAATAAAGAAGAACTAAGAATGAAGCTCAACAGAATGCAACACTGGAATGAACCAGCAATCAGGCTCGCGGAAGACATCCTAATGTTGTGCAACAAGGTTGACCCCGCAATGGAAGAAGAAACAAAAATCGATCATGTTATTGGAGGACTGAAAAAGGAGTACTCATTCGCGCTCTACCTGAACCCTCCTAAAACGACCGATGAACTTCTTGTCGTGTGCAAGAAAATGGATTCTTTTGAAAAGAAGTATCGGGAACGTGTGGAGAAATCCAGAAACCTATATAACGGTCCACGCTATTCTAGACCCCAACAACAATCGAGGTACGTGCCGCCGACTGCCACACGAAACTACCAGACCCCTTCCAGGCCCCAAGCCCCTGTTTCCAATAATTACAAGAACGACTTCCCTCCTACTCCCAGGCAGTATCGAAACAACTTGACCCAGCCCTTTACCCCGAGACGTCCTTATAATCCAAACTTTGTGCCGAAACCAAACCTCCAGAGAAACACCTACAATAAAAGCCAAGAAGTGAGCAAAAATAGGACGGAAGATGGAAGACCAATCTGCTTCAAGTGTAACAAGCCAGGGCACGTGGCCCGTTATTGTAGGGTCAAGTTTATAAGAATCCTAGAAGAGGATCCAACAGCTACCCAAGAGAAGATCGAAGAGAAGAATGAAATATCAGATAAATCAGGACCTCGGCTTTATGCTGATGTATGCCATAGCACACAGACAAATATTCCTACCCGGAATAGATATTCCGTGTTGGAAGATTTAAACTAAGCCTCACGCCTGAATATGTCAATCAAAGCAAGTCGACCATAAATGGAATCAAAAAGTTGGACCCTAAATACAAATTAAAAATTCATGTAGACAAGATAGGAACTTTTGAAGCTTTGGTTGATACAGGCGCTGACCTCTCAGTGGTCGACCTCAGAACGGCCCTCGATACAGGCCATGTATAAGTAAACTCGCAAAAACTTGTGCAGGACCCGATGGAAAAAAATTAGACATAGTAGGAAGTATATTGTTAAATATAAAAATTGATGACAAAGCATTATTGCACAAATTTGTGATTTTGAAAACGCATTTACGGACATTAAATTTTGGAAGAGATTTCCTTAAGAAAATGAACGCGAAAATAGATTGCAGAAAAAGAAATAATAAAATACGATCTGACGAATAATCATGACATAAGCAATTATGAACTGAAAAAAATAAAAAGCGTTGAAGATACTGTTATACCTGAACTGTCTATTAGATTAATTAAGGCCTCAATAGAAGCAGAGGATGGCGAATATGTCATCGAAGAGAACAACAGAATGATTCAAACAAATGGCCTTCGATTGGCAAGAAGTTTGCTTACTGTCACGGATAGGAAAACTCATATCTGGATAACGAACCCTTATCCTCGACCTTTAAAAATCATGAAAGACCAAACATTGGCTCATGGAAGCCTTCCTGCAGAGGTAAAGTTCATAGAGAAGTTAGAGCAAATTAATAATGACGAAATCCAATTTCAGATAAACAAAAATCTATCACCTAAAGAACAAGAGGATTTGAAACAAATTTTGATTAAGTATGCTGATTTGTTTTCGCCGAGGTTAGGCAGGACCAATTTGGCAAAACACCGGATCGACACAGAAGATGCAAAACCGATAAAGCACAAGCCATATAGGGTGAGCCCCAAAGAACGGGACATTATAAAAGATCAAATTGATGAAATGCTCAAAGAAGGCATAATTAGACCATCTTCAAGTCCCTGGTCTTTCCCTGTAATACTGATCAAGAAGAGAGATGGTAAGTTCAGATTTTGTGTAGACTATAGAAAATTGAATGAGGTAACAGTAAAGGATGTTTATCCAATCCCAAGAATTGATGACGTAATGGATACTCTCCAAGGATCGAAGTACTTCTCAGCAATAGACCTTAGATCGGGATATTGGCAAGTCGAAATTGAATAGAAAGACAAGGAGAAGACAGCTTTCACTACGACCCACGGTTTATATGAATTCAACGTCATGCCCTTTGGACTATGCAACGCCCCTGCTACTTTCGAGAGGAATATGGACAATGTGCTTGGAAATCTAAGATGGCAGATTTGCCTTTGTTATCTGGACGACGTTATTATATACAGCTCAGACTTTCCAACCCACCTTAAAAGACTTGAAGCTGTCTTAAAATGTTTTAGTGAATCTAATTTGAAACTGAACGACAAGAAATGCATATTTGCTTTTGAAGAACTTGAGATCCTTGGTCATATAACCAACCAACAGGGTATAAAACCGGCCGAATATAATATCAAAGTCGTTAGGGATTTTCAGCCCAAGAAGGTCAAAGAAGTACAATCATTCCTAGGAATGTGTTCCTATTATAGAAAATTCATTAAAGATTTCTCATTAATTGCTGACCCATTGACAGGACTCATCAGGAAAAATGCGCAATTTACCTGGACAGAAAATCAAGAGGAAGCATTTCAAAACCTTAAAAAAGCTCTGATAAATCCGCCAATTTTAGGTCACTTTGATCCAAATGCAGCCACCTACATTCACACAGACGCCTCTAACATCGGCTTAGGTGCAACACTGGTTCAAATTATCTGTGGGGAAGAGAAAGTGATATCATATTTGAGTCGAACTCTAAGTAAATCTGAGCAAAATTACTCAACCACCGAAAAGGAATGTTTGGCTGTGGTGTGGGCGATATCAAAATTACGACCCTACCTATATGGAAGACACTTCAAGATAATTACAGACCATCACGCATTGTGCTGGCTGAAAAATCTTAAAGATCCAACAGGTAGACTTGCAAGGTGGGCACTGAAAATTCAGGAATACGATTTTGAAATAATACACAAATAGGGTAAAAAACATATGGATGCTGATGGCTTATCTAGAGGACCCCTACCTGAAACGGATTGGGTCGAAGATTATGAACGACTATTTTTGAATCAGAGAATAAATGAAGAGGATGAATTCATAGAAAATGTTAAGAAAAGCCTTAAAGGAAGCAAACGAGCAATCACACAGAATTTTAAAGAGGAAAATGGATGTCTATATAAGAAGAACCCAAACCCTGAAGGCAGAGCATGGTTGCTGGTAGTGCCGAAGAAGAGAAGGAAAGAAATCATGAGTGAATTCCACAACCATATGCTGAATGGCCATCTGGGCGTCGCCAGAACCACATACCGTTTGAAGAATAAATATAATTGGCCTTCCATGCTGAAAGATGTTTCAGAATTTGTAAGGACGTGCCATATTTTCCAAAGTCGTGAAGGTTCAAATCAGTTGCCTTCTGGACTTTTGCAACCTATTCCCCCAGCTAACTACCCTTTTGAAAGAATCGGGATTGACTTTGTTGGTCCCTTGCCATCAACGAAAAGAAGAAGGAAGTGGATAATTGTTTTGACTGGTTATTATACCAGGTACGCTGAAACAAAGGCAGTATCAGAAGCAACAGTGAAAGAAGTCTCTACATTTTTAATCGAACAATTTTTTTTACGTCACGGGGCCCCAAGGTTTCTTATTAGTGACAGAGGTTCACAGTTCACTTGCAATTTGATGAAGCAGGTTATGAAAATGTGCAAAGTTAAACACTGCTTCACGACGAGCTACCATCCCCAGACTAACGGACTAACGGAACGGCTAAATAGAACTCTAATCAACATGATAAGCATGTATGTAAATACAGACCAGAAGAACTGGGACGAAATCCTCCCTTTCGTCACCCACGCGTACAATACCACGATTCAAGAAACCACAGTCTACTCTCCATTTTTCCTGTTATTTGGGAGGGAACCCATGTCCCTCTTAGACGACGATAATATCCCAATTGACAGTAACATGAACGATTATGACGAATATATAGAAAATTACTTAGATAAAATAGCAAGGACGAGACAGGTAGTCATTAACAACAGAGAGAAGACTCAGGAAAGAATGAAAAGAAACTATGACAAAAAAACACAACGAGAGAATCTATGAACCAGGACATTTAGTGGCAGTTTGGACACCAGTCAGGAAAATCGGAAAATGTGAAAAACTATTGAGAAAATATTTTGGTCCATATCGAATATTAAAGAAGCTGTCCAACGTAAATTACTTAATTGAACCGAAAGATAATCCTGGCCAAGACCCATTGATTGTCCATGTCTCAAGACTAAACCTTATTTTGAAAGAATTGATGAGGTCACTCACGAGGACGTGACGACCTCTGGAGAGGGGGAAGTGTTGCATCATGATTAATGCACGTATTTTAAAAATTATTTATAATATTATTTTTAAGATATTCAAAATTTAAATTATATATTTATTTATTTTTATTTAAAACAGAATATTTAGATTATCATTCCTTTTTATAGTTTCATTCCTTTTGTAATATTTTATTGTACATATATCTTTATTGCTGAGGGGAGGACGGCGGATCGCGACGGAGGAGCAAGACAAGAATAAATAAACACAATAACTTGAAAAGGTAATTTATTTTTATTTAATTTTATTTATTTACTTTTATTCATTTGATTTGAATATGGAAACCCGTTCGGGAAACGTGTATAACACCAAGAAGGAAGAAACCAAGGTCGACGACCCTGCAAAGCTGCCACTTGGTGCAACAATATCTATTAGATATATCTTCTACCCGCTAAATTTGTGTATAGATCAATTTACAGGGCAAAAAAAAGAAAATATAAGGTTGTCCCAAAAGTTCGTGTTTTTCTTATAACGTTGTTTTTCTTATTACTTGGTGAATAATATTATTACGGCGAATATATAATACAATTACTTTATACATAATACAAAGACATTATACATAACGGCGAATAATATTTGTATTTACATTTTTTGTAAGTGTTTGCGAACTTTTGGGACAACCTTGTATAAAGAAAGATTTTTTTTCCAGAAAATCTTTCATCGAAATAGCACAGTATTATACAGTTTACTCTCGTTATAACGCCACTCGATATAACGCCACCCTCGCCTTACGCCGCTTTTTCGTTTTGTCCCAATCGACATCAATGTATTTTTCTCGATATAACGCCACTCCCTCGCTGTTCGCCTTCCGCCGCTGATTTTTAGTATCCCAAGTAGCAAAAACCACTCGTTATAGCGCCGCTCACAACGTCCCTCATCCCCCACTTCCCTTTTCCTGTCTTTTTTTTTCCGCCAGCGGCACCGGACTTTGCTTGCTGTTGACACAACAGATTGTGTGAACAGCCAGCAGACCATTTTCCTGCTTGTGCCTGGGAGATACACAGTCGCTTCATCCTTTGCTAACGTCAACACAACAACCTTATTGTCGTATCATGAGTTCCCAAAAGTGTAAACTGGAGTCGATCACCATTGAGAAGAAGGAGATATGCCAGTTGGCAAGAATGTCGAAGAATGAGATTGGAGAGCGTTTCTCACTTCCACGAACAACTGTCCGTGATATTCTCACTCAGGCTGAGAAGTGGGAAAATTATACTGTTGGTTCTTCAAAGAGACAAAGAGTCGGGAAATTTAGTGACTTGGAAGACGCTCTCTTCAACTGGTTTACCCAAAAGCGTGCCAATAATATTATTATTACTCATTATTATTACTGATGACCTCCTAAGAGAAAAGGCAAAAAACTTGGCGAGCAGTTGGACGTACCAGAAAATTTCACGTACAGCAGTGGGTGGCTGCAGCGATTTAAAGGGAGATTCCATATTTCGCAACGACGGCTCTGTGGGGAAGGCGCATCGATTTCTTCAGCTATCAATGATGAACACCTTACAAATTTGAACAGTATGCTGGCCAACTCCGGATATGACCCAACCAACATATACAATGCAGACGAAACTGGATTATTTTTTTCAGCTCATTCCTGACCGAACACTTGCTCACAAAGATGAAAACTAGTAAAAGGATGAAGCAACGAATCATTGTTCTACTGTGCTGCAACTCTACTGGAATATGGTTGAAAGGGATCCCTACAGAAGCCAAGGTTTTATGGTCTGGGCTGGAATCTTCTTGGGCGGTCGCACAGCACTCCATATTTTTCGGCAAGGAACCCTGACTGGACAGAGGTATCGGGACGAGATCTTGGCAGCATATGTGATGCCTCAAGCATTGGAAATGGGAGAAAACGTTCTTCTAATGTATGATAATGCCCCTCCACATAGGGCTGGTGTGGTCAACACTTTTCTCCAAAACCATGCAATTGCTCGGATGAATTGGCCAGCTCGATCCCCAGACCTAAATCCTATTGAGCATGTATGGGACAACCTAAGACGGCGGATCTCATCCCTCCAACCCCCTCCTAGAAACACTCATGAGCTAGAAACAGCCTTAACACAAGAGTGGGCGTTGATTCCACAGGAGCTGATAAACTCCCTAATTCTTAGTATGGGTCACCGATGTAGAGCCTGTCTATCAGTTAAAGGCGATCACACCCCATATTAACAACAATATCCAAGATATTTATGCATGGACTGCAAGAAGATCATTGCTTGAGCGGCTAATTTGCATAAAATATGGGTTAGAATTCTTTGATTTCGGGTATTCTAATCAATAATGGAATAATAAATTTGTCTATAAAATTTCATTGATATATGTTCAATAAAATTTGAGATAAATGAAAAAATATGTTGTTCCTTTAATTTTGCGGACCAGTGTATATCAGCGATATGAGGATTATGGTGATCACTGGAATAAGACCTAACTGTGTTTAGGAACAGAAATTTCGAGTCCCATAGCTCAGTCTCAAATCGAGAATAGACAGTAAATTTTACTTGTATTCCTCTATAAGGCATATTCATAGTGAAGTATGAAAGACAACTGATATTTGATAATGCAAAATGAGAGAGCAAACGTCTGAATTTGATCAATTTTTTTCCGCATTTCATCATTTTATATATTTTAAAATATACCTATTCGAAGCTTCAAAGCATTTTATATAAATAACAAATGTTTGAATAATATTTCTTTTATTATTTTTGAGGTTATTGAAGTAAAAAATTTAGTCATATTCTTATTGTTCCAAATTCTATTTCATATTGAATTCAAAATGATGGAGATTATTTTAAATATATCTCAAACAGATAATATATAATTTAAAAAGGTACATATTATTTTTTATTTCATATAAATATTAATATATTGAATTTTTAGGACGCTATAAAAATTTCGTTTCCAACGGTCCAACAATGGGCCAGTCGGTTGGGAATTGAGGTGGAGGCGGGTCTGCTTTGAGACTCTGTCCGAATTTACTTGTTTCCTCAGATATTGAGGCTTTGTCTTCCTCTCCCCCGACTCTTTGATCTTTGAGACGGAGTCCATAGCATCGGCAGACCAGTTCCTGGCAGGGCCTGGACCATCAGCTCGGCCGAGAGCGAGTTGGATGCTCTGGTTGTGCCAGAAGAGTGGAATAGGGCTTCTACGGAGGCGAAGCGCCACTATAAACAAAGGCTAACGCGCTGAGCAGGTACCTCCTGGGTGGCGTGGAAACCCTTTGCGAAAATATTCATGACCTGGTCTGGTGATGCATGGACTTTGAATGAGATAAAATGATTACATTAAATGCTATAAACCATCCTTGCTGAAAAAAAATCAATAAACACCAAGTAATCACATAAATAGAGTTACAGAAACAATTATAACTTTAAAAAGAAAATAAAATAACAGTATCAGCTTAGCCCCAAAATATATCCAGTATTCTTCAACAAAATCAAACTATGATAGAATCCATCTATAACAATAGTTGAACGGTCTGGAGCTTGAACTGGCTAAACCGATGGGAGGATTCCCCACTGATGTACCATGCCCTTCCTTGATTATATGACGTTGAAAGGTTTCATTAAATTCAGTGCCATTTTCGAACTCTGGGTGACCCTCAACCATATACTAGATTTAGCAAAAAATAAACGTCGCATTTTGCATCAAAATAGACGCCAGAACTATGCCTCTATTGATTGAATGCCTCATCAACCTTGCAGACTCTCTCTCTCGGTTAAATGACAAATTTACATATATATCTCCCCCATAGAATTAACTAACCACTTTGAGAGCGCTGAATAACTTTTTGGATAAATTCTACGCATCCCTTGCGGATAGCATGAAATCAAAGCTCTACCTAGACTGCCGAGAGCCATAAACCAAACCATGGTCTCCTGGTGACATTCTGAAATTTACAAAGATGTTATTGTGACCTTGAGGCTCACCAGAGTCTGCTAGATTGAATAAAATGGTTAATAGATATATAGCAAAGTTATTGTATCTATGTTGACGGGAGAGAGAGGAGGGGCCTTTCGTATTTTAGGTCAGCTTCTCCTAGAAATGTTTCCATCCATAAACTTCTCAAATCATATCAAGGAACAAATTAACAAATCGTATGGACCTAAAATAATACAATATATTCATTTGTAGGAAATTTCAACTATTTATGATGCCTATGATCATTTTAAAAACAACTAAATTTCTAGTATATCTACCGCAATGATAAAAATGATGGGAGGGCCTGGTTCATCATTTGTGAATCTACTTGGCGGTTTTGTCAGTTTAATCTACCATCCGCTTAATTTTTGTATTTTCCTGTTTTTATTTTATAGTAATACTGAAGATAAACTATTGGAAAAGGGATTTTAAACAACTATGAACAAAGGCTTAAGTACAGTAGAAATACAAATATTTATAAATTCCTAAACATGCTTCGAGCGCTGCTCTTCCGCAAACAACAAGTAAAGTTCATTTAGACTTAATATGTAATTATGAATTAACGCGTTTTACGCAATTTATGATTCATTTGAAAACAAAATCAGATGGAAAATGTGGAATTAAATATTCAGAAGTCTATGATAAGGTCATATTAACGATCGGATAAAATAATTCTAAAAACTGGTGAAAAACGAGAACAAAACATTTAACTTGGAATTCAAGATTCTGAGCTATCCAATGATAGCACCTTATTACATAAAAAGCATTTGCGCGCCATCTTTTATGAAAATTGGAAACTATTATAGAAGCGTATGATTCTTTTGAAAGTTATACAATTTTTACTGCCCTCTTACATGCGATAGAAATATTATATATTATATTATATATTTATAAATAATATATAGTCACGACCGTCTTTCCTAGCCTCTGTCACGGATGAAATTTAAAAATTAAAAAAAGATGCCGAAACCCGGGATCGAACCAGGGACCTTTAGATATTCAGTCTAACGCTCTCCTAACTGAGCTATTTCGGCTTATTTTATTTATTTCTATAGAAGCTTCTATCTTTATAATTATGTATATTTTCAAAAAGTCAATTCACACCTCTTCGCTGGAGACCATGGGAATACTGACTAATTCATTATGCTAACATAATTATAAATACAAGTATCAGAGTCATCAACAATTCTGTCATCGTTTGCTTTTGTGAATGGAATAAATACCCAAATAGGGTCATTTCTTATAAGCATCGGTGGTTCAGTGGTAGAATGCTCGCCTGCCACGCGGGCGGCCTGGGTTCGATTCCCGACCGATGCATTTTTTTTTCTTTTTTACAATTTTTAAAACTCATTTATATTATTATCCCTATATATATAAAAGTCAGCGTATGTATGTATGTATGTATGTTTGTCAACTATACACGTCCACAATACGTAACTAATATGATAATTGTAACAAATAGTATTTGAATAAAAACATTCAATCGGGTAAAACACGGGCGTTGCCCGGGTCATTCGGCTAGTATATTTATAATTGTATGTACCCCCCCGAAGTTGATCCACTTTGCCGTAGTGGGGGGGCCCGAGTCCGACTTCCAAGTCGTTCCGCCAAGAGATCAACACCATAGAGGTCCGTACGTCTCTTGACCTCACGGACAATACAGCAGCTACATTATGTTGACCGATATGTCCTCACTTCTTTTTTCTAGATTTAATTCATTTTGTCTCCTCTCTAATTGTAAAGACGTTGCTGTATCACCTCATAAGCATAAATAAAATAAATTGTATGTAAAATTCTACTAACCTCAAAGCTTCTGTCCATAGTTAATCTAAATACCCATTCCAAGAGTCTAGTATCAGTATCACTATTGTTGTTTCTTGAGCACTCCAAGAGAGCAACATCTGACGACGTCAATCTATCTGCGGATTTGTTACACCGTGTCTATGGCATAAGTGAGGGAGAGAAAACACAAGTTGTGATCACAGACTTCTTCAAGAAAATGTAAATATTTTTATGAATAAATTATAAATTAATGCTTTCTATTTACCATATTAATCAATTAATGCCGGTTTTGCACTCTATATATTGACTTAGAGTATAAATTGTTATTATTAATTGTTATAAATAATTTATTGTATCTTTAAATTTCACATTTAAACGTGTTCGATACAACGCCACCCTCGCCTTACGCCGCTTTTTTGCAAAATCCGGATGGTGGCGTTATAACGAGAGTAGACTGTACTATAGTACTAATACTATATTCAGAGTAATTATTTATTGCTGCACCGTGGCGGCGGACGGTTGGCTCGGTAACACTGGAGCTGACGTCACTTCCTGTTGATGTAACCCTGCAAGCGGCGTCGCCATACTGACTTGTTCTCTTTCTCCATGTTTACCATTTAATCTATATATAATCCTTTTACCTTGTAGTTAATTAAACAATAATTAACGTTGAGCGCTGTGTGTAATCAATTGGAATACAACATTTATGTGCATGAATGTTGTTAAAACGCATACAACTGGATCATTTTAAAAACAGATTATCTTTAGAAAGGTTTTACTGCTATAAAATGTATACAAATTGAAGAGGCAATCTAAAAGTAACTTTGAAGAAATATTAAATTAATGTATTAGCGCGCCATCTGTTATTCGAAAATTAAACTAAATTTAACACTTCTGATTCTTTTTTATATAGAACATTGTTCTACTGCCCTTAATTCAATGGTAAATTAATGGAAGGGTCTTGTTCATCAGTGGTGAACCTTCCCAGTGGCCAGTTTAATCTACTATTCAAGGCTTGATTTCTACGCTACAACTTGTGAAGAAGCTGGATCGATACCCATTCAGAAAAAAACGTAAAATTGATTCGGTTGAGCAAGAAGAAACAACTATGAACATCAAAAAAGAAGCAACAAATCAGGTAGGTTCATTTTTTATACAACATTTACCTATAAACCCCTCAATGTTACTGCTTTGTGCTGTTCTGTTTTATAATGGCATTGAAGCTTACCTTTTGGAAAATAAATTTTAAATAAACTATGGACATAAATATATTGTTCTCCATAGATAATTTAAAATACCTTTTCCAAGAGGTCACTTCCAATATCGGTATAAAAGCAAATCAGCCTAATATCAAAGCAGTATGGAAGATTATACTGGCGAAACGGTTGGAAGGGTTCACCACTGATGAGCCAGGCTTTCCCATCAATTTATCATTTAAATAAGGGCAGTAGAAAATTGTTTTATTTTAAAAGGAAACATAAGCGTCAAAAATCTTGAATTGTTTAATTTCTAAATGCACATAATTGTAGTACTAAAGCATATGCAGAGAGATTTATGGCGAGAAGAATTCTATAAAGACCAGATTGTTAGAGTTGTAACTATACATTCCCTCATATATTTTGATGGTCGTGTTTATTGTCCTTAATTTAGACATTTGCAGTGTGATATATATGTAAAACAACTAAGATATAATTCACTTTAAATGGATTATCAAATAAAGTCATGATGTTAATAAAGTTTATGACAATAAAGTTTATGGAGGCTTGCATTTCTCTGGAATGCAATGTACTCCAAAGCGAAAGTGGTAAAAACAAAATTTTCCTTTGGGATCATACTTTCTACGCGATTGGCTACGCGATCTTGAAAAATGGTGGCCTTGATTCTTTGATTTTGGCCTTGATCTCGATAAATTAATTTCATACACTTGTCTGAGTGGAAGAGTTCTATCGCTTATTTAAATGGATTATTCAATATATTTTCAAATGAATGGATTTTCATTCTAAAAATATTAAATAATTGGCCTAAGAGAGAGAGAGAGTGTATGTGTGTACAAAGCAATAACGCGCCATATATATATAACGAATGAAAACATTAAGACGCGAATGTTTCTTTCACAAATAAATCAAACTTATACTGTCCTTACTGCGATGAAAAAAATATTGGGATGGCTTTGCTCATCGGTAGTAAACCCTCCAAGCCGTTTTGCCAATTTAATCTATCAGACCGCTTCTTTGATAAAGAAGTGTGATTTATTTATGAAAAGAAACATTCGCGTCTTAATGTTTTCATTTGCTAGAGTGTGTTTAAATAGAATATAAATTTCGATATATGTGTGGCGACCACACTTTACTTCAGCGAGCGCGAACTGGGACAAAGCTCCACTACACACACGGGCAGTGGAGGGCCTCAGCAACCCCGAGCGTCAACCTGACTACGCATGCGCGCGGGACGTCATCCGAGACTTTTGCTGGCCACTGGCGTCATAACAACAAGGCCTGCTCCCAACGGCCGTTACTTCAACCGTTACTTCTTTTCTCTTTATATATTTCTGGCTATAAATAAATTAATTTTAATTATAATTTTATCAGCGGTCTTTCTACAAGCCACACCAACACATCATGCAACCATCCCACATATGCATTGACAAAATAAATTTCAAGTGCTATTGTCATAAGTTGATAATAAACATAGATTATAATTTCAACACTACATCAGGAGCTTGCTGGGTTTACCTAAGCCGCAATAGTTTATAACGTTCTAGGCTTCAAACACCTTAGCCGCCATCTTGTGTAAGCCAAAAGATACTATTTAAATCCTTGAAATTGCATTTCCTTATTAATTATTGTTTATTGATTCAATTCACTATTAATTTATCTATTTTATTATTTGTTAGGACTATATATATAATACACTAACAGAGTTGTAAAGTTTTAAGCTATCTCCTTCAAAGATACTGAACTATACATAGCAATCTTTATACCAAAATTTTCGTTATTTTTTAATTCGTGTGTAACGCTTATTTTTATTCTCAAATATTAGTAGTTATATTTATATTTAATTTATTCATTTTTACAATCGTAGATTTTTTTTGCTTTCAATTTTTTTCTGTATTTATAGGGGGTTAGTGGAAGGATGGTCTAAACCGTTGGTTTTCGACCGCTACGACCCGGGATTAAATCCCGCATTTAACTTTTTTTTTCTATAAAAAAAAATCCTCCAATGGCCCCCGATTCTTACAAAGGTCCAACCTAACCAGCAAATGCAAGTAACCAAACGGGGATCTGCCATATTTGTAAGTGCAAAGTCGAACTGCTTCTCACATGTGTAGACATGTGTTGCAAGTACAGGTAAAAGCAATCGCCAACTTCTACGCCCCTTTTAGAGTATTGCCCGGGTAACACTCGGCGAGTTTATCTATATATTCTCTTATTTACGAATCCGTTGTATTATGTATTATTTTTAGAGAAATTATCATTTCAGTCCAAGCCCTTATTACCGTGACATTGGAGTTATCATCACTTCGCCCACCGTTCAAACCTCAAGTAGAAGTCACAGGATTCAACCACACAAATACAAAACGAGGAAATACAGACTTTACAAGGTGATTACTTTTTCCAACATATTTTAGAAACCCTTCTTTTTTCTGGAGAACCTGGCCAAAGCTCAGATCAGTGGCTAACAGACTACCATTGTCTCGTTCGCTGTTTGAACAGTTACAAGTGCCTGGCGAATGGTTTTTTCCGTCCTGTAATAAAATGTGGAGGGGCACATCACCTTATGGAACGTTTTCGAGATGATTTTGTCTCAGGAATTTGAACTTCTCGCTTTGCAAAAAAAATAAACGACTCCTATAAACTTAAAACACGGGCTCAAGGAGAGTCTAGTGAAACGTGTATATGCTTGTAAGGCATTCTTTATTTATGAAGACAAATAAACCTCAATATGAACGAAAATAAGTATATATATATCGGAGCTCAAAAATACAATTATTAAACATGAATGTTTCTTTTATAAATAAAATAAAAGTTAGACTGCCCTTACTGCAATAGAGAATACACACACACAAGCCTTTATTAAGACACACAGGTCTTACAGAGGATTCTCCTTGGGGTTACAAGACGGAGAAACCTATGAAAGTGGGAATTATACAAAGGGCTAAAAATGGAGAAAGATTATATACACATGGTAAGTATATACAGATTATTATTTGAATAATCCTATGGAAAATAAGAAAAAATAATTTTGGAAATATGGATGGGAGAAGTGGAGAGCGAAAGGCAATAGAGAATATAAAATAAAGCATATATAAGCATAATGTTACAGTATAGTATTAGAGTTTTAAAAAACAGTCTGGTGGATTAAATTGGTGAAATTGCTAGGGGGGGTTTACCTCTGACTATTACCTCCCACTATTACCTCTCACTCATAACTCTCACTATTATTCATCGCAGTGAGGAGAGTAGAACTTTTGTTTTATTTGTGAAAGAACCATTCGTGCTTTGTTTCTTATATATAGTTGTCACGTTATAATTATCCGATTTATTGTTGGTTGGAGTTAGGAAAATTTCCCTCTCACTTGAGTCTATATTATCTCACTTGAGTCTATATTATCTCACTTGAGTCTATATTATCTCACTTGAGTCTATATTATCTCACTTGAGTCTATATTATCTCACTTGAGTCTATATTATCTCACTTGAGTCTATATTATCTCACTTGAGTCTATATTATCTCACTTGAGTCTATATTATCTCACTTGAGTCTATATTATCTCACTTGAGTCTATATTATCTCACTTGAGTCTATATTATCTCACTTGAGTCTATATTATCAGATGATACATTAGCGTGCCATCTGTTATCAGAATTCGAAACTATTATAGACGCGTATGATTGTTTTAAAATTAAACAAATTTTCTACTGCCCTTACTGCAATGAATAATTAATGGGAAGGTCTGGCTCATCAGTAGTGAACCTCCCAGCAGTTTCGGCAGTTTGATCTATCATACCGCTGTTATATTGTATTTTCGGTTTTCCTTATATAATGGAAATGGTATTTTTGAATGAAATATGAACATAAGCTCTGTGAGGACAGTAGTAATATATATACATATCTATATATATATAAAAATGAATGTATGTGTGTGTGTGTGTGTGTGGTCTGTTTGTCCTTTATGCCTGACCAAACCACTCATTGGAACGCCATGAAACTTTGGGAATTTATTTAGTATAGTACTGGGAAGGTTTCTAGCAAATAAAATTTTTGAAATAAATTTTCGCTTTAAAATAATCAAGATAAATATTCAAATTTATCTGTTATAATTCAACAATCTGCTCTAAATATTATCATGATTATGCGATGATTTTGTAATGTAGAAAATTAGGAAAGACAAAATTCAGGATGACACGGCAATTTATTTGAGACAAGAATAATGATACAATTCCAAGGCAAGATACTATTCCCTTAACTTCCAATTACCGAGGGAACCAATTAATATTGATTTTATTCAACTTATCGAGTATTTTTCAAGGGACCGGGGAAAAATGTTCACTTTATTGAGAGATTCGTTAGACAAACCTTTACTCGGGTAAAACCCGGGCGAAGCCGGGTACGTCCATACAAGAATAATGATACAATTCCAAGGCAAGATACTATTCCTTTAACTTCCAATTACCGAGGGAACCAATTAATATTGATTTTATTCAACTTATCGAGTATTTTTCAAGGGACCGGGAAAAAATGTTCACTTTATCGAGAGATTCGTTAGACAAACCTTTACTCGGGTAAAACCCGGGCGAAGCCGGGTATGTCCGCTAGTATAATTATAAATATAAGACTGTATATCTTTGATTAATTTTAAACTGAGATAGGGGAGATTAAGAACTTCGAGAAACCAATAATTAGAGATATCTTTATTATATTCAACTCTTTACCTGATACAGCATCATTGAAGTCTCTTCCAGTAATATCGAAACAACGGAAATATTCCAAGATATTTTCTGAATATCTTCATTTTAAGAGGAATTCATATTTGTGTTTATCTACAAGACCGCAGTCACCGTTCGGCGGAGATTAATAGAATCGCCGAATGTGGTGGTCCATTTGGATGAGGAAAGCGAAGACTAAAACGCAGCTGATTCCACACTCGCCTTTTCGGTGATACGCTAACCTATGGCCACTGGACATGCGTCGGACCTAGAGGCTGTTGGGTTCTGCGCTGCCTGGAGTATAGGAGTTCCATATTTGCTTCCTTCCTGTGGTGAATCTGTATAAGACCTGTGGTCTTAATAAAGCTGTATGTGTGTTTGTGTTTTTATCTTGGGTGAAATTGTCAGATAAGGTAAATAAGATGTCATTTATAGGATAGAGAAAGAGAATATGGTTTTACGGAATACCAACCAGAGTGCATGATTTTAGAGCCCAGTAATAGCCTACAGCACCCGGTGTTTCAAGGTGGTCACCCTCCCAAGTACTGACTGACATTGCTTCGGTGATCGGACCGGTGTTTTCAATGTGGTATGGCCGTGTGGGCAAAAATTTATAGGATAGCTTGGTGCTACAGAATTGACGTTTGTGTGAAGCCAGTGTATAATAACCAGAATTTAACAGAACCAAGAACAAAGGTGAAGTTTTCCGTTTAAATAGAATTCCGAGATATTTGACTTAAGAACTATTCTGCTGATGATTGGTAAATTAAAATAATAAATAACTCGGTCATAGTACGGTAGCTCGTGATTGTCAGTATTCTGAGTACACGTAGCCATGATAATCATGGTTGGAAGTTAGCTACTGTGTTTACTGTAAGTGCACCTCATGTCTTTACATGTAGAAAACAGATTTTCAGATTACAACTAGTCCCAGTTTGGCTATTTGCACTAACTTGTGGGGTTGAACTTGTTCAAGAATCGGGGACCATTAGAGCAATTTATTTTCAGAAAAAAAAAAGCCAAATGCGAGATTTGATCGTGGCTGTATTTATACTACTCCTCCATTGACTCCCTAATTAATTCGTGAAATAATATAACAATGATAAATAATACAATAATTATATACAAATAACAATGTAAAAACAACTTCAGCATATATACATTATAAAGTGACGCATAAAAGTCTCTAATAATTTGCATAGGAATCCTAAGAGGTCAACATGAATTGATAATGTCAAGATGCGTTGTTATAACAAGTATCTTGTATACTAGCCTGTTGAAGGACGTGCCAAGATTATATCGCTGTAATAAAAAAAACACATCGCCGTAACTTTGATTCTTTCTTCTAAATGATATCTGGCGATTCCTTCTCTTGTAATTTGAATCCATATAAATATATCAAACAAATATATAATATTTTTGAATCTCACAAGAGCAAAACTACCGTGGGACCTCTGTTGATCTTTTTACATCCTTTCTCTTTTAGAATAATGAAAGAAATGAAGGCAGAAGACACAAAAGGTTGGGCATTCCTCTAACCATTCTGGAAATTCCCCAAGTAATCAACTAACCCCTTGGTATCCTCTGGCAAAAAAAAAACCGCTGGCAACTGGATGACAAATTCATATTTGAAGCCGCGCGAATTCTACCGTCATTGGTGAACCAGATTCTTATCGGGAGGGGAGTTTGTTATAAGTTCAAGGACAACAGCTGATGGAAATATCGAAATCATCTATTACAGTTTTTTATTATTCCGTGTCAACAGACAACTGTTCTTTGTTCTTCAATAGGATTTATATCAGCTTGTTAAATTATTATGTTGTTTTATGGAATTGGAGTCACTTGAAATGTGGTGGTATGGTGGCGGTTCTTGTCCCAAATAAGCCATGATATCAACCCTATCAAGGTTGTGAATTTTATCTATGAATTTAGTCTCCATGACCTTGTATAATTATGCAATGGGATAATAAAAAAGCCATGATATTCATGGTGGGTAGTAAACGACTACTTTATTTTAAATCCATCACATGGTGGGTAGTAAACGACTACTTTATTTTGAATCCATCACATGGTGGGTAGTAAACGACTACTTTATTTTGAATCCATCACATGGTGGGTAGTAAACGACTACTTTATTTTGATTCCATCACATGGTGGGTAGTAAACGACTACTTTATTTTGAATCCATCACATGGTGGGTAGTAAACGACTACTTTATTTTGAATCCATCACATGGTGGGTAGTAAACGACTACTTTATTTTGATTCCATCACATGGTGGGTAGTAAACGACTACTTTATTTTGAATCCATCACATGGTGGGTAGTAAACGACTACTTT
Source organism: Cordylochernes scorpioides (assembly GCA_030710605.1). Taxonomy (NCBI): domain Eukaryota; kingdom Metazoa; phylum Arthropoda; class Arachnida; order Pseudoscorpiones; family Chernetidae; genus Cordylochernes; species Cordylochernes scorpioides. The sequence goes on from CP092882.1 coordinate 30,466,518, forward strand.
ATTTTGAATCCATCACATGGTGGGTAGTAAACGACTACTTTATTTTGAATCCATCACATGGTGGGTAGTAAATGACTACTTTATTTTGATTCCATCACATGGTGGGTAGTAAACGACTACTTTATTTTGAATCCATCACATGGTGGGTAGTAAACGACTACTTTATTTTGAATCCATCACATGGTGGGTAGTAAACGACTACTTTATTTTGAATCCATCACATGGTGGGTAGTAAACGACTACTTTATTTTGAATCCATCACATGGTGGGTAGTAAACGACTACTTTATTTTGAATCCATCACATGGTGGGTAGTAAACGACTACTTTATTTTGAATCCATCACATGGTGGGTAGTAAACGACTACTTTATTTTGAATCCATCACATGGTGGGTAGTAAACGACTACTTTATTTTAAATCCATCACATGGTGGGTAGTAAACGACTACTTTATTTTGAATCCATCACATGGTGGGTAGTAAACGACTACTTTATTTTGAATCCATCACATGGTGGGTAGTAAACGACTACTTTATTTTGATTCCATCACATGGTGGGTAGTAAACGACTACTTTATTTTGAATCCATCACATGGTGGGTAGTAAACGACTACTTTATTTTGAATCCATCACATGGTGGGTAGTAAACGACTACTTTATTTTAAATCCATCACATGGTGGGTAGTAAACGACTACTTTATTTTGAATCCATCACATGGTGGGTAGTAAACGACTACTTTATTTTGAATCCATCACATGGTGGGTAGTAAACGACTACTTTATTTTAAATCCATCACATGGTGGGTAGTAAACGACTACTTTATTTTGAATCCATCACATGTGTCTACACATATAGAAAGCATTTCGTCTTTTACACTTACAAGTGAGATAGTGCTTCGTTTTGTCACTTGCACTCAATGATGGCGTTGGACTTTGCAATAAATGGGGGCCATTGGAATATTTTTTATTTCTTTAGAAATAAAAGTGCCCATTGCGCAATTCGATCCTGGCTCGTGGCTGCCGATATATTCAACGGTGTCAACCATTTCTTTATCACCAACCCCTTATTTGAATTGTAATATGTTTATATGTAATATAGCTCAGCTCATCGTTTTACATCCATCCTGTTATAAACAATCTAACTTTGTTGTGATTCGCTTGGTTTAGCAAATAGACATCTCCAAGGAATTGAAGTGCCTATCAAATCTTCCACCACAATACTCTTCTTTAGTAAAACCCTGCGAGCTTTCGTGAACTTCTTTCTTCTGGAAAAATTCGAGACAAGGTAACACGAGATAAGTTATGAAGATTTAAGCTAAAATTGGGTAAATTAAAATGAAAGCGAAAACTCAGTTTTTAGGTAATATGGGGTTAGAGTTACATGTGTGTAATATACAGTAGAACCTCCCTTTAGCGGACACCCGCTAGCCGACACCTCTCTACAAAGGACAGTTTTCATTTGAAAAATTTTCATTTTTACCATTTAGCAACTCTCCGGTAAGAGGACACCTCTCCCTAAAGGACACTTTGGCTCTGCAATTAGGTGTTCTTTACAGGGAGGTTCTACTGTACAAGTGATATACTTGTATCTATGAAATAAAATTTCAAGAGTATAGATTTACTTTACATTTAAAAGGCTAGCATTCGCAACTAAATGTACTTCTCAACGGTCCTCTCAAATAACAAGTTAATAACGTCGTACTAAGTTTGTTGGTCTTAGCATAGATGCCTCTTGAGTTCGTAACCTAGCTTTTTATATGTAAGGTTAAAATACTCATTTGTAATTTTATTTCAGAAACACTTAGTTTCTATTTGTTTATATTGCTTTAAATTCTCTTTTTTTTTAAATTCTTGTTTTACTTAAGTTTTTGCTTGAATAAAGATTTTATCTGTGGAAAGGAAATCCAGGACTCGAAACACCTACTGCTGGAATTCCCACTCTTTTTTAGCGCTAGACAACAGACAGTAAACAATGTATCCCTATATATATAAAAGTCAGTGTATGTATGTATGGGTGTTAGTTCCTATGTCGGCTATACACGTCCACAATACGTAACTAATCTGACTGAAATTTTAACAGTATATAGACTTAACTATTGAAAAACTTATAGTGAATATTTATATACTAGACGAATGGCCCGGGCAACGCCCGGGGTTTACCCGAGTGCGAATATATTTTAAAAACGTTGACTTGGGTGGTCGCTATTAACAGGGTGGTCTGTATAGACAGGTGGATGTATCACACTGCTGATAACAGGGTTGTCTAGTATATAATTAAATACTTATATATAACATATATTTTATATAATATATAGAAAATATGAAATATATAAAATATATAATATATATAATATAAAATATATAATATATAAAGGTTACCGATATAAAGGTCTATTTTATAGTATTGGATTGTATAAGAAACATATTTTCATTTAAGTATTGTACTTTATGTAAGAAAGATTAAATATTTGTGCAATAGCCTATCGTTCAATTATTGCGATTTCACCGCCACTCTGTGTTGTGTCGACGATCTAAGTTCTATAGAGGCAGTCACTCACCTCTATTCTTGGTCGGCGGGGTTGAAGGTTCAAATTTAGGTTGTCGTTCTTACAGGTTGTTGACGCCGCAATTCCCAGAGAGAGTGTTTTTGTTGCATCATGCTGTGACTCACACGATGACCCAAGGTCATTCAGGGGTGGAGCAAAGCCTATCTCCGTCGTCGCAATGGTGGCGCTGCATGCGAGTTAAGTCTACATATCTGCAAATAACTCTAAGGAAATTCAAGATATTCAAGAAATTATTTTTCGGACACCTTTCCGGGGATATACCTAATAATATCCCAGAATTTCATGGCGATTGGATGTATGGTTTTTGAATAACAGGGTTGTCTAGAGGGGGGCAGGGAGGCCACGTGTTCGCTGGCGGCCAATGGGCGCGCATTTTATCCGTGAGCTTCAGACAAACAGACAAACAAACAGACAGAATAAGGCAAATATATAAGTAGATACATAAAGGTCTCTATATAGAATATATTTCGAGTTATTTGCAAATTTGCGTGGAAATTTGCCCTTTAGCTCGAAAGTAGTGCCTCTAGCGGAGAAAATGCGAAGTAATGGTCCGATGACCTAAGTCGTGGCGCCATCTCTATGTACGATATATATAACTATTCTTTAAATTCAATATATTTATATATCCTCTTTTTTAAATTTACATTTTGTTTGAAAAATATTATATTTAGTTATTCTTGTAGGGGTGTAGACAAGGTACTTGGTTACACTTAGGACAAGAGCCTTGCACTAACTAATTTATTAAAGCATAGGTTATATAAAGATTAAAAAAGGGAAAGAGAGGAACAAAGAGGTTACATCCTCCGTAGAAGGTAACGGTCTTCCGGTCACGTGTTATACTTGAGTGGCGGCGCTGGTGTCCAACATATCCCCTCCCGGAATAACTTCAGCTGGACGTTTATTCCGATAGTCCATCAGCGCTCTACAGTACTTTTCATGCTGGCTTCTAGCAAGAGGCTTGGTAAGGAAGTCAGCAGGGTTCTCAGCACTCGGAGTGTAGAAAAGTTCGATTGCTTCTTCTGAGATCTTTTCTCGAACAAAATGGTACTTTACGGCAAAATGTCTAGTTTTCAATTTGTCGATGTAATTTTCCGCATGGGAAATTGCAGTTTGGTTGTCGCAGAATACTTTTGTTTCTCCACAAATCAAACTTGACATTTTCAGCTGTTCCATCAGATTCCGTACCCATGTGATGTCCTTCACAGCTGATGACAGTGCAATGTATTCCGATTCCATAGTACTCAAAGCGGTAACTGTTTGTTTGGTGCTTCTCCAAATTATTGGTGCTCCAGCTAAAATGATGAAATGTCCAGATACTCCTTTTCGGTCTACAATGTCTGAGGCCCAACTTGCATCCGAAAAGGCAATCAAAGGTTTGCCAGTGGATCTGTAAGTTATGCCAAAGTCCTTGGTGCTCTTCAGATAACGCAGCACGCGTTTCCCAGCTTCCCAGTGTTTTCTTGTGTAGTCATCACAGTATCTGGATAGGATCCCGACTGCGTAGGCGATGTCGGGCCTGGTTCTCTGAGAAAGGTATGACAGTCCTCCGATCAGTTCACGGTATGGAAACCGCTCATTGGAATTTCCATTTTTCCTTACACTCAGGTCAAGATTGGTTTCCATTGGAGTCGAGACACCTTTTGCATCCTGTAGTCTGAAACGTTGAAGCAGTTCTTCTATGTAGTTACTTTGAGAAAGAGTCATACTTCCATCTTCTGACTTCTTGAAGGATACTCCAAGCATATGAGAAATTGGTCCTAGATACTTCACTTCAAAACTGGAATTTAAGAGTTCTCTGCATTTGTTTCTCGCTGCTTGATTCTCTGAAATGGCAAAGATGTCATCCACATAGATTGAGAGAATGATCCTTCCTTCTTCAAGTTCAACTTCGTAGATGCTCGGATCAATAGGGTTACGTTGGAATCCTATTTCGTGAAGTTGTTTGTTTAAGAATTTATTCCAGCATCTTCCGCTCTGTTTTAATCCATAGATTGATTTCTTAAGCTTGCAGAACAAGTTTTCTTCTCCTGGTTTCTTGAAGCATTCAGGTTGTTCCATGTAAATAGTCTCATTGAGTGTCCCATGAAGATAAGCACTCTTCACGTCGAATTGGTCAATGAACCAGTCCTTTTCTGTTGCTATCGCCGTTAATAGCCTTATAGTTTCAAAACTGGAAACAGGAGTATAGACTTCGTTGTAGTCAATTCCTCTACGTTGAGTGAAGCCTTTGGCGACTAGACGTGCTTTGTATCTAGTGGTACCATCCACTGCATTGATTTTCTTATTTAGTACCCATCTACATTTTAAAGGTTTGATACCTTTCGGCAATTCCTGCAGTTGCCATTCATCATGTCCTTCGAGCGATTCCCTTTCTTCTTCAATGGCTTCTATCCAATTAACTACCTCAGGGCTGTTCATGGCTTCTTCATAAGTGGGGTTATTGTCCTCTGCACTTGTGCCATTTATCTGTCCACCACTATTATCCTCTTCCGGAGATTCTGCCGTCTTTCCATGACTTCGGAGTGTCATAGGATGGCTTCTCAGGTTCTCTGGGAGAGTCTCAGATAGCTGATCTATTCCCCCTGTAGTTCCAATCAGTTCTTCAGTTTCTCGGTCTACTGGTTGATCTGCATTACTTTCTTCTTGAAAGGAGGCCTCTTTCGAGGAGAAATGGACAGATGGTAGAGTATCCCTTTCTATTTTGGGCTGTTTATAGAGGATTTCTTCTTTGAATACACAATTTCTAGATTCCACCACTTGGCGTTTTTCAGGAATCCAGATTCTCCAACCTCGTCCCTGTAGAGAATAACCCACGAGAATTCCTTTAGTGGCTCTTGGCTGAAGCTTCGAATTCCTTCTTTGTTTTGGAACATGAACAAAGGTTTCGCAGCCGATTGCTCTCAGATGTTGCAGAGCAGGTCTTTTTCCAAACCACAATTCAAAAGGCGTTTTCTCTTCATTGTGTCTGTTTGTAACACGATTTCTCAAGTATGCTGCTGTGTTGGTGAGCTCTGCCCAAGAGGCGGTTGGCAGATTGCAACTGTTCACAGTACTCCTCACTAAGTTCAGCAAAATCCTATTCATGCGTTCGGCGACACCATTCTGTTCAGGTGTGTAGACCATGGTGCGTTCATGTACTATACCATGGGCCTTCGTGAAAATATCCCAAGGAGATGAACAGAACTCTAGTCCGTTATCTGTACGGATCCTCTTGAGAGAAAATCCCGTCTGATTTTCAGCTTCTTTCATCCATTCCTTGAATTTTTCTAGAGTATCGCCCTTCCTTTTGAGGAAATATACCCTTGTATATCTTGATGCGTCATCAATGATGGTCAAGACAAATCTTGATCCACCCCAGCTCTCAATGTTGAACGGTCCCATTAGATCACAGTGAACAAGAGCTAGTGTCTGAGTTTCCTTGGTAGATCTCAAATTCAGGGGAAAGGTCTTTTTGTCGATTTTCCAATCATACAATCAGAGCACTTATCAGGTTTTTCAGCCTGACAGTTCAAACCAATGACAACTTCTCTTTTCATCATGTCTACTATGGTGTCATAGTTGATATGCATGAGTCTCTGATGCCATAAATTTAGTGGGAATTTACGAAAATTGTTGGTTTGAGCAATGGAATTTGAACATTCTCCTGATTCTGGAAATCTGGACGGAGCAGTCCTGACGAGATAGAGCCTTCCTCTCTTCTCTGCTCTGATCATCAAGTTATGATCATTGTCGTAGATATGACATCCCTTCTTGTCGAAGATAGCCTCATGACCATTTTCCACAATTTGTAGAACAGAGAGTACACCATGCCTGATCCCAGGTACGAACATTGCATTCTGAGCAACTTTGCTTCTAAGTTGTCCAGAGTTGTTGATCAGATCTACTTGAGCATTACCTCTTCCTATGTTTGAATGTGATGTACCATCAATGGTGGTCACTTGTCCTACATTCTCGTCATTCAACGTGGAAAAATACCTTCTGTTCGGAGTCATATGATGCGTGGCACCTGAGTCAATTACCCACGTATCCTCTTCTGATACAACTGCTGCATTATACATCACATTCAAGTTATTTGCTTTGTGATGTTGATGTATCGCTCCCTTTTCCTGTTGTTTACCGTTATTCTTTTTCAGTTTGAAACAGTCCGTGCAATATGCCCTGTTTTCCCACATCCGAAACATTTTCTAACAGTTTTAGAACCTTGATGTTCATGAGGGAATTGTTTCTTGTTAGAGTTCCTGACTGACAGTGCACCCATCCCTTCATTTGTTGTAGCATACCGGCGCTCTGCCTCAGCTAACAATTTACGTCTGATGTTGGCACTGGTGAACTCTGACTCTGGTAAGTTACACATTGTTTCTATAACATTATCCCAGTCCTCGGGCATTCCACAAAGAATTAGCATGCTTAGATCACCGTCTTCAATTTTATCCCCTACACCTGTGAGTTCACTCACTATTAGATTTATGCTTCCCAAATAGGCATTCATGTTCGCATGTTGACAGAATTTCTGGGAGTACAACTTTCGACGCAGTTGGAGAATTCTGTGTTTGCTATCCCTGGGTGCATAAAGTCTTTGTAATTCATCCCAAACTTATTTGGGGGAATTTAGATGTCTGATATGGTTCTGCTGCTCCTCACCAATAGAGAGACATATCTTTGCTAAAGCCTTATTCTGCCTCGTATTAAATTTGTTGATTAGACCAACATCCCCTCCCTCGGGTTTGACTTCGCCTGGGTCAACAATTGACCATAAGTCATTGTCCATCAGAATGAGCTTAATTTGGAAGTTCCATGAGGAATAGTTTAATTCATTTAGCTTGGTAATTTTCGTTAAACTTTCGTTAGCTTCCATTATAAGATGGCGTCCACTGAAGGGGGGGAGAGAGAACAAAAAATAGGCTTACCGTTCAATGCTTCAGGCAGCTCCAATCAGTCTCATAATCTTTTCTTGTAGGGGTGTAGACAAGGTACTTGGTTACACTTAGGACAAGAGCCTTGCACTAACTAATTTATTAAAGCATAGGTTATATAAAGATTAAAAAAGGGAAAGAGAGGAACAAAGAGGTTACATCCTCCGTAGAAGGTAAACAAACAACAGCGTCGTTAGGCTAAACTTTTACAGTCAGTAGGAGCGGGGGGGGGCGACGTCATCCTTCCGGTCACGTGTTATACTTGAGTGGCGGCGCTGGTGTCCAACAGTTATTCATTCAATTTTTTATTTTAATATCGAATTTTTTATAACTTATATGCGGAGTATTCTTCTTTTTCAGAAATTTTACATATTTTTTTTAAAGACTACCATTTTCATGCCTAACCTTTTTCTTTTCTGAAGCTCTTATCTCAATTTCTAGGCAACATATATATAATTCAGATTGTGTTGTATCATTGCTTTATAAAAATATCGCTTCTCAGACACAAAGTTTGGAGCGGGAGGTTTCACAAGAATGACATCCACGGCGCCAATTTATAATTGTAACGAATAGTATTTGAATAAAAGCATTTAATCGGGTAAACCCCGGGCGTTGCCCGGGTCATTCGGCTAGTATCTATATGAATTTGTAAATACTAGAGATAATTATCACAGATTTAACTATTTTTGTAAATATATTTATGATTATATCTTTCTAACCTGGAAGGATCAGGTTTCTAATATATCTTATTGCTTTTTTATCAATTTAATTTTTTGTATGATATATTTATAACTTCTCCTGTTCAAAAATGTAAATCGACGCAATTATCCCTAGCCGGAATATCGCGTTTTGTGTGTTGAAATGAAATAAAATGTTCATATCATGTTTTACCATGTCTCGATTTGGAGGTACCAGCTGTTGATTCACCAAATATCGTCTGCCCCCTAAATAATTATCGCTCTAGTCTATGAAAGACTTACTCTCAAATCAAACAAAGAATATATTAAAATAAGGTAACTATTTATTCAATATGAAATAAATATTAAACGAGTAAAATTGTACTGGAATCAGTTTGATAAATTGAGAGACGGGCATCTTTTGATCGTGCAACTAAAAGTTACTGAATTATGAACTAATTAACAATTAATACTGTTTTGTATCATTCTCTGCTTTTATTTGAGCCTTCCCAATATTTTTCATCGCAGTAAGGACAGTAGAAGTTTGATTTATTTGTGAAAAGAAACATACGCGTCTCAAAATGTATTTAGTTAAATTGATTTGAAACAAAAATTTACAATAGATAAACATTTATATTAGAAAGATACATTTTTGATATTTTATGAAAATATTTCAAACTTTTCTGTCATTAAAAGAAAACATTTTTATATGAGCTTTGGCTTATAAAATTTTTAAAGTTTCAGCAAAGCTAATGTTTACTGCTACTTTGATTTCAGATATTCCTGCAGATATGATGTAAGTCATCAGAAACTTTTAGATGTCTTTATTTTTTTTTTATTTCATGCAAATCTCTTTGTGTTTTCTATAATATTTTCTATTGAATTTTATGCCTTGATACTGCCCTTCAATAGAAAGGGTTCTGTTTCCAAATCTTGTATCCTGGAAAAAAAAAAACATGACATGTGACGATGGCCCCCCAAAAAAAAGAGCTGAGGGAGTAAAGGGTCAAAATTAATATTTTATTTATTTATTTTCACTGAATAATTTACAAATACTACTTATGATATCTTAATCTGGCTTCTCTAAATAATAATTTAAAATATTTTGCGCGAAATTTTAAAATTAAAACATTTCTCTCTACTACGATGAGAAAAATATATTATAAAGGAGGCGTGGCTCACATCCACCCCCCATCCACCTACAGCGGTTTCGCCTTTTTCGTTTACGAAACCGCTGTATTCAGGTTATATATTTGGCAATTTCGAAGAATTATTAGTGAAGGTACTTGATAAAATTATTGATAAAACCTTGGAGGCAGAAAAAAATACTTAACACATTTATAGAATGAACACGGCTCTCCCGTAAATAATTGTACATTTTCTCTCTTTCGCTCTCTGATTGTATCGATTTTAAATTTTACATATACGCCCAGCTTGGAAGTTTTTACATATACGCCCAGCTTGGCCGATTTTACATATACGCCCAGCTTGGCCGATTTTACATATACACCCAGCCTGGCCGTTTTTACATATACGCCCAGCCTGGCCGTTTTTACATATACGCCCAGCCTGGCAGTTTTTACATATACGCCCAGCCTGGCCGTTTTTACATATACGCCCAGCTTGGCCGATTTTACATATACGCCCAGCTTGGCCGATTTTACATATACGCCCAGCCTGGCCGATTTTACATATACGCCCAGCCTGGCCATTTTTACATATACGCCCAGCCTGGCCGTTTTTACATATACGCCCAGCCTGGCCGATTTTACATATACGCCCAGCCTGGCCATTTTTACATATACGCCCAGCCTGGCCGTTTTTACATATACGCCCAGCCTGGCCGATTTTACATATACGCCCAGCCTGGCCGATTTTACATATACGCCCAGCCTGGCCGTTTTTACATATACGCCCAGCCTGGCCGTTTTTACATATACGCCCAGCCTGGCCATTTTTACATATACGCCCAGCCTGGCCGATTTTACATATACGCCCAGCCTGGCCGTTTTTACATATACGCCCAGCTTGGACGTTTTTACATATACGCCCAGCTTGGCCGATTTTACATATACGCCCAGCTTGGCCGATTTTACATATACGCCCAGCTTGGCCATTTTTACATATATGTCCAGCTTGGCCGTTTTTACATATACGCCCAGCCTGGCCGTTTTTACATATACGCCCAGCTTGGCCGATTTTACATATACCACCAGCTTGGCCGATTTTACATATACGCCCAGCCTGGCCTATTTTACATATACGCCCAGCTTGGCCATTTTTACATATATGTCCAGCTTGGCCGATACGGGCAGTTTTGAAGCTTTGTCCCAGTTCGCGCTCGCTGAAGCAAAGTGCGGTCGCCACACTACTCCCCCTCCAGTAGGATCTTTAAAGATCCTATGTAGTCGTAGAGGGAACTCTTGGTAGGGTGCCTTGTTGGGTTGGTATCTGGACTTGGGGGCTTGAGGGAGGCACCTGTCCTTTTTAAATGTTGTCCGGATGTAATGGGTGGCGAGCATCTTGCTAGCTTGCAGGGACACGATGGGTTGCTCAGCGATAGGTATAGTCGCCGTGAGTACCGGAGGAGCCATTGGTATTGGGGAAGTAGTGTCTCTATCATTAATTCTATAAAAAATATTCTTCATTTTCTTTAGGTCGCTGCTGCTTAGAGTTGATATTAATTACACTATATGAACTTTTTTTTTTTTGATTGAATGAAAAATTATAAAAGTGAAATTGTGCTGAAAGTTGCCAATGGCTTGCGCCATCTGTCGGAATAAACATCAAATAATCATTGATTTTTATAAATTACTAGCGGATTACCTAGATTGGCGCGGGTTTTACCTGAGTGAGTTTGCCTAACGAATATTTGATTAAAAGTTTTTTCGAGCAAATGAGCTGCTCGAGTGAATGTTTTTCTGTTAGGATTTTGTTCCTGCCTACTAAAAATGAAGGTCTGACTTCGTCTATGGTCTACTTCTTGGAATTTTCCCCGAAAGATTTTTTTTTTCTGACAATCAAAAATTATACAGAAATATTGTCTTCATTATTTTATAGCTAAAAATAATTATTTTTTTCCCAGTTCTTGGTCAATTTTAAATTTTCTTGGCTAAAAATGCGGCAATAAACCCTTCCAGATTTTTCCCTATGTCCTGTTATAAAATATCAGCTAAATTAGGTACTTATTGAGGACGTGTATAGCCGACAAACATACATACATATATAAAAATGAAAGGATTCAAAAGCACGAATGTTTCTTTTATACACAATACAAACTTCTACTGTCCTCACGGCGATGAAAAATATATTGGGAGGGCTTGGCTCATCAGTGGTAAATTCTCCCGGCGATTTCGCCTATTTAATCCACCAGACTGCTTCTCAGAGCTCTAATACTGTATTGGACGATTCTGCTTATATACGCAGCATATACGCTGAGAAAAAAAATAGAAAAATAAATAAATAAAAAGGTCAGGTGCTGATATTAAAAATAATGAAGGCATATCCTGAACAAAAGCACGTGAGCTTTTAATATGGCAGAGCGCCATCTAGTAGAACAGAAATCAACTAAACATTGATTTTAACTGTTCCCTGATATTTGGCCAACCCATTTTCTTGATAAATCAAGAAAAGCCATCCATGATTGATTTCTGTTCTACTAGATGGTGCTCTGCCATTTAAAAAGCACATGTGCTATTGTTCAGGATGTGCCCTCATTATACTATGATAATATAAAAATATTTTCTCACAATGAGTTTCTTTTTATTTCAAATTGCTAGCTTTCAAGCGATAATCGTTCTTCAACGGACTTAATAAAAAGCATCGACTATGTCTTACAATAAATATTTACAAATACAAACGCGCGCAGCGTGGATATAAACAACTGAAATTTTAAAATTGAAATGTAATTTAACAATGTTATGGAATATGTCTATTTACGTTTTTATTAAATGAAAATATTTTTGTATTTTAAAACGTTTTTCACAATTTTATAATGAATAGAACTATGATAATAATTGATAATATATTTTTGGGGTCCAATTTATTGGGATTAATGGCGATATTGCTATTTCAGGCAAAATTTTTATAAATTAAGATAAAAAATATTCTTTTAAATTGTAGTTCCTATTCTCTCGAGCGGTCTTTAAAGAGGAGAGGTCACTATCATGGAGTGGTCTTTAAAAAAGGGGATTTCGCTAACAGGCGTTTTACTGTTTTACATTTGACACAATTATTATTTATATGCTCTACGTTATCTAGGGATTATATGGTGTACGAGATGCCACATTTTAAATAAAAATGATATAATTATCACAGAAAGGAATGGGACAAAAGAGGTTTGAGCTCCTCCAAGACAAAAGGATTGGACCAATAAATACGTCAGTTGAATTGATGCGGGGTCAGACGAACTGTTTAGTATTCTGCGCGGCAAGCCAAGATGGCGGATCCAATATTTTATAACCCTCTAAGCCGTGTTCCCAATTTCAAGTAGTGTTTTTTTTTTTAAATAAAAGTTTATTGATATTTTAAATAAAACATATATATATTATACATAGACATAGAAATAATATTAGTTTTATTTAAAATATCTATAAACTATTATTTAAAAAAGCCCTACTTGAATATTATTTTGGAAATATCATATTTAAGAATCTTCTGATTATTTGTGTTGTCGAAATAAGTTAAAATGTAAATAAATGGAATATAAAATGCATTCCAATTGTTTTATATATTTATTCTAAATATGAACAAAATGCTATTGTATCTAGCTGATCAAGTAACGAAGTAGCGATTTTTTTTTAATGCTGATTTTGAATTCCTTTGTGTTTCAAAAGTTTAATAAATTGTAAAGAATATAAATGTAATAGGAAATTTTTCCGGGAGGAAATTGATTTATAAAAGCATAGGGCACCTCTCTCGTCAAAATAAACGTCAAAACACACGCCATCTATTGACCGTCGCCGCAAACTAGCGGCCTCGGGTCGGTGACAAAGCCACAACACCAGCTTTGGCAAATTGAGAAGAGTCCACCTGGAGACCATGGTTTCGGGCTAATGGCTCTCGTCAGTCTAGGGCGGACTTTATTCCATGAGATCCACACGGGATCTAATGGAATCTCCACAATCTGCCAAAGAGGTGTTTAGCTGCCAAAGTGGCTAGGCGAAATCTATGGCTAAAATATAGATATAAATATTTCTGGGAGGAAATTGATCTACAAAATCATAGGGCGCCTCTCTCGTCAAAATAAAGGTCAAAACTAGACACCATCTATGGACGCTTTGTGGCTTTGTCACCGACCCGAAGCCGCTAGTTTGGGGCGATGGAAAATAGATAGACAATTGACAATTGAAATAATTTTATTGACATCTTGTCAATACATGCAAAGTGCACAGTCTGTACTATTTTTAAAAAAGATAATATGGATTATATACACTATGTACAATGAATATGGCGCCTCTGCCAGTGCTGCAGAGTTTGGTGGAGAATCGCCAGTGGGTCTCCAGCGACACCACGCATTTCACGATCTACGAAGAATACGTAGATCGCGTACTTCGCCGCTGAGGAGATGGTGATGGCGTGGTCCCCGAGACCAACTGGAAAGATCCAGGACAGCAGGTCCGGAGGCCGGCCGATGATGGAGAACACCTCTCGGATGACGGCGAACGGCGCTGCAGGACCAGTAGCGGTGGGCCAGCGACAGGTCGATGGAGCCGCAAGCTGACTCGACGCCAGGTGCTCCGGATGGGGCAGGGCGTGCAGGGCCAGTCGCATTGCGATGTCCGCCACATGGCCCCCGAAGGAGCAGCGACGGATAGATTTGAAGGGCACACCGGAGGAGGGCACGTCGACCACAGGCGCCCAGCGCCGGAGATACTGTGAGGTGGGAACGACGGCCAGGCGGGGATGCTCCAGCATGCGTCGCGCCGTGCGTGTGCATATGCACAGGAACGGAGTAGCTGCCTCGCGCAACACCACGGCTTCTTCCAAGGACCTCTCCTGGTAATCGCTCCTAGCATTCTCGTTCAGCAGCCGCTGGCAGAATGATCCAAGGGCAGCTGGGTCCTCGTGGACACTCCTTGTCGTCCTGGTATTGAGCGGCGGATCAAGGCCCGCCATGTCTCGGACTCGCACTCCGACCCACCTTGAGGGAGCTCGAAGCGATGGAGTCGCCAGGAACCTGCAGGCGCCGACGAGGGGCAGGTTCAGTAGGGTGGGAGTGGGCACCACCCGGTGGTTCAGGCCCAGGATAGAGGAGGCCTGTTCCCAGAGTTCTAGCAGGCGACGACGACGGGGAAGCACCCAGGAACTCAAAGATAAGGGAGCGATCCAGGTTCCAGAGTCCGCCAGCCATGAGTAGGCGTTCTTACCTCCATCTCTTCGTGCAGCCTGAACCCCCTTGAAGCAGGCGAGCTGGAGTTGGGTGCTGATGTCCAATAACCCCACGCCACCGACGGACACAGGACGTGCCAGAACGCTGCCAGGAAGCCACGCAGTGCGGTCAAGACCCCAAACAAACCGCGCCAGTCTTGCCTGCAGTCTTGAGATGAAGGTCTCACTGGGCAGGTAGGCCTTAAGATGGTAGAAGATTGATGAGAGCACCAGACTATTGGCCGCTCTCGCCCGCCCCACAAGAGAGAGACTGCGGACAAAGGGGGACCATCTAGCGATTATCCTTCCAGTAGTTTACTTATGTGCTGATCTTGTACCGATGTTCCATGTCCCGGGGTGACGATGGTGCCCAGAATGGCGATTTTTTCTGTGCTCCAGGAAATTCCCAATAGAGAGTTGGTACGGTTTTTCCACCCACCGCACCAGAGACCCTGACTTTTTCCGAAGTTGACTCTTATTCCTGACGCACGCCTGAAGTCATCGAAGATCTTCTTAATTATCTCCAACTGCCCATCCTCGCGGATAAGCAGAACGATATCGTCGGCGTATGCCAGAACGTTTCCTCGCCCGAGTAACTGCTCTAATTGAAGAAGAAGAGGCCCCATGCAGATCGAAAAGAGAGCAGCGCTGGACGCGCAGCCCTGCTTCACCCCGTTGAGTAGTAAGAACAACGGAGTACGTCCAGCTCCGTCGATCCGCACGGCCGCTTGTGCCCCGGCATAGAGCAGCTGGACCCACGCTACGAAGAAAGGCGGAACACCGATGGAGATCAGGAGGGATATCATGAAGCCGCGGTCCAGAGTGTCAAACGCAGACTCTAGGTCAGTGGCAACGATCGCAAGTGGTTCATTATTTTTGTGGGCTGTGGCGACCGCGTCAGAGACGCTAGCCGTGTTCAAGGATGGTGTTCTTCCCGGAATGGCGTAGCTCTGGCATCCCGGAACTATGTCGCGAAGGTGACATCGCAATCTCCCGTGTAGAATGCCGCTTGGGACTCTGTAGTCTGCGAAAGTCTGGGAAGCCTCGAAGATCTGTTGAAGCGCCGGCGCGAAAAAGTATTCTTTAAATTGTTTTGCCAATGGGATCTAAACAAGAAAAGTGTATAGATAACTTATTTAACACTTGAGAATTATACAGATTGAAATATTTTGAGTGTTTATGATTTTACTTAAATTTAATTTTTACTTTTACAAAAGAAAACATTAGACGCGAATGTTTCTTTTCATAAATCAAATTTCTACTGTCCTTACTACGATTTAAAAATATTGGAAGGGCTTGGCTTATTAGTGGTGAACCCTCCTCGTCCTGGACTGATGAGAGAGGTAATTGTTCGAAACCATGGTCTCCTTTGGTTGTTCTGAATTTTTCAAAGCTGGTGTTGTGTCACCTGCTAGATTGTAGAGACGGTCAATGCTTAGTTTTTGCGTCTATTTTGGTTGGACAAGTAGCTATTTTTTAATATTAATATATTTTCTGAAAAATTTCACCTCTATTATTCCAGTGATATGAAGTAAGAATTTATAAATCTACGTGTCTCAATAAACATAGGATTTTTATAAACTGTGTTTTTCTGTCAATAATCTCTATTTACACAGAACACACGCACATTCTTGAGATGAATATTGTAAGGACTTCAGTTATAAGTGTTTGATCCTTTACAGAGATTAGTCGAATCAATCACTAATTTATTGTATAATTTTATTTTATTTCAATTAAAAGCGCTTTGTCCCCCTAAGGACACTTGCGCTAACATACACGTATGTTTCTACAGTTGTCTATACCTATTTACAATAATTTTAGGCTAAAGAATAGTCATAAGATATTAACAAGGAGAGAGAGAGAGAGAAAAAGGAAACACATTGTCATCAAATATTTACTCAAAATTATTCATTTATCATTATTATTAAAAGAGAAGAGAAAAAAGTATATATAAGGGTTCAAACATTCTCAGGACAAATGAAATCTTAACGAGAAAAACAGAGAACTGTGTACAAAAGAGATTTCTGGCAATATCTACATTTAACATATTATAAATTATCAGATTTCTATAAAATATATTTGTTTATTTATTGTCCATTTCTATACATATATTTGTAGGATTGTAGTTGCGTGATGTGTTGGTGTGGCTTGTGGAAAGGCCGCTGATAAAATTATAATTAAAATTAATTTATTTAAAGCCAGAAATATATAAAGAGAAAAAAAGCAACGGTTGAAGTAACGGCCGTCGGCGCTAGCCTTGTTGTTTACCGCGTGAGTGACCAGTCTCTGATGACGTCCCGCGCGCATGCGTAGTCAGGTTGACGCTCGCGGTTGCCGAAGCCGTCCACCGCGCTCGCTGAAGCAAAGTGTAGTCGCCACATATTTATTGAATAATTGATGTAGAATAGCGATTGTTATTTTTTAGCTTGTTTGATCTTATTGTTGCTAATGTAATCCGGATCCGGTGCTTTTTAATGTTTGTCTTCAATATAATTTCTTCTGTTTATTTCTATTCAATATAAACGCTTCTTTTATTTTTATATTCAGGCGTGTAATTTATTGATTTATTGTTTAATATGTTGTAAAACATTTTCACTTATTCTACTATTTAGAATAGAAGGTTAAAGAAGAACTTCTTCGGCCTCACTCACCAGTGGTGTCTACCTGAGGGGAGATCATCAATAGCAACTGTGCCATCTACCATCTCAGGACTGAACATACTAGACAAGTCAGGTTTGAGGATGTGGCGAGGAACTTCCCAACATCAGGGAGGAGCAGAATTGACAAATGCTAACTTATATGAATTTACACAAAAATAAAATGTATGTGCTGTGTAGCTAAGAAAACACTTCAACACGTGTATACACTAAAAGGCAAAAAAAAAAAACAATAAAAGGTAAATGAAAAAACACGCTAAGTTATTTCAAAACGAATACCTTTATTTATTCCCGCGTAGAGGGGATCAGACCAAAGGAATACGCGGGGACAAGTCAGGAACACCAGGAAAGGGAGAGCGCTATAAAAGTCTCACACGACTTTCGGAAAAAAAACCGCGCATAGCCCTTGAATTCCTTTACGTACAAACATGGCCACATTTGTCCAATAGGAAGGCGAAGGATATCTGTTCGCTTAACAACAACACACAGAGAAAACATTCTTTCCGCGCATAACTGGTAAGCTTTAACTATTTAGAAGAAATTTGAACTATTTTTGACGCGTTTTTTTTTTTTATCAATTTATTAACAACCAGGCGCAATATTGAAATATTTGCGCCTAATACAGAGGAAACAAAACAGCAAACAAATTAGAACTTTGAATTAAATATTTACGAATTTACATGTATTATTCGACAGAGTTCATAAAATTTATATAGACAAAGTGGCTGAGGTAAAAGAGTTATTTAAATCAGGGAACAAACGATGTCTCACTTTTGCAAAGTTCGGACAGTCGTAGATGAGGGGAGAGCAGTTTGTTCAGTTTCTCCGCAGGAACAATTTGGTGTTTCTGATAGTTTTATGTAAGTATTTATGGCCGTGTGGTGTGACAAATTGAGTGACTATAAAATTTGGGTGGAACTGTGCAAGAATTCCGTTTGGAAAAATAGTGCGAATCGAACTATTTTTAACGCGTATGATTCTTTTCAAAATAAATCAATTTTATACGGCCCTAACTTCAATGATAAAATAATGGGAGGGTTCACCACTGATGAGTCAGGCCCTCCCATTATTTTATCATTGAAGTAAGGGCAGTAGAAAATTGTTTTATTTTGAAAAGAATCATACGCGTCTATAATAGTTCAAATTTCTTAGAACAGATGGCGCGCTAAAATGCATCGTTTAGCTGTTTATGTTTGTCAAACAATTTGTCAGAACATCTTCTCTCTTTCATGGGACTACTAGGCAGTATCACAACTAATCATGGATATATAGTATCTCCAAGACATAGTGTAGCCACACTATGGTGTATCTGTAATATGAAGACAATTCCATGAAGGTAAAATACGAATACACAGAGCCATCTATCACAAATGTATCATTATTATTGCGCTAATTACAATCGAACTTGGATAATTCGAAGCCTAAGGGACAAAAAAATCCAATTATTCAAAAATTCGAATTATGGCCATGGCCATTATGGCTTAAGAGGAGTATCCACCCGTTACTCACCACCAGCAATAACCCTCAGGCCAACGGTCTATGTGAACGCCTAAACGCCACCCTTACAGGAAAACTTAGGCTACTCCATTTGGAGAATCCTAAGGTCGCATGGACCAAGTTGGTCAAACGAGTTACCACTATATACAATAATACCCCGCACTCTGTCACCGGTTTTCCGCCCATCTACCTGATGTTTGGCGTTCTACCCCCGGAACTTTCCGACCACACAACACCTTACCCAGACATCGACAGAGCCAGGAAGATTGCACACACGAGAACTCAAAACAAACACCTACGAGACAAAAACGTTTATGACCAACGACATAAACAACCACACTTCGAGGTAGGCGACCTGGTGTTGGTTAAAATATATCACCACCCCAACACAGGGAAACTTGCCCCATATTTCACAGGACCATACACCATATTAGAGATCATCTCCCCAAACGTGGTCCGTATCGATAGACCCAACCAACCTCTCCAAAGAGATACCGATACAGTCCATGTAAACAAACTTAAACTATACACAGAAAACATCCAATACATAACACCATCCATAGCAAAAACACACCATCTACGACATAGGAACGATTACACGTTTCCATTCAAACATCTTACACCCGACATTTTTCCAACCAAACCACTGACAATCAAACCGACAAACAGCAACCCTTTCATTCATTTAGATCCCACCATTTTCACCAAAACCCGATTTATACCATTCACCCATGACAAAAAACACGACATCGCCCATCCACAAATAGATCCAATCATAACTAATCCTCCACCCAGTCCGCCACAACAAATCGAATTGCAACACGATCCACAAAGAAATCCACTCATGGAGAAAATATTGGAAAACATGTGCAGATTCCCCATATTCAACTTAATACCTTTTATCTGTCTTCTGACTATGCCATACCCCCGCGCCCCCTTAACTATAGACAAAGTGGCTGAGGTAAAAGAGTTATTTAAATCAGGGAACAAACGATGTCTCACTTTTGCAAAGTTCGGACAGTCGTAGATGAGGGGAGAGCAGTTTGTTCAGTTTCTCCGCAGGAACAATTTGGTGTTTCTGATAGTTTTATGTAAGTATTTATGGCCGTGTGGTGTGACAAATTGAGTGACTATAAAATTTGGGTGGAACTGTGCAAGAATTCCGTTTGGAAAAATAGTGCGAATCGAACTATTTTTAACGCGTATGATTCTTTTCAAAATAAATCAATTTTATACGGCCCTAACTTCAATGATAAAATAATGGGAGGGTTCACCACTGATGAGTCAGGCCCTCCCATTATTTTATCATTGAAGTAAGGGCAGTAGAAAATTGTTTTATTTTGAAAAGAATCATACGCGTCTATAATAGTTCAAATTTCTTAGAACAGATGGCGCGCTAAAATGCATCGTTTAGCTGTTTATGTTTGTCAAACAATTTGTCAGAACATCTTCTCTCTTTCATGGGACTACTAGGCAGTATCACAACTAATCATGGATATATAGTATCTCCAAGACATAGTGTAGCCACACTATGGTGTATCTGTAATATGAAGACAATTCCATGAAGGTAAAATACGAATACACAGAGCCATCTATCACAAATGTATCATTATTATTGCGCTAATTACAATCGAACTTGGATAATTCGAAGCCTAAGGGACAAAAAAATCCAATTATTCAAAAATTCGAATTATGGCCATGGCCATTATGGCTTAAGAGGAGTATCCACCCGTTACTCACCACCAGCAATAACCCTCAGGCCAACGGTCTATGTGAACGCCTAAACGCCACCCTTACAGGAAAACTTAGGCTACTCCATTTGGAGAATCCTAAGGTCGCATGGACCAAGTTGGTCAAACGAGTTACCACTATATACAATAATACCCCGCACTCTGTCACCGGTTTTCCGCCCATCTACCTGATGTTTGGCGTTCTACCCCCGGAACTTTCCGACCACACAACACCTTACCCAGACATCGACAGAGCCAGGAAGATTGCACACACGAGAACTCAAAACAAACACCTACGAGACAAAAACGTTTATGACCAACGACATAAACAACCACACTTCGAGGTAGGCGACCTGGTGTTGGTTAAAATATATCACCACCCCAACACAGGGAAACTTGCCCCATATTTCACAGGACCATACACCATATTAGAGATCATCTCCCCAAACGTGGTCCGTATCGATAGACCCAACCAACCTCTCCAAAGAGATACCGATACAGTCCATGTAAACAAACTTAAACTATACACAGAAAACATCCAATACATAACACCATCCATAGCAAAAACACACCATCTACGACATAGGAACGATTACACGTTTCCATTCAAACATCTTACACCCGACATTTTTCCAACCAAACCACTGACAATCAAACCGACAAACAGCAACCCTTTCATTCATTTAGATCCCACCATTTTCACCAAAACCCGATTTATACCATTCACCCATGACAAAAAACACGACATCGCCCATCCACAAATAGATCCAATCATAACTAATCCTCCACCCAGTCCGCCACAACAAATCGAATTGCAACACGATCCACAAAGAAATCCACTCATGGAGAAAATATTGGAAAACATGTGCAGATTCCCCATATTCAACTTAATACCTTTTATCTGTCTTCTGACTATGCCATACCCCCGCGCCCCCTTAACTATAGTAATCTACCTTGGACTATATGCCCAACAGCCCCAAAGGCTTTACCAATTACAGGAAGCCATCTTCCAGATAGGTAGTGCTTTCCATACGTTTCTAACTCTCGTCCTGGACACCCTGGGAGAAAACTTCCAGCGGACATTTAGATCGCCCCAGATCAATCACGGGAGGGGGAGTCAGAACTAATTTAGGAAGTCCCCCGCATGGGCCCCTCGCTTCCGGTCAGAGATGACGCCCGTCGTTGAGGTCACCTCTTGGCCTCCCGACTTACAAAACGTTCGCCATCTTGGCTGTCACCGAATGTCGTCCATGTGCCTAAGTTTAAGTCGTCCAATGTACCATCCCCACAGCTTGAAAATCCCAAGTTTCACAATGAGTTCACATCTCGATTTTTTTTTTTTTTTTACAAAAACCACTCACAAATTCAAAATTTAATTCTCAAAACACCACCATCCAAATGAATTAAAAACTTCGATTTTTCCCAACACTCCCAAACAACTTATTACATTTTACCCACATAAGACATGTATCCAACACACACCCAACACAACAGACCTTAGGATCTTTAACAACACATAAAAATCATTTTTACACATTTCTCACAAAAACTTATAACATTTATCCTCAAATTCGCACAAGAAGCAAAAAATCTACAAGGGCATCAAAACTTGGAAGTCTCCACGTGACCTAGATACACCCTGGCATGCAACTTTTATCACTAAGAGATCTTTGCGTATCTCTCTACATACATTTTTTCTCACCCATTTATTTACATTTTTATTTTTATTTTGAAAAATCCAAATGCTCAATCAAATATTTACCATTTATATAATAACTAACATACCATCTTTTCTTCTCTCTCACCCAACTTATTCACATTTTTTTAATTTTTGAATTTATCAATGCTCAATCAAAATATTTACCATTTTTATAACAACTTCTTTTTTTTTTAAATTTTTTATAAACCAATTTTATTTTTTTCAACCACTCAACAATTTTTTCCAACGAAAACTCACTTTGATTTCTTTTAATTATTATTTTTCTATTTTTATTTCCCAAAGCCCTAACAGAAAATTCCCTTGATGTAGTTCTCCATACCTCGAGTTGAATAATTATATAGGCATACTTTTTTTTCTCAACAATGCTACCAACGCGCATTCACTTTGATTTCTTTTAATATCAATTTTATTTCTTTCGATTTTCCAAAAGCCCTAACAGAATATTCCCTTGATGTAGTTTTCCATACCTCGAGCTGAATAATTGTATAGGCATCAACCTTTTTTTTTCTACTCAACAATTATTTCATCAGCACAATTCGCTTTTACCCTTTTTATTTCACCTATGATACTTGTATATAGCCTCACAGTGCTCCCTTAATTAATTTTTCCCCACAAAATTACTTTTCTCTCACAGAATTCAATTCAGGCTACCCCTTTTTGAATTCTTCACATGAAGGGGACGCATCTGTGATAATTTGTATATAGCAATATGTAACCCCACCACAATCTATGCAATGCTACGTCAAAAGATTTAATAAAAGTAAGGCTTCGCGAAAAAGGGAATAACAATTAACAAGATTGCATCATCCAGGAAGTAAAGGTCACTGCCCAGGACCCATAAAACTAAAGTTCAAAGACCTTCTTCTTCCTGGAAGATTGCAAGCATGGCGACAATGGAGGTACTAAGCCAATCACAGTTAAGCATGACCAACTAAGAGCGAATCAGAAGCAAGCACGTGGAAAGATTTCCACCAATGAGAAGCCGAGAGAGTGAATGACGATGATCTCGGACAAGAAGTTAGGAGAAGGAGGTGACCGGGCTAGAAGCAAGGTGTGCTCAACTTAGGCTCCAACCAAGGTAGTGTCCTCTCGATCATGTGAAAGGCAAAGTACCTCCTCCAGTTTCATCACTCTCTCCCTTTCGCAAAGCCTATTTTCTATCCCATCCAGGTGTGCTCGTATTTCCCCTGTGAAAACCCACCATTCGACCAAGACTGCGCCATCAATCACCAATTCAACATAATCGACATAGGATTCACCACAATTCATCAATCTCACAGTAAGTCGACAAGAATCAACAGGATCCCACAATAAGTCGACAGGATCCAATTCAATTATTATAGAGAGTCGACAGGATCTTACACAGGTAAACAACAGAGAGGATCCGACATATATATATATTAATAATTGAAGTACAATATATTCAATAATGTGTATTTTCGTGACGTAGTTTCGTGACATAATAATTTAACATTTTTGCCTCAAGAACATGTACACTGTTGATATTTATTTTTCAAATAAAACATTCAATATGTGAATATTATTGAGAATTTTGCTTTTTAAAACATTTCGAGTTATTTTTAATTAATATAAATATTATGATGCATTAGCGTGCCATCTGTTATGAAAATTCGAAGCTATTATTCATATTGCAGTAGAAATTGTTTAATTTTTAAAATAATCATATGCGTCTATAATAGTTTGGAATTTTCATTTATAAATATTATTTTTGACCGACTGACCAAGGTGTCATTTTAGTGATATAACAATAAATATATAGTAAAGACATACAAATGTAAAAATTTGTGTTTTCATTCTTTTAAATACTCCCATAAGACACAACAAAAATAAATAAACACAAACGGTTACTAGGGTTTGCAAAAAGCTATTTCGACTATATATAGCCTTATGTATTTAATGTAAAATTCTTATAACTATGCAGATTGTTGGTCCCTAAATATCTTTGTGAGGTATTTATTTGGTCTAAAGATATTCCGCAAACCACTGGGATATATATAATTGGCTAAAATCAATATAATTCTTCTGTTTATTTAAACAAAATACTGTTCAATATAAATTCCTTCTGCTGTTTTCCTTGCTAAATCTCCAAGCTAATTATCCATTGGGACAGAGCTTGTTATCTCGGAATAAGTCCCAAGGCTTATGGCAATTTAGAACAAGATATAATACCTCTTTAGTATGGCCCCTGGGGGAGATTCTTTCTAAACCAATTAGAGTTCCATCGATATATCTTATGATATTAAATTTGAAATGTTACAGAATTATTTGCTGGTTCTTTTGAGTACATAAGTATGTTAGGTGATATTACAGTGGGGGTAATATTAATAAAAATAGTTTAGATCAGAATTAGCTTTAATTGTGCTAATTGTGATGTAATCTGTAAATAAATCATAGAATATACAAAAAAAAAGTTATCATCATGATTGTGTATGTTTATGTTTTGATATAGAGACAGCTCGAGTTAGGCTGTATATATATATATACAGCTTGTAGAACGAGAGTGGTGTACGCGTGCGCGCATGCTTTAGTGCAAAACACAAACATCCTCGATAAAGAGAGGCGAGTTGCCCCTCGAAATATTGGAATAATAAATTCATTAAAAAATCCAATATATGCATCTTTTTTAAATATATATATATATATATATATATATATATATATATATATATATATGGTAATTTAAACCAAAAACCCCATATTGTATATAACTTATAACAAGATTTTCATGTTGTATAATAGAAGCACATCTGTAAATGATTATACGCATTATTGACATGTGTCATTACATCATCATATGTAATGTACTTTGTACAAACTGAGGATAAATAAATAAAACTCTGTAATAGATTAAGAGTTGAGCTGAAGCAAGAGATAGAAGTCAGAAACGTCTAAAATCGAGATAGATGGAAGTCACAAAACAAAATCTAAAGATAGATTGGAAACTGTCAGGACGGCGCCAGTTTAGAATTTCGCCAGACGATCCACGTTCTTCAGATCTGGTGAAATGCAATACTCCCTTTCACAGAAAAGGTATATAAAGCCTCCGTCCTAGCCAAAAATACAGTCACTTGACAGTCATTTCAGTATCAGCGCAAGCCCTCGTCGGTTGTCACCAAGATCCATCTCATCTACCATGTATACCAGTAAGAACTCTTCTATCTCCATCTTTCGCTCCTAGCTCAACTTTTATCTGTTCACGGAACTTTCTTAGGGCAACTGTGTCTTCGTGTTTTGTGTATGGACATTCCCAAGCTTTCCACTCTGCCTCGACCACGACTGCCTGTACTTTGTGAGAAATGTAAAAGTACTTCCAAGGTGCAGAGAGGTACTGGAAAACTCCTTATCCTGACTGTTCCTCTCGGTCAACACAGTATAGCGAGAGTGACAGGATCTCACATCATAGATTAAGTCGACTGGATACCTCACCACAGTTTTAGTCGACAG
This sequence comes from Cordylochernes scorpioides, assembly GCA_030710605.1. Taxonomy (NCBI): domain Eukaryota; kingdom Metazoa; phylum Arthropoda; class Arachnida; order Pseudoscorpiones; family Chernetidae; genus Cordylochernes; species Cordylochernes scorpioides. The sequence continues at coordinate 30,492,111 of CP092882.1, forward strand.
GATTCTACAAGAGTCAACAGGACTTCACCACACATATATATATATATATAGTTGATAGTAAGGCCATAGGTTATAAGTTCCCTCTCTTAAAATAAATATAATAATTAATTTTTCATCTTTGCATTCTGATTTGTAAAAAAAACACTAATGGAGAATATAAAATACATATTTTGAGAAAAGTACTACCTGACATAAGGCGTAAATAAGAAAATAAAAGGATTACATATTTACATATCTACAGAAAGATTTGAACCGGCCAACGGGAAACAACACCAATAGATTTTCCTGAAGATAGAGGTTGCCTGGCCAGCATTCATATTTCTGTGAAAAATAGACACTTCGGTCAGTTAGAGTTTTTTTTTTTTCTCAACGTTTCAACAAAAATCTTTTGTCTTCGTCAGGTGAAATAAAAAATGTTTTATTTTTATTTATTTCTCCTGTCGAAGACGAAATATTTTTGTTGAAACGTTGAGAAAATAAAAAACTAACTGGCCGAAGTGTCTATTTTTCATAGAAAAAAAAACAATAGATTTATATAGGGGAAAACCGCGAGATCTGGTGGTCGTTTTAACAGAGTAGTTTGTTCTAAAGGTTATAATATTTTTAAATAAAATAATGTTTAAATAATATATATATGCATGGAAGCGATGTTTTTTATAAGTAAGTCAATATGTGAAAGTGAATATTATTTTCTTATATTTTCGATAATATATTCAGTAGTTTAGTCCAACTTTTCTTCTATTTGAAATTTTCTAAAATTTCTCTGGTGGAATATTAGCTACAAAGATGTATGTGCTGCCATCTATTGAATAATATTTGAATTATAGATTTTAATATATAAATTCTTCCTCGTTGAACGCGTGATTTGTTAAATTGATGTTTTTAAACTACTCAATTATAGGTTTTAAAATTTTAAGAAATTATTTTGAACTATAACAACATTTTAACAAGACATTTTACACTTTAATGATCAAATTTTGCACTTTTAGGACAACATTTTCATACGTTAATGACTTTAATATTAGAGTTAAATGTCCTTAAATTGAACAATTTTTATTTTTTAAATAAATAATATAAATACTAATATATATTTAAATTTTAATCGATTTCCGCGAGAAAATCTTTTTACCAGTTGTTCCTGAGCAATTATAGGAGCAGCTATTTTTCCGGTTCAAAATCACATTAATAGGTACCGCTCAACAAGAGCAACCTAGTTCATGATAATTGAAACAGTGAATAATATGTGAAGGTTAGTCACATATTAAACAAAATTTTAACGCGGGATTCAATCCCGGTTCATGACTGTCGGGAATCGAGGGGGTTACCCATTCGTCCACCTTTTTTTCGTTAGTATCTATTTCAATCCGTATTTAATACCTTTAATTTTTACAAATTCAGCAAATGCGTATTTAAAGAAACTTTTATAAAACTTGTTTACATATTGATATACAATTTACATATTGAAGCAAAATATTTATTATATTTTATGCACAGATTAATAATTTTTTGATATTTATATTATTTATATTTTGCTACTGTGATTGATGCCAGCTGTCGAAGCTCCTGAACAAATCACGACATTTTTTTCAAGTCTCTGGAAATCATCTTATCACGGCCAGGGTTTTTCTCTTTGGGCTGTCAGCTCAGGATATTCCCAGATAGGATGATGAAAGCTTTCCTCAGGTTCATGGCAGAGTCGTCAGTTGTCTTCTATTGTCATTTTAATTTTTTAAAGCTTTTATTTAACTTGTTACCATGTCTGTCTGTCTACAAATCTTGTAATCGTTTTTATTATACTTCCAGAGCACGTAGAAATATCAAATTTTGTATACTTATTAGAACCTGATGACAATGCAAGTTGACAAATTTTCAGACTTCGGGGTTGTCAGAATGGCCAGGAACGGACTTATTTCCAAATTTTCTTTCAAAATTTTAAATTTAATTTTAATATGCTTTCAGATCACATAGAAGTATGAAACTTCTAACGCTATCTCAGTACAATGAACAATGTAAGTGTACAAATTTTCAGATTCGGGGTGGTCGGAGTGGTTGGGAATAAACAAATTTCTATATTTCTAGGTGTGACACGAAGTCGGAAACTGTTGGGAGTTACGAATTGTTACTGTTTTTCTATTTCAAATTTAGTGGGCTATCCTCTATTTGTTGAGGATATCATCTACTATTTCAAATTTAGTGGGCTATCCTCTATTTGTTGAGGATATCATCTACTATTTCAAATTTAGTGGGCTATCCTCTATTTGTTGAGGATATCATCTACTATTTCAAATTTAGTGGGCTATCCTCTATTTGTTGAGGATATCATCTACTATTTCAAATTTAGTGGGCTATCCTCTATTTTAAAATTTTTGTTTCGTAATTTTATTGTTAAAGAGTGGGTGTATACTCTTTTAATTACATTTTTTGCCACTGATTATATGCAAAATAGGGTCGAAGGATGTTTAATGCACATATAATTGTTTGTACTTGAATATGTCATGAACAGAAGTTTCTAAAGGATATAGATTCCTATGTATATATCTAAGAAAGGAATGTTATTGATTTGTTCTTTTTCTAATGTGAATGATAATTTATATGAGTTGAGATCATTAAAAATTACACATTCTTCTTCGTAAAATACATAGGATGTCTTTTAAAATTACAAAATATTTCCTCACAATGAGTTTCTTTTTATTTTAAATTATAGCTTTAATCGCTCTTCAACGGGCTTAAAAAATATAGACTATATCTAACAAGAAATATTTATAAATACAAACGCGCGCAGCGTGGATATTTACAACTGATTTTAAAATTTCAGTTTTATCTAATATTAAGCTAGCTTTCAAGCGATTATCGCTTTTAATATTAGATAAAACTGAAATTTTAAAATCAGTTGTAAATATCCACGCTGCGCGCGTTTGTATTTATAAATATTTCTTGTTAGATATAGTCTATATTTTTTTAAGCCCGTTGAAGAGCGATTAAAGCTATAATTTAAAATAAAAAGAAACTCATTGTGAGGAAATATTTTGTAATTTTAAAAGTTTTTCACAATTTCATCATGAACATAGGATGTCATTTAATTACCTCACCCATGTATTGATCCAATGCCCGCCCAGAAGTTCTCCTCTACGAGGCGGGCGGAAAAGGCAGTACAATTAAGGGACTGCCCTGTAGGGAGAAATACGGTGTTGTGAGCCCCGAGCCGCTACGGTAACAGTGAACAGGGAACTCTGAAATGTGGCTGACTAAGGGGGCAATGGCACCCCCCCCCCCCCCCCCCCCCCATCACCATCATTTCTATGGACGGAAAAGACAGCCCCCACCACCATTGCCCCAATTTTCTATTTCTGGAAGAACTCATTCTGCGAATGGTAAGGATTCCTATAGGAGTTCCACTTGTTTTGCCGTGAATTTCACAACTATATTCAAATGTATTCAAGATTAGCTGATTTTAGATGGATAAATATGGCGATTCCATATCATATAAAGCTATAACATAATTTGGATCAATTTCGACATTGATTGATCGGTTTATAACTTCGGGGGAGTTTTTAACAGTATAAGCGTTAATTTGAGTTAGAGGTCTTGTTGCAGAAAATCGGAATAGGCTGTTGAATCCTATGGTAGGACGTAGAGGAAGATCCGGTTTGGGCAAACCGTATCCATTAGCACTCTCTCTTCTCTTTATTTTCAAATGAATGTTTTAAACCCTCATCAATACTTAAAGCTTTTTCATTTTTAATATCGTTAAATTCAACTGATTACTAAACATGGAACCCCTACCATGCAACATCTAGCTATCTTATAAGAAATTGGAACTATTTTAGATGCAAATATGAATTTTTAAATTAAACAATTTTCTACTGCCCTTACTTAAATGATAAATTACTGGGAGGGCCTGGCTCATCAGTGGTGAACTCTCCCAATGGTTTCACCAGTTTAATCTACCATACCGTTGTTATATTGCATTTTTCGGTTTTCCTTTTATACCGATAATGAACCTGGACTCTTGAAATGGATATTTTAAGTAAATATATGGACATAAGCTTTGAGGACACACAGTATAAATAATTATAATTTATAATCTGCTTCGAGCAAAATTGCTCTTCCGCAAACATCATGTGGCATTTTATTAGAACAACTGGCATTATATTAACAAGTAAATGTTTTAAATTATTATTTAAAATGTTTCATTACAATTTATCCACTCTCTTTAAAATTCTTATGAATATAAATTAGGAAGAGATCGCTTATATCTTAAATCAAACTATTTATTATTTTACGAGTAATAATCCCAGGTGGTCAGCTGTGGATAGAATTCCAAGTGAATAGTGTTTGTAGCGGATGTTCCTAGCAGTGGCAACAACGTCGAAATACTGGAAGATATCAATAAATAAGTTTGATCAAAGATGAGCCTTCATAATTAATGTATCTGACACGGATTGCTTCATCCTTCGATAGATAGAGTATAAAGTCAATAGAATTCCTAGAAACGACCTATTGTTGCCATTGCCGGCCCAGCGCCCGCCGGGGAAGCCTCTATGAACCTCGGGTCTGACTACCTCCTGGTGAAACCTTGTCCTGTCACGACATATGGCCATAGGTATGCCACCTAGGCCATGGTTTAGCGATGACGATTTGACTATGGGTCATTTTTTAGCCGAGCTAGCGATTGGACTTAGGCATATCTACTAATGGTCGTCTTGGCAGGACTCATGACGTCAGGGGTTGATCAGATCGCCAGAGGAAAATGGATTCCCCAAATTTGAAATAAAAAATAGAACTCTACGATATCAATTATGTGCGCGTTGTGAGTGGTTTAGGGATATGTATTATAAGTGGTATAGTGGTGTGTAATGTGAGTGATATTGTGGTGTCTATTGTGAGTGGTATAGTGTTGTGTAATGTGAGTGATATAGTGGTGTTTATTGTGAGTGGTATAGTGGTGTGACAATTAAAACATTTTTATTGTCATCTCGACAATATTACAAATTATTCAAGAGAACAATTTAAGAAAGAACGAAAAATGTTGAAATATTTACATATTTATAAGATGATGGAGGATGAAGGAAGGCATCCCCTGCGCACGAGGGTCCTCGTCCAGGCGATGAGTGGGTCCTCCACTCCACCGAGCCCAACCTGGACAGAGTGGCGATAAAGGCGCAGCTTTGCCGACGCCAGGATGGTCAGGGCGTCGTCCTCAAGGCCGGACCCGCCGAAGATCCAAGCCTGCAGGTCAGGGGGCCGCTCGATGATGTGAAAGGCCTCTCTGATGAGGGGCCTGATGGAAGAGCAGCTCCAGTAGCGGTGGCCGAGGGAGCGGTCGACGGACCCGCAGGCAGGACACGAGGGGCCGGCCGAGGCAGGATGGGCCGGATGGGGTAGAGCGTGGAGGGCCAACTTGAAGGCTACGTCGGCCTCATGGCCTGAGAAGGCGCAGCGCCGAAGTGAGGCCCAGTCGATCCTGGATGGTGGGCTGATGGTGGGTGCCCATCTCGCCAGGAATCGGGAGATCGGCGTGGCCGCGAGGCGCGGACGATCTAGGGCCCGTCGGGCCGAACGGGTCGTGAGGCCGTTGAGGAACGGCATGGCCGTCCCGCGCAGCACCACAGCAGCAGCCAAGGAAGTTTCCCGGAAGCCCTCGTCGTTCTCGGCGGTCAGCCTCCGGCAGAAGGCGCCAAGGGCCGCGGCGTCAGCCAGGGCGGAGCGTGTAGGGCGGGCGATGTGACGGTCCCGGACTCGGACTCCGAGCCAGCGCGCGGGGGCCAGGAGGTCGGGAGGGCGAAGGAACCGGCAGCCGCCGATGATTGGGATGTCCAGCAGCTGAGATGTGGGGACCGCCCGGTGATTGAGGGTCAGGATCTTGGAGGCCTCCTCCCACAGCTTCAGCAACCGGAGACGGCGGGGCTGGAGACGCGTGCCGTCTGGTGGAGGGCGGATCCAGGCCTCGCTGCTGCTGGCGACCAGCCAGTCGAAGCCGTTCCTGCCTCCGCGGAGCGCGACCTGCACACCCTTGAAGCAGGCGAGCTGGAGTTGGGTTGCCAGGTCGAGGAGGCCGAGGCCTCCGGTGGCAACGGGCCTCGCCATGACGGCTGCGGGAAGCCACGCCGTGTGCTCGGGCCCCCAGACGAACCTCGCTAGTCGGGCCTGCAGCTTGGCGATAGTCGGGGGTGATGGCAGGTACCCGTGCAGGTGATGCTGGATGGTGGAGCCCACCAGCGAGTTCGCCGCTCTAGCTCGCCCGACGAGGGATAGGCCGCGGGTGAAGGGAGTCCATCTGCGGCAGGCGGACTCCAGGAGGGCGAGAAGATGCTGCTCCTGATGGGCTACGGAGCTCCTGGGGGCGATGTCGAGCCCGACGACCCTGATGGAGGTGGTCGACCAGGAGGCGCCGAGAGGGGAGTCGCCGCGGTTGCGCCAGGCGCCGCACCAAAGGCCCGCGCTCTTCCCGAGGTTGACGGCGATACCGGAGGCCCGCTTGAAGTCTTCGAGGACAGTCGCCACCCGCTCGAATTCTTCGTCGCGATGGAGTAGAAGGACGATGTCGTCGGCGTAGGCGATGACGTTGCCCACGCCGAGGGTCAACTCCAGGCGACGTAGCAGCGGCCCCGTAGCGATGCTAAAGAGCGCGGCACTCACGGCGCAGCCCTGCCTGAGGCCGTTGAGGAGGGGGAAGGCGGTGGTGTGAAATCCTCCAGCCCGGATTGTCGCGTCCGCCCCGGCGTACAAGATGTCGATCCAGCCCATGAAGGCCGGCGGGAGGCGGAGGGACGTCATCAGGGACTTCAGGAAGCCGCGGTCCAGGGAGTCGAAGGCGGACTCCAGGTCGACGCCCATGACGGCCAGAGGCGAGCCCATGGCGGTTGCCTCCTCAACAGCATCCGTCACCCTGGCGATGTTCCAGGACGGAGACCTCCCGGGGACGGCGTACGTCTGGCAGTCTGGTACCAGGGCGCGTAGGTGGGGCTTGAGGCGCCGGTGGAGAATGGCAGCCAGCACCTTGTAGTCGGCCGAGGGCAGTGCGATGGGCCTGTATCCGTCAAGGCCGCGACCGCCGCGGGCCTTGGGCACCAGGCAGATGGAGCTGCGCCGCGTCGACGGAGGCAGGGCTCCGCGGAGCCGTGAAGCCGCGAACACTCGGGCCAGAGCTTCGGCCAAAAAGTCCTCGAAGGCGGCGAGGAGTTCGCATGGCAAGCCGTCCCAGCCGGGAGCCCTCCCGCGAGGGAGGCGGCGGATGGCGGTGGCTAACTCAACCGCAGAGATTTCAGCCCGGTGGAGTGGGTCGTCCTCGTCCGATTCGATGGAGGTGGTTGTACCTCTGATGAAGGCCGCTCCCTCCGCCGGATCACAAGTCGCGCGGGAGAAGCGGGGCCGGAAGACCTCAAAGGCCTTTCGCCGCAGCTTGGGGCCTTCGATGACGCGGCTGTCGTCGTACCTGATGATGATGGCATGTCGGCGAGGATTCCTCACACGTGCGATATTAAGCAAGGTCGGGTAGTCGGCTTTAACCGACGAGGCTTCCAGCTGCGCCGCGATATATATCCGAGCCCGGGCGACGTACCCGTCATCAGCAGCTGCGGCGCGTGGGACGTGGAGAGATCTGGCCTCGGCGAGCAGTCCCGCCTTGATGCCCGTCCATCTCTCCCATATCGCCACATCTTCTAGGTCGCTGGTGTTCTCCTTCAGGTTCCTGATGTAGCCAGCCCTTGAACCAGTCCCGAGCGAAGCAGCGCGGCTATGCAAGGCTGGGGGGAGGGGGCGGGCGGACCCACCTGGAGCATCAGGGCTCGGTGGTCGGAGAGATGGTAGTTGGTTGTCGTGTAGCTGTTCACACGATCCAGGAAGCCCGCAGGAACTAGGATCCAGTCCAGTCGGCTGCTCTCAATTCCCTCGCCATGACTAGCGACCCTGGTGGGCAGGTGGGCGGCGTCGAACAGGGTGGCTGGATCCACCAGCGTAGCCACATCCTGTAGAGAGGTGAGGGCATCCAGGGAGGCCAAAGAGAATTCCCTATCTTCCCTGATATTAAATTTGCCAAGGACCCAGGCTTTCTCTTGGATGGTAACTGCCGCAATAAGCTCCAGTTGTTCTAGCCGCTCGTGAGAGTTATGAGAAAAATGGACATTGATAAAAGCCATCTTCTGGCCGTGGACAATGTGGCCCGGCCACAGGACACGCTGACGCAGAACGGCGATACCTGGCCCAAGATGCAGGCGAGTCTGGATCCCGAGATGGCTACGGGTGGCGTCACTGCGGCGCTGTAGCCGAGGCAGAGGTCTTGGGCGTGATCCAAGTAGGAGCTGTTCGTTGCCTGGACGAACGCGTTGTCCACTTAATGTTGTTTCGGAAGATGGCAGAGTACCAGGGTCCTCCCATGAGTGGCGAGCCCACGCGTGTTGATGGTGGCAACGCAGAAGTTCATTGAGCCTTCAAGTTTTTTCGGGCCTTCACGAGCCGCTTGTAGATAGAGATGTTGGAGTCAGGTCGCAAGTCCAATAAGGCGCGGGTCAGTCTGATCAAAGCGAGCCTCTGGGCGGCTGTGAGCTTCGGCATCAGGATGTCGAAGTTATAAATGGAGGGGAGGGCATGCAGGACTTATTTCTTTTGGAGGCTAAGTTTGTCAATTTCGTCAAACAAGAAGCTGGGGGCTCTCTCGAGGAGGTTTTCCAGTGCGTCCCCGATCGTATTGCGCCCCTGGGATTTTGAGGACGAATCGGTTCTCTCCTCTTCCCGATTCTCCACGTTCATCATCTCTATGTTTGTAGAAGCCGTCTCGAGCACGAGGGTCCTCGGGGCAGGAAGATGAGGAGAAGAGGCTACGATGGCTGGTTAAGTAGGGGGTGCTGGTCCAGCAGGCGCCGTGGAGCGAGGGACAATAGACAGTTGAAACAAATTTTATTGACTTCTCGTCAATAATTTACATTAAGAGTGGAGCGAGGGGCCACGGGAGCTTTAAATGCTTGCCTGGGGCCGGTGGTCTGCTTGGCGAGTATTGGGCAGTTGTCCCTGCGGTGACCCTGCTTGTTACACTTCGAGCACTTAATTCCGAAGGTCAGGAAGGCCGGCAGGGTGTCCCCTTTGGTCTTAATGTCCAGGCGGGTAGGCAGCCTCTCCATTTTTACGCCGTCGCGGATGAGGATGTAGGCCTCGCGGTGGCCGTCTGCATAAGTGTATTCTCCTACCTTGAACCGCAAGGGGGCGATGGATGTGACACGCCTTTCGCGCAGCTGCGCTGGTGGTTCCGCTAGATTCGGCGCTGTTGGTCTGCACCGTTGTGGTGTTTGGTGTCCCCGAATTCACGGCGCCTCTTCTTACTCCTCACGACGGTGTGTCAATCCTTGGTTTCTTCCTTCTCCTCCATTCTATCAGCCCAGTTCTTTCTTGACTTGTTGAATTTTTTTTTTTTTGAAAGCCAATTTTCGCCGATTTTTCGGGACTGGTTTGAGTTTTCGAGCTGAGCCTTTCAGACTCACTAGCAGCTTGTCAAGGGCTTTCAGCCGGTATCAAATTTGACACACCTTTCGGCATTTTGACACACGCAAAGGCGAAAAATTGCGGAGCTAAAATAGCGTGGCCGCTCGTGTGTGTGTTGTAAGTGGTATAGTGGTGTTGTGAGCAATAGTTACTCAGAAATTATTTGAAAAAGTAAAAATAAATATCAGGTAGAAAGTTTCTTTTAATTTTAAATTTGCAATCTTTCAAGCAAATATACTGCTCTTCAACGGGCTGATACTCTATGTACAATCTCTAAATAATTTTATACAAAATAATTGAAAACTTTTGTTATTGGCATGTGCACTCGCGGGCGTGCATCAGACTGTTTCCAGCTAAAGTAATAGATACTATATTGAAATGAAATATATATACATACAAATAATAAAACTATTTTAGAGGCGTAATATTCTTTTTAAAATAAAACAATTTCCACTGTCCTTACTGCGATGGAAAAATTAAAGGGAGGGCCTGGCTCATCAGTGGTGAACCCTCCCAGCGGTTTCGCCAGTTTAATCTACCATACCGCTGTTTTATTGCATTTTTGGAGAGAAATTATCCTCGTCCGCTGTAAGTCCCTGGGGGACTTTTTCGGACAAAAACGACTGGACGACACATGCAAACGGCCCGCAGCTTCAGGAAGGGCGCGCCGCTTGCGAGGGAACCAAGGCAGCACCAAGTACAACTAAGTCTCCGTAGGCTTCAAAAATAGGGGATCATCAGAGATCAAAAGTCTGGCTTTTATCTTTAGCGAGCTCCCGTTGGAACTGGTACTAACTAATATTGCATTTTTGGAACTTCCTTTTATAGGTGACTGTTGTAAGACTCTTGGAATGGGTATTTTAGAAGAACTATGGACATAAGCTTTTAGGACAGCAGAATTAAATATAATTATAAATATATAATATGCTTCGAGCAATCGCTCTTCCGCAAATATCAAATTGTGTCTTTTATTAGAACAATAATGTTACGATGTACTAGAGCGCCATCTGTTATCAAATTATAAAACTATTTTAGAGGCGTAATATTATTTTTAAATAAAACAATTTCCACTGTCCTTAGGTAAGGACAGTGGAAATTATTTTATTTAAAAAATAATATTACGCCTCTAAAATAGTTTTATAATTTGATAACAGATGGCGCTCTAGTACATCATACATACAAATAGTCATTACTATTTAGATAATTTGTCAGGGATATTGTTATATTGGGTTGGGAGGTCAAATTTTCTATTGATGCTATTTATTTTTGAAGATAGTGGTGTGTATTGTGAGTAATATATAGTGGTATGTAATTGTGAAATTGTATGTGTATAGAGAGCCTGTTATGAATATGTATAGAGAATGTAAAAGAGGCTATATATAGGAAAGGATTATTTTTCATGCAATCTGTCCTCAGCTTTAGTGAGTTTTATTGCACAGATCAGATTAATATCAACATTGATCAAAGAAAATCATATTTACGTAATTAAGAAAGAAGATTTGTACTGTAGGTTATGCGGAAGTCAGATAACCGATGAAATATACCATTTTACTGCTGAGTGCGGGGATCTGGAAGGAGAGAGAAAAAAAGATCCTGAAAAGTCTTCCTAGACCGCATTTGAACTCAATAAATATAATAAAAACTGTTTCAGATAAGAAAAGTTGGGCAATAGAACTGTTCAATTATCAAAAAGCGGTTGTAAATAAAATTGCACTCGTGGAAGAGAGAAGAACAGAGGCACAATAAAAAGTCACCCTGTTTACCATACCTTAATTGTAAATACTCTATCTCTCCCTTTTCTCTTGTGTTGAATATTGTCTGTAATTCCACGGCGAATCTGTACAGGGCAAGACGCCCTAATAAAGTTGTTTTGTTGTTGTTGTATATAGGAAAGGATGTTAGAGTTTGATTATAAAACAACAACAAAATCGATAATAAAAATAAAGTAATAGTAAGTAAGTAATAAGTGATTACATTTTCCACAACATGTTGAGCTAAATTCATTGCACAAGAGAGAGACGTGCCGAGTGCGATTAAAATCAAGAAATCAAATACCGTAGCCGTCCAAGTATACGATTCCTAGTTGCTGAGAGAACCATCACATCTGCAATATTTTACTGGTCAGGAAACCCTATATGATGATATGTCAAGGAAGGCACATTGTACAGAATTGTTTGATTGGGCCAAACGATACTATTCACCATTGAGAAGGAGATACTGTAAGAAACCATCCATCCGGAGGTTGACCAAATTACCGTATGTGGTCCAGAGTCAATAAGAACTGTTGTTTTGGCAGACACCTAGGACGTCCTGCATCATCTCACGTCCGTACAACAAGCCAGTAGAAAATCGTTCAGCGAGACACAACTTCAAATTTTCGCAACAGATATTAAGAATTGTTTGGAACGCATAATAATTGGTAACTTAACATGGTACGTGCCAAAAAGGACAAAGCAAGCAATACCTTAGGTGTAGGAAATATCGCTTCTTTTTGTCTGGTTTCAAATATCTTTTCCAGCTCTTGTTAATTACGAGGAATTCTTCGCACATCTTTTTTGCTTCTAGTGAAACCACCATCAATGTCGCGAGGTACATCATCTCCGTGTGGGACTAAAGAACAGAAGATGTTTGTCACGGAAGGTCTGTCTTCTGCATGATAACGCCCGTCCTCATAACGCTGATATCTCCAAAGCATATTTAAAGTGTAGATTCTGGAGACACTACCCTCCATCGGGTAAAACATGGGCATTGCTCTTTCTTAATCAATTCTGTCACCGTTTGCTTTTGTGAATGGAATAATTACCCAAATATGGCCATTTCTCATAACCATCGGTGGTTCAGTGGTAGAATGCTCGCCTGCCACGCGGGCGGCCCGGTTTCGATTCCCGGCCGATGCATTTTTTTTTTACAATTTTTAAAACTCATTTATATATTTGTTCATAAAGGGCATATCTTGGATTCAAAAAATAATCTTTTTATTTCCGATATTTCGATGGGCTAAACGACAATCTTTTTCTAGGATCTCATCCCTTTTCGCGGCAAGCCGCGCGTTACACTTGAGACACGGGCGTCTCACAATCTCCCCGGGCGAAAATCATCCAAATGAAAATGTAATGTATGCAAATAAATATCGTACAATGACATCCACGGCGCCAATTTATAATTGTAACGAATAGTATTTGAATAAAAGCATTTAATCGGGTAAACCCCAGGCGTTGCCCGGGTCATTCGGCTAGTTTTTCTATATTGTTGGAACAGGCTGAGGGCTTTGCAGAATCTTCGGCCTTGATTCTCTCCTCCAGACGCGGCTTGCATCTATCCAGAATTTGTTTAAACCATCCTACAAGGTTAAACCAATCAATAATAAGACAACTATATTTTTAGGTAACACCTAGAATATCTCTTTATTTATCTCATCAAAGTTTAAAGCAGGTTGGGTATTCAGTGTATCAAAATACGAATGATTTTATAGTAAATAATATTTCATAATAATATTCTGTTTTCTAAAAATAAATAAATGTAAAATTTAAAAATTTGAAATATATTAAAAATAATATTATAAATCATTTTTAAATAATGCGCATTAATCATGATGCAACACTTCTCCCTCTCCAGAGGTCGTCACGTCCTCGTGAGTGACCTCATCAATTCTTTCAAAATAGGCTTTGAGTCTTGAGACATGGACAATCAACGGGTCTTGGCCAGGATTTTTTTTTTCGGTTCTATTAAGTAATTTACGTCAGACAACTTCTTTATTATTCGATATGGGCCAAAATTATTTTCTCAATAGTTTTTCACATTTTCCTGACTGGTCTCCAAACTGCCACTAAATGCCCTGGTTCATAGATTCTCTCATTGTGTTTTTTGTCATAGTTTCTTTTCATTCTTTCCTGAGTCTTCTCTGTGTTGTTAACGATTAGCTGTCTCGTCCTTGCTATTTTATCTAAGTAATTTTCCTTATATTCGTCGTAATCGTCCATGTTACTGTCCGTTGGGATATTCTCGTCGTCTAAGAGTGACATGGGTTCCCTCCCAAACAACAGGGAAAATGGAGAGTAGCCTGTGGTTTCTTGAATCGTGGTATTGTACGCGTGGGTGATAAAAGGGAGGATTTCGTCCCAGTTGTTCTGGTCCGTATTTACATACACGCTAATCATGTTGATTAAAGTTCTATTTAGCCGTTCCGTTAGTACATTAGTCTGAGGATGGTAGCTCGTCGTGAAGCAATGTTTAACTTTGCACATTTTCATGACCTCCTTCATCAAATTGCTACTGAACTATGAACCTCTGTCGCTAACAAGAAACCTTGGGGCCCCGTGACGTAAAAAAACTGTTGATTAGAAATGTAGAGACTTCTTTCACTGTTGCTTCTGATACTGCCTTTGTTTCAGCGTACTTGGTATAATAATCAGTCAACACAATTATCTACTTCCTTCTTCTTTTCGTTGATGGCAAGGGGCCAACAAAGATATTCCCGATTCTTTCAAAAGGGTAGTTAGCTGGGGGAATAGGTTGCAAAAGTCCAGAAGGCAACTGATTTGAACTTTTCCGACTTTGGAAAATATGGCACGTCTTTACAAATTCTGAAACATCTTTCAACATGGAAGGCCAATTATATTTATTCTTCAAACGGTATGTGGTTCTGGCGACGCCCAGATGGCCATTCAGCATATGGTTGTGGTATTCACTCATGATTTCTTTCCTTCTCTTATTCGGCACTACCAGCAACCATGCTCTGCCTTCAGGGTTTGGGTTCTTCTTATATAGAAACCCATTTTACTTTTCAAAATTCTGTGTAATTGCTCGCTTGCTTCCTTTAAGGCTTTTCTTAACATTTTCTATGACTTCATCCTCTTCGTTTATTATCTGATGCAAAAATAGTCGTTCATATTCTTCGACCCAATCCGTTTCAGGTAGGGGGTCCTCTAGATAAGCCATCGGCATCCAAATGTTTTTTACCTGATTTGTGTATTATGTCTAAATCGTATTCCTGAATTTTCAGCGCTCATCTTGCTAGTCTACCTGTTGGATCTTTAAGGTTTTCAGCCAGCACAATGCGTGATGGTCTGTTATTATCTTGAAGTGTCTTCCATATATGTAGGGTTGTAATTTTTATATCGTCCACACCACAGCCAAACATTCCTTTTTGATGGTTGAATAATTTTGCTCAGATTTACTTAAAGTTCGACTCAAATATGATATCACCTTCTCTTCCCCACCTATAATTTGGACTAGTGTTGCACCTAAGCCGATGTTAGAGGCGTCTGTGTGAATGTAGGTGGCTGCATTTGGATCAAAGTGACCCAAAATTGGCGGATTTATAAGAGTTTTTTTAAGGTGTTCAAATGCTTCCTCTTGATTTTCTGTCCAGGTAAATTGCACATTTTTCCTGATGAGTCTTGTCAATGGGTCAGCAATTAATGAGAAATCTTTAATGATTTTTTTCTATAATATGAACACATTCCTAGGAATGATTGTACTTCTTTGACCTTCTTGGGCTGAGGAAAATACCTAATGTCTTTGATAATATATTCGGCCGGTTTTATACCCTGTTGGTTGGTTATATGACCAAGGATTTCTAGTTCTTCAAAAGAAAATTTGCATTTCTTGTCGTTCAGTTTCAAATTAGATTCACTAAAACATTTCACGACAGCTTCAAGTCTTTTAAAGTGGGTTGGAAAGTTTGAGCTGTATATAATCACTTCGTCCAAATAACAAAGGCAAATCTGCCATCTTATATTTCCAAGCACATTGTCCATATTCCTCTCGAAGGTAGCAGGGGCATTGCATAGTGCAAAGGGAATGACGTTGAATTCATATAATCCGTGGTTCGTAATGAAAGCTGTCTTCTCCTTGTCTTGCTCTTCAATTTCGACTTGCCAATATCCCGATCTAAGGTCTATTGCTGAGAAGTACTTCGATCCTTGGTGAGTATCCATTACATCATCAATTCTTGGGATTGGATAGACATCCTTCACGGTTACCTCGTTCAATTTTCTATAGTCTACACAAAATCTGAACTTACCATCTCTCTTCTTAACCAATATTACGGGGAAAGACCAGGGACTTGAAGCTGGTCTAATTATGCCTTCTTTGAGCATTTCATCAATTTGATCTTTTATAATGTCCCGCTCTTTGGCGCTCACACTATATGGCTTGTGCTTTATCGGTTTTGCATCTTCTGTGTCGATCCGGTGTTTTGCCAAATTGGTCCTGCCTAACCTCGGCGAAAACAAATCAGCATACTTAAACCGAATTTGTTTTAACCCCTCTTGTTCCTTAGGCGATAAATTTTTGTTTATCTGAAATTGGATTTCGTCATTTTCAATTTGCTCCATCTTCTCTATGAAATTTACCTCTGCTGGAGGACTTCCATAAGCCAATGTTTGGTCTTTCATGATTTTTAAAGGTCGAGGATAAGGGTTCGTTATCCAGATATGAGTTTTCTTATCCGTGACATATTCGCCATCCTCTGCTTCTATTGAGGCCTTAATCAATCTAATAGACAGGTATAACAGTATCTTCAACGCTTTTTATTTTATTTAGTTCATAATTGCTTATGTCATGATTATTCGCCAGATCGTATTTTATTATTTCTTGTTTACAAACAATTTTCGCATTTATTTTTTAAAGTAAATTTCGTCCGAGAATAAGAGTACGTAGATGCGTGTTCATTACTAAAATTCGAGTGATAATTCAGTCTCGTCAATTTTTAAATCCAAAATAATGTTACCTAGCATATCTATTTTTTCCATCGGGTCCAGAACACCTTTTAGTTATGTCACTTTATGTCACGGTCGGCAAAAAGTGCTGTTCTTAGGTCGACCTCTGAAAGATCGGCGCCCAGATGGCCATTCAGCATATGGTTGTGGTATTCACTCATGATTTCTTTCCTTCTCTTATTCGGCACTACCAGCAACCATGCTCTGCCTTCAGGGTTTGGGTTCTTCTTATATAGAAACCCATTTTCCTTTTCAAAATTCTTTGTAATTGCTCGCTTGCTTCCTTTAAGGCTTTTCTTAACATTTTCTATGACTTCATCCTCTTCGTTTATTATCTGATTCAAAAATAGTCGTTCATAATCTTCGACCCAATCCGTTTCAGGTAGGGGGTCCTCTAGATAAGCCATCGGCATCCAAATGTTTTTACCTGATTTGTGTATTATGTCTAAATCGTATTCCTGAATTTTCAGCGCTCATCTTGCTAGTCTACCTATTGGATCTTTAAGGTTTTCAGCCAGCACAATGCGTGATGGTCTGTTATTATCTTAAAGTGTCTTCCATATATGTAGGGTCGTAATTTTTATATCGTCCACACCACAGTCAAACATTCGTTTTTGATGGTTGAATAATTTTGCTCAGATTTACTTAAAGTTCGACTCAAATATGATATCACCTTCTCTTCCCCACCAATAATTTGGACTAGTGTTGCACCTAAGCCGATGTTAGAGGCGTCTGTGTGAATGTAGGTGGCTGCATTTGGATCAAAGTGACCCAAAATTGGCGGATTTATAAGAGTTTTTTTAAGGTGTTCAAATGCTTCCTCTTGATTTTCTGTCCAGGTAAATTGCACATTTTTCCTGATGAGTCTTGTCAATGGGTCAGCAATTAATGAGAAATCTTTAATGATTTTTTCTATAATATGAACACATTCCTAGGAATGATTGTACTTCTTTGACCTTCTTGGGCTGAGGAAAATCCCTAATGTCTTTGATAATATATTCGGCCGGTTTTATACCCTGTTGGTTGGTTATATGACCAAGGATTTCTAGTTCTTCAAAAGAAAATTTGCATTTCTTGTCGTTCAGTTTCAAATTAGATTCACTAAAACATTTCACGACAGCTTCAAGTCTTTTAAAGTGGGTTGGAAAGTTTGAGCTGTATATAATCACTTCGTCCAAATAACAAAGGCAAATCTGCCATCTTATATTTCCAAGCACATTGTCCATATTCCTCTCGAAGGTAGCAGGGGCATTGCATAGTGCAAAGGGAATGACGTTGAATTCATATAATCCGTGGGTCGTAATGAAAGCTGTCTTCTCCTTGTCTTGCTCTTCAATTTCGACTTGCCAATATCCCGATCTAAGGTCTATTGCTGAGAAGTACTTCGATCCTTGGTGAGTATCCATTACATAATCAATTCTTGGGATTGGATAGACATCCTTCACGGTTACCTCGTTCAATTTTCTATAGTCTACACAAAATCTGAACTTACCATCTCTCTTCTTAACCAATATTACGGGGAAAGACCAGGGACTTGAAGCTGGTCTAATTATGCCTTCTTTGAGCATTTCATCAATTTGATCTTTTATAATGTCCCGCTCTTTGGCGCTCACCCTATATGGCTTGTGCTTTATCGGTTTTGCATCTTCTGTGTCGATCCGGTGTTTTGCCAAATTGGTCCTGCCTAACCTCGGCGAAAACAAATCAGCATACTTAAACCGAATTTGTTTTAACCCCTCTTGTTCCTTAGGCGATAAATTTTTGTTTATCTGAAATTGGATTTCGTCATTTTCAATTTGCTCCATCTTCTCTATGAAATTTACCTCTGCTGGAGGACTTCCATAAGCCAATGTTTGGTCTTTCATGATTTTTAAAGGTCGAGGATAAGGGTTCGTTATCCAGATATGAGTTTTCTTATCCGTGACATATTCGCCATCCTCTGCTTCTATTGAGGCCTTAATCAATCTAATAGACAGGTATAACAGTATCTTCAACGCTTTTTATTTTATTTAGTTCATAATTGCTTATGTCATGATTATTCGCCAGATCGTATTTTATTATTTCTTGTTTACAAACAATTTTCGCATTTATTTTTTAAAGTAAATTTCGTCCGAGAATAAGAGTACGTAGATGCGTGTTCATTACTAAAATTCGAGTGATAATTCAGTCTCGTCAATTTTTAAATCCAAAATAATGTTACCTAGCATATCTATTTTTTCCATCGGGTCCAGAACACCTTTTAGTTATGTCACTTTATGTCACGGCCGGCAAAAAGTGCTGTTCTTAGGTCGACCTCTGAAAGATCGGCGCCTGTATCAATCAAAGCTTCGCATAAACCTATCTCGTCCACTCGGGGTCGACCTTGTTGCACAGTACAAGGATATCCTCTGACAACCTGATTGCAGGTTCATTCCACTGTTGCATTCTGTTTAGCCTCATCTTCATTTCTTCTTTGTTGGTGTCTGAGGCAAAATTCTGAATTAGGCGTCTCTTGAAATTTTCCCAGTTGGTGAAACTTATCTTGTGTAGGTCAAGCCAGGTTTTGGCGCTACCAATCATATTCATGGCTTCGTAGCGAGAAATAATATATTCTGCCCAGTGGTACAGGAAGCCAATTTCTTCAAGGGACTCAATCCATGGGCGAGGGTCTTCTGTTCAATCATACTTGGGTCTGCCAAGACGCAACCTGGTGCAACAATTGGTCGAGATGCAAGTGCCGACCCAGTTGTCTTGAATCCCAACATAGACATCCCCATTGTGCCGTATTGTGGGTCGGGATAGGCCTGGTTTGGTGCTGTGGTCGGAGTACCCATGGGACAGCTAGGGTTCACCGCTTGCGCTGGGCTCGGGGTGTAGAGAGGGTCAGGGGAGCAGGTAACATGCGCCCGCGTGCTGGTAACTCGGAAGGGTACTTGCAGGAGGTTTGGTAGCTTTCTCAGTCTTTCGGTGTATTGTAGTTGGGCCCGATCTGCTTGGGCGTCGTAGTTGGTGTAGAAGCTCTGCGCCTCGTAGCGCGGTAGCTCCACCTCTCGCGCCGGTCCGGCCGCAACGGACCGCTGGTGTAGCTTCCTCGCCAAACTCCCTTGGACATCTGATGCCACCGGCATCAGGCTGGAAGCGGTGATGTCTTGATAGGTTCCGCGAGTTGTGCCACGATGTACGTCGCTGTTGGTGGCATAGTGGTGATCTCTGGAGTCGCTCAACTCTCCAGGTTCCATCCTCTTTGCGCTGTTCTATGCATAATCCTGGTGGCTGATTGATGTGGTACCACAAGCACTATCAGTAAAGGTGCAAATTAAACTTCATATATACACCTATTTGTTCAATTTATGATTCTTAGTTTAAATTTTCATTAGAAAAGAGTGAAGTTTGAACCTTTCTTATTTATATATCTAGTTTCAGTGAATGTTTCGCCTGAAGAATCTTGCTTCTACCCATGCGACAAAATGGGGGGGAAACTCTCTTAGACCTAATTTTATATACTCTTGAAATTTCAGCCAGATTGGTTAAATATTGATATGGGTATAAGGAACAAATCTCTATATATAAAAGGCAACATTATGTATATACTAGACGAATGACCCGGCTTCGCCCGAGAATTCCCCCGAGTGCAATTTACTTCATACTGAAAGCACATGAATAATAAATAGTAGAAGTGCCATAGAATAGCAATTCAGAACTAACACATAAACCACAGGTAAAAGGTGTGTGTGATGGCAAAAATTGTATTATATTAGTGTTTAGGTATTTGATTTAATTATTTTTGTAATCCATTTAGTTGTTTCAAAATCAATATAGTTTAAATAGATGGCAGCTTTTCCACCCAAACTGTCTGTTGCGCGGTGTGAGGTCTTGCAGTGTCCTGATGAAATATGATTTAACAACCTTTTAGACCCGGCATTTTTGTTGAAATGGCTCTTTTTATCTTTTCTAATGATTTAAAATATATTTACTTGTTGATGAAAGTTTTTTTTCCAAGCATGTCCATGAATATGAGCCTATCTTGGTCCCAAAAGACCGTGATAAAAAGTCACTCGATAAAAAACCTGGGAATTGCCCTTTTTAGGATTTTTATACCTATTTGAATCAAATGGGTCATGCTTCTATTATTTTATAAAAGTAACACATTTTAAAATAAAATTTACAAAAAAAAAATCGATTATCATGGCGAGTTGAAATATTTTGAAAGTCATTTTTATATATTAATAACATAAGTAATATACAAGGTGGGATCAATAAATAAGGTGAATTATAATTTATTTAAAAAAATAAGAACGATATTAAAAATTAGGACTTGATTTATTCAAAATAATCACCTTGGCCTTCTATACATCGTCTCCATCGTTCTGGCAACTTGTAAATACCCTCTTTATAAGCACTCTTAGGAAGCATGTGAAAAAAATCTTGCACCACTTTCTAGACATCTTCATCCGAGTCAAATCGCTTTCCCTTTAACTCCTTCTTTAGTAGTTCAAAAAGGAAATAGTCAGAGGGGGCTAGGTCTGGACTATATGCAGGATGTTCTAAAACTTCAAAACCTAATTTAATGATTGTAGACACAGTTTTACATGATGTTAAGTTTTTGGTCCAAATTAAGGAAATGTGGAATCCATCTGTAGCATATTTTTCTAAATTGCAATTGTTCTTTAATTATGGTGTGCACAGTTCTATAGCTTATATTCAAATTGTCGGCTATGGTAAAAATTAATATTTTTTTATCCTCCAAAATTAAGTTTTCAACCGCATTTATCGTGCTTGGCGTCGCTGTAACACTTGGTCGTCCAGGTCGCTCAATATCGGTACATGTAATTCGGCCATTTTTGAACTCGTTAACCCATTTATAAATGTTTTTTTGAGACAAACAAGACTCACCATAGATATTTTTCATTCTTTGGCATATTTGAGATGTTTGAATACCTTCTGCATTCAAGAAACGAATAACTGCACGTTGTTCAAGCGTGGCGCAATCCTTCAAGGGAGCTTCCATTTTAGTTTATTTATAAGTTTCGCGCCGCGCGTTGGAAAAAAGAACAGAACACCTTAGTCTCTCGATATTATATTTTAGTATTCTGTGGTTTAAATTATTTTTGCTTCTTTAATATTTAAGAAATAAGATAATTCACCTTATTTATTGATCCCCCCTTGTACTAGTAATATGAAATAAAAGGATTTAAAGCGCGAATGTTTCTTTTATACATAATACGAACTTCTACTGTCCTTACTGCGATGAAAAAATATATTGGAAGGGCTTGGCTCATCAGTGGTGAACCCTCCCAGCGGTTTCGCCAATTTAATCCACCAGACCGCTTCTCAGAGCTCTAATACTGTATTGGATCATTCTGCTTTTATATGCTACACTGAAGGATGGAATCTTAGAAATGGTTTTCAAGTAAACTATGGACATAAGCTTATAGGACAGTAGCATTATATTCAAATGTTTGCATCGAGCAATGCTCTTCAGCAAATGATCCAATACAGTATTAGAGCTCTGAGAAGCGGTCTGGTGGATTAAATTGGCGAAACCGCTGGGAGGGTTCACCACTGATGAGCCAAGCCCTCCCAATATATTTTTTCATCGCAGTAAGGACAGTAGAAGTTCGTATTATGTATAAAAGAAGCATTCGCGCTTTAAATCATTTTATTTTATATGTATAGATGGCGCGTTATTGCTTTGTATTAATTTATGCCTAACTGGCCTTGTCTTTATAGTTTGCTGAAGAGCATTGCTCGATGCAAACATTTGAATATAATGCTACTGTCCTATAAGCTTATGTCCATAGTTTACTTGAAAACCATTTCTAAGATTCCATCCTTCAGTGTAGCATATAAAAGCAGAATGATCCAATACTGTATTAGAGGTCTGAGAAGCGGTCTGGTGGATTAAATTGGCGAAACCGCTGGGAGGGTTCACCACTGATGAGCCAAGCCCTCCCAATATATTTTTTCATCGCAGTAAGGACAGTAGAAGTTCGTATTATGTATAAAAGAAACATTCGCGCTTTAAATCATTTTATTTTATATGTATAGATGGCGCGTTATTGCTTTGTATATACTAGTAATATATATTATAATAATAAACAAATGAAGCATATCCTGAGCACGAGCACATGTGCTTTCTAGATGGCTTCATATTGCTTTTATATAACACTAGCGGACGTACCCGGCTTCGCCCGGGTTTTACCCGAGTAAAGGTTTATCTAACGAATTTCTCGATAAAGTGAACATTTTTTCCCGGTCCCTTGAAAATACTTGATAAGTTGAATAAAATCAATATTAATTGGTTCCCTCGGTAATTGGAAGTTAAAGGAATAGTATCTTGCCTTGGAATTGTATCATTATTCTTGTATGGATGTACCCGGCTTCGCCCGGGTCTAACCCGAGTAAAGGTTTGTCTAACGAATCTCTCGATAAAGTGAACATTTTTTCCCGGTCCCTTTAAAAATACTCGATAAGTTGAATAAAATCAATATTAATTGGTAGCCTCAGTAATTGGAACGGGTTTCACCCGAGTAAAGGTTTGTCTAACGAACATTTGTTAAAACAATTCTCTATAAACTTATAAAAAAATATATATTTTGATAATTTGAAACTCGTAAATTTGAATCTCTCGATAAAGTGATCATTTTTTCCCGGTCCTTTGAAAAATACTCGATAAGTTGAATAAATTCATGGTCGTTTATGGAAGATGGACGAAGTTCCCGGAGGTCACCCGCGAGGCTTTTTTCTTGTCTACTTGGCACAGCTGTGTCACCAACTCTGCCCCCGCGCCCCAGGACCTCTTGTTCCCTCTGATTGGTCGGTGGGAACTTGGACTGTCCATCCGGCCGGCGGCCGGACGATTACATTCTCTCGATAAAGTGAACATTTTTTCCCGGTCCCTTTAAAAATACTCGATAAATTGAATAAAATCAATATTAATTGGTAGCCTCGGTAATTGGAACGGGTTTCACCCGAGTAAAGGTTTGTCTAACGAACATTTGTTAAAACAATTCTCTATAAACTTATAAAAAAGATATATTTTGATAATTTGAAACTCGTAAATTTGAATCTCTCGATAAAGGGATCATTTTTTCCCGGTCCCTTGAAAAATACTCGATAAGTTGAATAAAATCATGGTCGTTTATGGAAGATGGACGAAGTTCCCGGAGGTCACCCGCGAGGCTTTTTTCTTGTCTACTTGGCACAGCTGTGTCACCAACTCTGCCCCCGCGCGCCAGAACCTCTTGATCCCTCTGATTGGTCGGTGGGAACTTGGACTGCCCATCCGGCCGGCGGCCGGACGATTACATTCTCTCGACGGGGGGGGGCAGACCTAAGCCTATCTCCGTCGCAAGGTGGCGCTGCTTGCGAGTTAAAGCTACAAATCTGCAAATAACTCTATGGATATTCAAGATATTATTTTTCGAAAACCTTTCCGGGGATATACCTAATAATATCCCAAAATTTCACGGCGATTGGATGTATCTATAGAGTACACACACACACAGACAGACATTCATTTTTATATATATATAGATTAAGAAAAATCAAGGATATTGGATGGTATAGGTAGTCGTATACCAGGTCTATTAGTATGAAACGCGAAAATTTTCAGTGAATTTAAAAGTTCACCAATTCCATACAACAAAATATTTTTTATTCAAAGTAACTGCCCTGATTAGCTATACACTCGGACCACTTTTGAGGCAATTTTCGAATTCCTTGTCTAAAAATTTCTATTCCTTTTGAGTCGAACCAGTCAACAAGTCATTTTCGGAGTATGTCTGAGTTCGAAAATTCCTGGTTTTTTAGGGCGTGTCCTAAAGATGTGAAAAGGTGGTAGTCCGACGGCCCTAAGTCTGGTGAGTACGGCGGGTGGGGTTAGAGTTCCCAGCCCAAGTCTTTTATGGTGTTTTTGACCACCGTAGCGTTGTGGGCTGGAGCGTTGTCATGCTGCAGTATCAGCTTGTTGTGCTTTTCACGTCACTCCAGCCTTTTTTCATTCAACGCCTCTCTCAAACTGTGCATTTGTTGTTCGTAGCGACTAGTATTGACCATTTTGCCAGGTTTCAGGAGCTCGAAATATACTACGCCGGTCTGGTCACACCATATGCAAAGCATTGCCTTTTTTCCGAAGCGATTGGGCCTAGGCGTCTGTTTTGGAAATTGGCCGGGCAGGCCCCACGACTTTTGGCGCGTAGGATTGCTGAAGTGGATCCATTTCTCATCAGAAGTTACGATTCGGTGCAAAAATGACTTCTTTTCATGCCTGGCGAGTAGCCCTTCGCAGGTTACCAGACGCCGTTATTGCTGCCTTTCGCTCAACTCGTGGGGGACCCATCTGGAAAGCTTTTGGGTCATTCCGAGCCTGTTTAAACGTAGAGAAACAGCACCTTGAGACACCTGGAGCTGTTTTGCGAGTTTCTCCTGCATTTGGGTACTGTCCTCATCCAACAAAGCTTTCAGTTCAGCGTCCTCGAACTTTTGGGGCGGTTTTCCATGTGGTTCATCATCAAGTTCAAAATCGCCACTTTGGAAATTTTAAACCACCTGTAACACTGCGATTTGCTCAGAGCGTGGTCGCTGTAAACTTCCTCGAGCATTCGGTGGGCTTCGGTGGCACTTTTCTTCCAGTTGAAGGCGAACAACAAAGCTTCCCGCAAATGGGCACTTTTTGGCTCGGAAATCGCCATTTTCCACGGGCTCCAGAAATTTTTCACGATTTGAATTTTTCTAAAACTGCATGCATGCTGATGTCACGTGAGTCAAAGAACAAAACGCCTACAACAGCGCCACCGTCAGCTCAAATAAAGTTGCACAGCGGCCTCTGGCGCCCATTTTCGCGTTTCATACTAATAGACCTGGTATATTGGGAGAATAGATAAAAGAATTATGTTTAACATTATATCGTGAAGATAAGTTTTTCCCATTAATTTACATTTGGAAAATAAATATCTATTTGTGAAATATATAAGACACTTTACGTACTTTATATTTAGCTTTATCAAAGTAAACCTTTAAATAAGGCTTAGAACTGGCTGTCGTTCTACACTTGTTTGTAGAACAGGCCATTGTATCTAGTATTATTATTATAATACATCATATTAACAAACATAATTCAGAAATACATATTACAATCACATTTTATAAAAACCTAAAATAAGTAATTTGATCTGATATTTGGCTACTATCAATCTATGTGGAAGAATTACTTCAAGTTTCTAAATATCCTTTTTATATCAAAATTGTTAGTTATTTATTGGTTGAATTTTGTGTGTGAATAGTCTTTTAAAAGTTTCTTTTAAACTCTCTGCATTTTATACTTATACATCTACTCGATAAATTTATATATTTTTTATTAGGAGTTTTAATTGAAAAGAGTTAAAGTAGACTTTGACTTACCTTTCATAGATTTATAACCTGGCTTCGCCCGTGTTGTATTTATTCAATGTTTCCTTGAAAGAATCTTGTTCCTGCCTATTAAAAACGATGGTCTTGATTTTCCTATTTTCTGCTCAAGTGAATAATCCTTTAAAGAATTTTGTTATTGACTATCGAACATGTTGAGGCAATATTTCATTATCATTAATACCTAAAATAGGAAAATTAGTCTGGTACAGTAGAACCTCCCTGTAAAGGAGCCCTAATTGCAGAGCAAAAGTGTCCTTTAGTGTCCTCTTACCGGAGAGTTGCTGAATTGTAAAAATGGTAATTTTGCAAAGGTACCGTCCTTTGTTGGGAGGTGTCCGCTAGTGGGGTGTCGGCTAAAGAGAGGTTCTACTGAACTTGGTTAATTTGAATTTTCTTAGGATGAAATATCCTTGAGATGAAAATTTCCTAGTTATATTAGCCTCAAGCTTTATGAAAACAAATTCATAAAGTTAATCTAATTTTTTACTATTTTCAAATTATGAGGGCGAATTTATTCCAGATCTCTCATGTTTCTTTCACAAAAAAAATGTAGATTAAGTATTGATTTAATTTGATTAGACTTTTAATAGAATATATTTTTAGATACAAATTCAGCTATACGCCTACTTTTTAAACCTAAAAAATCTTGATTAGAAGTTATTATGGAAAAGAGTGAAGGTTCCATTTTATTCTTTCTTATTTTTATATGTGCTGCTCGAGTGAATGTTCCGCAGGAAGAACCTTGTTAATGTGCCCATTAAAAATATACATTAATATATTATTGATTATAAATATGAAAAATATATAATTATAATAAATTTCTCGTGTAATTTAATATTTCAGTTTCAGTTTGCGCTAAACTGGCATTATATTAACAAGTCAATTTTTAAAAATTATTCGAAATAGTGTTTCATCACAATTTATCCATTTCAACATTCTTATAAATATGAATTATGAAGAGTTCGCCTTGGATAGAATTCCAAGTGAAGAGTGTTTGTAGCGAATGTTCCTAGCAGAGGCAACAACGTCGAAATACTGGAAGATATCAATAAATAAGTTTGATCCAATTTTAGCGTTCATAATTGGTGTATCTGATACGGATTTATTCATCCTTCGATAGAAATAGAAAGTCTATAGAGTTCCTAGAAACGACCAATTGTTGCCATTGCCGGCCCAGCGCCCGCCGGGGAAGCCTCTATGAACCTCGGGTCTGACTACCTCCTGGTGAAAACTTGTCCTGTCACGACATATGGCCATAGGTATGCCACCTAGGCCATGGTTTGGCGATGACGATTTGACTATGGGTCATTTTTTAGCTGAGCTGGCGATTGGTCTCAGGCATGTCTACTAGTGGTCGTCTTGGCAAGACTCATGACGGCAGGGATTGATCAGATCGCCAGAGGTAAAATGGCTTCCCCAAATTTTAAATAAAAAATAGAACTCTATGATATCAATTATGTGCGCGTTGTGCGTGGTATAGTGGTGTGTATTGTGAGTGGTATAGTGGTGTGTAATTGTGCGTGGTATAGTGGCGTTTATTGTGAGCGGTATAGTGGTGTGACAATTGACAATTGAAATAAGTTTATTGACACCTAGTCAACAGAAAAATGAGATTTTGGGTAGAATTAGACGAAGGGACGTCTGTTTCCTATCAGGAGCTACCAGCCGCCGTGGACAGGCTCTTGACAATTACAGAGTTCATATCCCCAACATGCTCAATAACAATTTTGAGAAATTCGGAGAGAATTATCTTGTTTTCAGGCGAGAGTTGCTCGAGGAGAAACTCCCTATCAGGGGTATAGAGTCCCGTACACGATTTCATCCCTGTAAAACATTCCCTTCTTATATAGGGGGCTCAGGAAAGATAAGTCATTCAGTTAGACGAATATCTTGTCTAGATGATCCTCGTTTTCCTTCTTCATGGGGGTAGAAGTCTCAAAAGGCTCAGGAGAGGTCTGGAGCTCATGGGTTCCCAGGGCAGGTAGCGGAAGTGGAGGAGCTACTACGGCTGGAGCTGACTCCTCCTCATGGGGAGAAGCGGACGTTTGCTCAGCAGGCGCAGCGACGGGGCGAAGTGTGAGCCAGCGGGACCATTACTTGGTACCTCCACAGATGGAGCAGGGGGTGCTGGTGCAGAAGGCGCGGGTGCTAGCTGGCTGGGCAGCTGAGGCGCGGTCGGTGATGGGACATCAGTGGGGGAGGGCGATGATGCTTGCTTGGGGCCGATGGTCTGCCTAGCAAGCATTTGGAAGTTGGCTCTGCGGTGACCCTGGTTGTTGCATTTAGCGCACCTTATTCCTAAGGTCAGGAACGCCGGCAAGGTATCGCCTTTAGTTTTGATGTCGAGGCGGGTGGGCAGCCTCTCGATTTTTATGCCGTCGTGGAGGAGGATGTAGGCCTCACGACGGCCGTCTGTGTAACCATACTCCCCAGCTTTGAGTTGCATGGGGGCGATGGAGGTAACGCGCCCATAAGGCCGCAGGGCGTCGATGATGGCATCCTCCACGTAGAAAGGGTGATTTCCGATGGGTTAGTTTCTCCGGCCTTTTACGGAAGGGAAAGGTCCTAAGGATATCGACTATTTCTAACCTTTTTGGATGAGGTATGAAAGGATGAATTATGAAGAGTAATGACGAACGGAAAAATAAAAGTGTCCAGGGATGGGAATCGAACCCACAATGTTCCGCTTACCGGGCAGATGCCATGTCCATTAGGCTAACCTGGACGTATTTTTCCGTTCGTAAATGATACATAAAGTAACTTATAACACACTGGTCCGCAAAATTAAAGGAACAACACATATTTAAGAAAAATAAAAGTTATATTAAGGGATATATATCAAGTTTTGGTATATTCAAAAGGTTCCATGAATTAAGAGAGTATGTAAAACAGAAAAACATAAAAAGTTGTTCCCAATATGCAAAATACCACCGTCTACGTTGACTCCGCCTCCAGCACGTGCCCGAGTCTTTCTCAAAGCGTCCTAATTTTACGCTCCACTAGATTTTTATTGAACCTTTTTGTTTTTTAAAGTTTTCATGGCTTATAGGCAACATGTATCACAAGAAAAAAATGGCAAGCTATTGGAAGGATGGAAGCAGGCCAATCACAGGCAGAAGTAGCAAGATGGCTTGGAGTGACAAGAAACGTTGTCTCAAGGCTTTGGAAAAAATTTCAAACGACAGCTAATGTTGCCAGAACACCCGGACAAGGACGGCCAAGGGTCACAACGTTAAATCAAGACCGTTATTTGAGTCTCCTTGTGCGTCGCAATAGAAGAATGACAACATCGCAACTACGAAGTGACCTCAATGCAGCTACAGGAGTCTTAGTATCAACTGATACAATACGCAGAAGGCTTCACAAGAAGGGCCTCTATGCTCGACGACCCATAATTTGTGTGTCATTGACACCACCTCAAAAGAGAGCAAAGAAACTTTGGTGCAGACAACATGTCGCCTGGAATCCAGATGAATGGAGGCGTGTAATGTTCACTGATGAGTCCAGATTCTCTCTAAACAGCGATTCTCGTCGTGTCTTTGTCTGGAGAGAGGTAGGAACCAGAAATAATCCCCGGAATATGGTTGAAAGGGATCCCTACAGAAGCCAAGGTTTTATGGTCTGGGCTGGAATCTTCTTGGGCGGTCGCACAGCACTCCATATTTTTCGGCAAGGAACCCTGACTGGACAGAGGTATCGGAACGAGATCTTGGTTACTTATAATGGATGATAATGCCCGTCCACATAGGGCTGGTGTGGTCGACACTTTTCTCCAAAGCCATGCAATTGCTCGGATGAATTGGCCAGCTCGATCCCCAGACCTAAATCCCATTGAGCATGTATGGGACAACCTAGGACGGCGGATCTCATCCCTCCAACCCCCTCCTAGAAACACTCATGAGCTAGAAACAGCCTTAACACAAGAGTGGGCGTTGATTCCACAGGAGCTGATAAACTCCCTAATTCTTAGTATGGGTCACCGATGTAGAGCCTGTCTATCAGTTAAAGGCGATCACACCCCATATTAACAACAATATCCAAGATATTTATGCACTGACTGCAAGAAGATCATTGCTTGACCGGCTAATTTGCATAAAATACGTGTTAGAATTCTTTGATTTCGGGTATTCTAATCAATAATGGAATAATAAATTTGTGTATAAAATTTCATTGATAAATGTTCAATAAAATTTGAGATGAATGAAAAAAAAAATGTTGTTCCTTTAATTTTGCGGACCAGTGTACAATATAATACACTGCGGCCTGTGATTGTAAAACGACACTTGAGAAGCTACACCGCATGAGTTTCTTTTTAGCGAAAATTAAAATTTTATTTCAAGGTGAAATATCGACAATTTTTGACCTTTTTGGATGAGGTATGAAAGGATGAATTATGAAGAGTAATGACGAACGGAAAAATAAAAGTGTCGTTTTAGAATCACAGGCCGAAGTGTATTATATTGTATTATAAGTTACTTTATGTATCATTTACGAACGGAAAAATACGTCCAGGTTAGCCTAGTGGACATGGCATCTGCCCGGTAAGCGGAACATTGTGGGTTCGATTCCCATCCCTGGACACTTTTATTTTTCCGTTCGTCATTGCTCTTCATAATTCATCCTTTCATACCTCATCCAAAAAGGTTAGAAATAGTCGATATTTCACCTTGAAATAAAATTTTAATTTTCGTTGAAAAGAAACTCATGCGGTGTAGCTTCAAGTGTCGTTTTACAATCACAGGCCGCAGTGTATTATATTAAAATTTATATAAAGTGGTTTCAACCTAGAAGTGCCTCAGAAGAAGTCTTACAATGAAAGACCAAGGAAATGGAACAATTCTAGACCTGCCACTGTATATAGTTTGTTCGGGAGCCGAACTACAATGAAGTGTTGTTTTTGTGAAAGAACAAATCATGAGAGCCACCAATGTGGCAATATTACTAAAATTTCATCGGAAGAAAGGAATGAAAAATTAAGAAAGCACGTCTATGCTTCAGGTGTTTGCGAGCAGGACATTACAAAAGACAGTGCAAAATGCGACTGGTAGCGAAAATTATGGAAGGAATCACATGGATATTCTGTGTCAGGGGAGCTCTTCGAAGGAGATAAGGGAGAAGAATAGAAAAGATAATTTAAGGAAAGATACGCTTGAGTCAATAGCCTCTTTTTCGAGTCAGGCTTGTACGAGTCAAATTTTTATGTTGTCGACGGTGGCACTGTTGAGAGTCCCAAAAGCTTCGAAGAAGGTGAAAATTCTGTTAGACAGTGAAAGCCAATACTCTTACATAAAACAATCTCTGGTAGAGTATATGGGACTGGAAAATTTTTGAAAAAATAATAGTTAAAAGTTGTACAAATTGAAACAAACTTAACTGCGCTGGAAACAAGGTTGGGGTGGACATTAATGGGCAATTCACCAATTATTGACAGAAATGAACATGTAGAACAAACTTTGAAGTTGCTCACAGTTCAAAGTGATTTGAAAGAATTATGGGATCTAGAAGTATTAGGTATTAGATACTACTCTGATAAAAAAAAATATCGACACTTTGCTCATAAAATCCTGAAAACTCAATATATTTTCTCCCGGTTTGTGGCAAACGCAAGCGTCGCCCTTGGCTTAGAAACCTGCCAATTTTCAAAAATCACGCGTCACAACAGCACGAGCAGCGGCTGTTCGAAGTGAAACCATTTTGCCCGTGCTTCGATTTCGTTAGTCACCGAAATGGAGGATCAACGAATTTGCATCAAGTTCAAATGAAAAAAATAGCCAAAAATACTAATCAAAATGTAGCCGAAAATTTTCTTCAGATTTATAAAAAGCGACATACAAAATTTGGTACCAATTGGTTCAGTAGTTTTTAAGTTTATCGCGAAACAGACAACAGACATTGACTTTTATATATAAGAAGATAAACACTTTACCGTATAACAACAAAAACCGTTATGAAACAAAGGGATACAAAAACCGAACGTACTTTCTTTATAACTCAATATTAAAATGTGAATTCCCTGAAAATGTAAGCCTCCCTTCAAGAATCAACGAAACGACTAGTGCTGTCAGTTGTTCAGCGGATATTTGATCCATTTGAAATTTGTGCTCCGGTACTCGTAGCACCAAAATTATTGCTGCAGCGATCTTGGGATTTAAAAATAGGATGGGATACACCATTGCCTGAAAGTATGGCTCGTGAGTTTCAAACTTGGTGCGACCAAATGAGATTCATTGAATTAATAAAGATATCCAGATATATATGTGGAATTATCTTGTGTTCCCCACGGAAATTCACATCTTTTGTGACGCCAGTCGAGTAGCTTATGGAGCATTCGTCTATTTAAGGAGTGAATTGGATGGAAAAATATAACTTTGATACGAAGTAAAGCAAGATTGGCGCCAATAAAAATTATTACAGTTCCTCGACTAGAATTGATGGCTATGGTGCTGGGAGCTAGATAGGCCAACTCTATTCTCGCTGCTCTGAAAAGAAAATGTAAAATGACTCTTTGGTCTGATTCTTCTACGGCTTTGAGCTGGATAAAGAGAGAAATTGAATGGCGGGTTTTCGTGATAAACAGAGTCAAAGAATTCAATCTACTACCAATGTAAACGATTGGAGGTTCGTACCAGGGCATTTAAACCCGGCTGATCTTTTGTCTCGAGGGTGCTCTCCATACCAGTTTGTGCGAAGTAGATGATGGGAGGGCCCCGGATGGTTGAAATAACCTAAATAATCATGGCCTAAATCAGAGCCCACGATAGATCATCAGGAAATATGTTCTGAGAAGAAGATTGTGAGTGAAAATATTAATTTGAACGTAGATTATAATGATTGATTGTTTGCAAGAAAATCTGATTGCTCTCAACATCAGAATAATGTCTTATGTTTTAAGATTTATAGGGAAAAACTTAAAAAACAGTTTACAGAAACGGGTCCTTTGAAAGTGTCTGAATTGGAATTTGCAGAAAAGAGGCTTGTTAAGGTGATTCAAGAGATAGCGTCTATAGAGAAGTCGAGTTCTATCAAAAGTTTGAAGATCTTTAAGAACTCTGAAGGTCTATGGTCAGTTGAACGTAAACTTTTACATGAACAAGTCCCAGAAGAATTCAAAACTCCAGCCATTCTACCAGATCATCCCTTTGTAGAGAAACTTATTTGGGAAATGCACATAAAGAATGGTCATGCAAGGGTGCAATTCATTTTGTCAATATTAATGGAAAATTTTTGGATAATTAAGAGGGGGAAACTATAAAGAAAATCATTGATGAGTAAAAGGTTTAAGGAAAAGTCTCTTCAAAGATCAATGGCAGCTCTGCCAGAAAGCAGAATTGGACTTGGAAAACCTTTCCAAATTACTGGAGTTGATTTATTGGGCCCTCTTTATTTGAAAGATGGCAGAAAACTGTGGGTAGCCGCCTATACTTGCGCTGTCTATCGCGCCATACATTTGGAATTGGTCGAGAATTTAGAGGCAGGAGCTTTCATGATGGCTCTTTATAGATTTATCTATCGGAGAGCACGTCCCGAGAAAATATATAGCGACAATGGCACCAATTTCTCGAAACTTAATAGAATATTCAAGAATTTGAACTGGTCCAAATTGAAAAGGAATCTTCAAATAAAAGAATCCAATGGATTTTTATTCCTCCTGCTGCTCCTTGGTTGGGAGGGGGGGAGGATTCTTGGAGCGAATGGTGCGAACAATAAAGGAAATAAACAATACTTAAAGTTACACCGCATAAGTTTCTTTTTTTGTGAAAAATTAATATTTATTTCAAAGAGAAATATTTACTATTTCTAACTTTTTTGAATGAAGTATGAGAGGGTGAAAATATGAAGAGTAATGGCGAACGGAAAAATAAAAGTGTCCAGGGGCGGGAATCGAACCCACAACCTTCTGCTTACCGGGCAGGTGCCATGTCCACTAGGCTACCCTGGACGTATTCTTCCGTTCGTAAATAATATTTAAAGTAACTTATAATACATTAATAATATATTAAAAATTATTTACGAACGGAAGAATACGTCCAGGGTAGCCTAGTGGACATGGCACCTGCCCGGTAAGCAGAAGGTTGTGGGTTCGATTCCCACCCCTGGACACTTTTATTTTTCCGTTCGCCATTACTCTTCATATTTTCACCCTCTCATACTTAATTCAAAAAAGTTAGAAATAGTAAATATTTCTCTTTGAAATAAATATTAATTTTTCACAAAAAAAGAAACTTATGCGGTGTAACTTTAAGTATTGTTTATAATCACTCGCCGCAGTCCTTTATAATGTAATAAAGGAAATGTTGATTAAGATGTTGGGTCATCGGAAGCTGAATTATGTGCAATTGCAAAACAGTTTTATGTGAAATAGAACATCTCATCAATAATCGTCCATTCGCCTATGTCTCTGAAGATGACAATGATCTAAAGCCCTTAACACCCAACGAGTTTCTTCAAAATGGTCCAGAACCCAGCTTCCAGGAACTTGAGAATTTAAAACCAGAAATGTTGTATGCGAAGTATAGAAAACTAGGGCAACTAAAGAAAGAATTGAAGCAAAGGTTTTCAAAAGAATATTTAGGCACTTTAATTCAAAAATCAGAAAATTTTGATAGTGAACTACTAAAAATAGGAGATATTGTGTTGATTGGTTTGGAAAATATGAAAAGGATGTTTTGGCGTAAAGGCAGAATAGTAAAGCTTATTTCTGGTAAAGATGGGATAGCAAGGGTGGCTCATGTTAAAACATCGACAGGTACCTTGGTCAGAGAAATTCAGCGTTTATATCCTCTTGAGATTTCATCTAATGATGTGTAAGACCAATCAGATAAGTTGACTCTAAATCCAAAATCTGACATATAGAGGAAAGAGACAGAGACTTTCCCCGGGATTTACAAAAACAGGTATGGGAAAGAAAGTAAAATGCCTGACAGATATAACTCTTAAATGATGTAAACGTTTCATATTAAGTGTAAAAAGTTGAAAATTTAATTTTGAATATTTCTTTGCCAAAATTGGTGGGAGAATATCATTTTGTATAATATCATTTTCTGATTATGTGACAAAGAGCCAATGAGGTGACCCTTTGCGCAAGCAATGTACGTAAAAGGCACGGCGGGATAGCCGTCAGAGGATTGTTGTGAGGATTGTAAGGATTGTTTTTAAGATTTTTTTTTTTTTTGAGGATAGGAGCGCCTGAGCGAAGAAAAAGAACTCAAACTCAGAGGAAAATAATAAAAGGCTGAAGAAGGCTGAAGTAAAAAGGATAAAGAGGTTGAAAAGAAGCCTGTTATAGAAGCTGAAGAAAGTGCAAAGGATAAAGTTGGCAAAAAAAGGTTGGTGATCAGCATAATAGTTCAAGATAATTGCTCCGATGGAAGATAGTTTATTTTTATGTAACATAATACAATAAAGCTCATTATGTTAAATTCATCAAATCTTGTTGCTCACTACCTTCCGAATATCACCTGCCTATCTCTACTGTAAGTACAATAGTTAGATACACAAATTTATTTATTTATTTCTCAATTCTTTTTTTTTCTATCTTTTATTTTTTCCAAATTCATAATTAATGTATCTGACACGGATTGCTTCATCCTTCTCGGTAGAAAGAGAAATTCTATCGAGTTCCTAGAAACGACCGATTGTTGCCATTGCCGGCCCAGCGCTCGCCGGGGAAGCCTCTATGAACCTCGGATCTGGCTACCTCCTGGTGAAAACTTGTCTTGTCAAGACATATGGCCATAGGTATGCCACCTAGGCCATGGTTTAGCGATGACGATTTGACTATGGGTCTTTTTTTTTTTAGCCGAGCTGGCGATTGGTCTTAGGCATATCTACTAGTGGTCGTCTTGGCAAGACTCATGACATCAGGGGTTGATCAGATCACCAGAGGTAAAATGTATTCCCCAAATTTTTAATAAAAATAGAACTCTATGATATCAATTATGAGTGCGTATTGTGAGTGGTATAGTGGTGTGTCTTGTGAGTGGTATAGTGGTGTGTAATTGTGAAATTGTATGTGTTTAGAGAGCCTGTTGTGAATATGTATTGAGAATGTAAAAGGGGTTATATATAGAAAAGGGAGTTAGAGTTTAAATTATATTTAAAAAACAATAATACAATGATGTAAAAATAAAGTAACAGTAAGTAAGTAACAAGTGATTCCATTTTTCACAGTACATTGAGCCAAATTCATTACACGAGGGAGACGTGCCGAGTGCAGTTAAACTCTAGAAATCAAACACCCTAATAGTCCAAATATACGATTCCTAGTTGCTGAGAGAACCAACAACTCAGAAATATTTTACTGGTCAGGAAACCCTATATGATGATATGTCAAGGAAGGCACATTGTACAGAATTGTTTGATTGGGCCAAACGATACTATTCACTATTGAGAAGGAGATACTGTAAGAAACCATCCATCCGGAGGTTGACCAAATTACTGTATGTGGTCCAGACTCAGTACGAACTATTGTCTTGATTCAAATAGTTCAGACTATTTTTACACACACACACAATAAAAACTACAATAAAAAATTATAAATTTAACCAAAGTATATGGTTAGATGAAAAAGAAGTTTAAAATATAGGATATACAATTAAATTAAATTAAATTAAACCAATGTCAAATTGTCATATTTAGTGATAGAAAATGAAGAATAGATATGAAAGGAATTTGATTCCAGAATTTGAAAATATTCAAATATCAGGCTATTTGCCTATTTTGGATTCAGAAAATGTTATGCTAATATTGCTGCATCATGAATGGCAATAATACTCTCTTATAACAATATAGCCCATTCTACGAACAGGTCTAGAATGGCAGCCTGTTCTGAGGCTTATTAAAGTTCCATCTTAGTAAAGCTAAAATAAAGTAATTATGAAAGTATATGTTGCATTAATATATTTTTAAGTTGATTTAAGGTAAATATTGCGAAATCTGATTATCTGGAAATGATGTTTCACATAAAATGTTATCTATTTTCGCAATATATGTAATGACATCTGAAACTACACCTTGTTTTTTTATACAAGTTATATGAAAGCGTTTTATAAGGATTTTACAATTTTGTCTTATTCTCACTTGCTCCCTCGCATTTTACTGTTCAATTATTTGGAATATTTTTAGAGATATCATATTTTAAATAAAATAGAAACAGAGCCCATTTGATTAAAATATGAATATTTTCCCGACTGAACAGGACTGGCAACGCCCAGGTTTTATCTAAGTGAATTTTCACCTGAGGGGATATACTGATAAACAAAAATACTGTTTTAAGTTGATTAATATTTGCCACAATTATATTTTGAACCTGCTTCCCGCGAGTTCTCCTATAACTCCTAGACGATCCCATTTACTCATATGTGAAACAACCTCTTTGCAGAGGTACAGAATATCTTTTATGTAAAACTCGGTGCTTTCACCTTTTAGCTGTGCCCGAGTTTTGGGTATTTTCACTTTTTAACTTTTTTCCCCCAAATATGCTTTTTAATAAGGACATGAACTCTTCCCAAGAATTGATTCGTCCCAAGGTTTCCATCCCAATTATTGTGCCTTGCCACGTGTTTATAGCCTTTACTAATCCCAAGGGTATTCACCACCCTGCCCAGATAAAATGGAAGGATTCCTAGGTAGGTGCTGAACAAAAATGTTACCTACCTGGGGCGTGCGTGCTGCTTCAGTCTTCACACTCATTGTAGTTGGTTCTGGTTCAACAGAATCTTTTTTTTTTTTCTGTAAGGGTATCGGTCCAGCTTCTCCACAGTAGTAGCGTAGTAATGGCTAACTAGACCGATCAAGATAAAGCTAAAAAAAAATTATCACATCAGAACAACTAGGCGATTACAAAATATGACAAAATATTTACATTAAAGTGATGAAGGACCAAATGTATGATTATACACATTAATCTTTTAATAAATATAATTAAAAAAATAAATTAAATATAAATATATATACAGTAGAACCTCCCTGTAAAGGACACCTAATTGCAGAGCCAAAGTGTCCTTTAGGGAAGGTGTCCTCTTACCGGAGAGTTGCAAAATAGTAAAAATGGTAATTTTACAAATGAAAACTGTCCTTTGTAGAGAGGTGTCCTCTAGCACGAGTGTTCTCTTATGGAGGTATACAATTATATATAGATAATAAAAAGGCATATATTGGATTGAATAAAATGTTTATTTGCAAATATTTTGGTTGGCTGAACGCCATGTCAAGACATTGCATTTTGTATAAACCCACTCGGCGCCGCATAGTGTTATTATATTACAGTTAAATAATGACACTATGCAGCGCTGAGTTTGTTTATACAAAATGTAATGCCTTGACAAAGGTTGGCATTCAGCCAACTGAAATATTGGCAAATAAATATTTTTATTCAATCTAATATATGCCTTTTTATTATCTAAAGAATTAAATAAGGATTGCTCAGAACATACAATTATTTCATCACAATATGATAGAGCAAACATTCCATGATCAACCCACCATATAAGGATTTTTTTTTTTTTTGTAAAATCTAAAGTGATATATCTTGACATAGTCCATCCTCCAATGAATTAGCAGGATTTGTGCTAGAACCCTCTTTCAAAAGTTATAAAACTCCATTTTCTGGGAGGATGGAGGTTTTAAAAAGTCTATCTCTATAAATAAAATAAATTTTGGTTTTCTGCATGTTTGTTAAAGGAATCCACAATATTTAACATTTTTGGATGAAATTTTATCAGGATATAGTGAGAGTCTGGTAGGATAGATCTTTTTGATCCAGAAAATGATGATAGAATAAAAAATTTAATGTGGGCTTGTTGGTGTGGGTTTTCAGAACATATGCAAATTAAATGGTAATTATTGATATATTTTGGAATTGAAAATGATTTTATTAATGAATTCCTATCGTAATGATTTATACTCTATTAATAATACAGTAGAACCTCCCTGTAAAAGACTTCTAATTGCAGAGCCAAAGTGTCCTTTAGGGAGAGGTGTCCTTTTACCAGAGAGCTGCAAAATAGTAAAAATGGTAATTTTGCAAATGAAAACTGTCCTTTGTAGAGAGATGCCCTCTAGCATGAGTGTTCTCTCATGGAGGTTCTACTGTAATTATTATTATACAATCAAAACAATGAACATTTGTTAAAACAATATTCCCTTGGGCAGAACCCAGGTAGAGCCAGTACGTAGGTCACTCTGAAAGTTTTGCAATGTTTGAAATCCGACTGCTGGCAGGCAGGCAGTAATGATGTGGCGATATATTAAAAAATAAGCCCTCATAGATGGCGGGCCAAGTTTAGGCAACAAAATCCATGGCCTCTGTGGCTGATTAAAACCTTTGTTGACTTTAACTCTCTAAGAATATACTTTTCACGCGAGCAATTTTTCATAATGAATTTTTAAATTTTAAAGTAGGTTTAAATGCAAAAGATTGTTTTACATATCACAGGCAAGTTTACATCCATCATACACAACAGTTTTCAGATGGTTTAGGGAATTTATATCTCAAGCCATTGAGAAGATAGAAAATAATAACAAAATCCCCACAACAAAATCTACGCCACTTGCCCAAAATGTAGCTTGGCACCTGCAGTTCCATAACACATTTTGGCTTGCATTAGATGCACTAAACAGGACCTTTGGGAGAGGCCGCTGCTTATCATAAAACAGCTTGAGAAGCATGAACTCATGGAATTCGTGTAATATTTGCACAAGAGGATAAGAAACAACAAAAAACATGGAAAATTGGATTTTGAGGATGAAAAGTGTAGCGGAAGGCCGTCAACATCATTTAATGAGAAAACAGAAAGCTGAAGGTAATTTTAAAATCTGCATGCAACTTATCAATCTATTCAGCATAGCCTAAGTAGTGGATCGGCAGCAGTTTTCAAGTTATTGCATGAAGATTTAAAAGTGAGGAAGCTTTGCAGCAGGTGAGTGCCCCATGAGTTTACTAAGGATCAAAACAGCAGGAGTGTATTGGTGGTTTGGTATAATAACAGATGATGAGAGAGAGAGATGAAATACTTTCTATTTGATTCAAAAACAAAAAAGCAATCTTTAGCTTGGGTGTTTGAAAATAAAGAACATCTGACAAAAGTTAAGCAGCCGAGGAGTGTTGGAAAAAGAATGATAGCAAATTTTTCTCTAAAATGGTCATGTTGCTACAGTAACTTTGGAGGATGGAAAAACATTAACTGCCAATTGGTATACACAAGTTTGTCTACCATAAGTCATCAAAATCTTGAAAGAAAGAAGACCAAAGACTAGAACCAAAGGAATCCTTCTCCATCACGACAATTCCACAACCCACAAAGCTTCAAAAACAATGTATTTGTGAGAGAAAATCAGATTCAGTTGCTTGCCCGCCCACCATACAGCTGTGATCTTGCTCCCTGTGACTTTAATTTGTTTCCAAATGTTAAAGCTTGCGTGGAATTAAATTTGCAAGTCCTGATGCTGCCATGGAGCGTTACCTGGAGGTATTCGAAGACATGAGCAGAGATGAGTAAGAAAAATTTTTGTATCCCGAGTTCAAAGGATGGAAAAATGTATTGAGTGTAAAAGTGATTATTTTGAGAAAAAAGTAAATTTTTATCAGTTGTATATATATATTTTTTTTTTCTTGTATTACAAAACTTTCAGAGTAGCCTCATATGTTTTCAGCATTCCTCATGGTACGTGACTAGCCATGTTAAAGCATATAAATAATTGAGGACCCTTTATATAAGAAAAACAAAGTTTTTTTTATTAATAAAATAATTATTCAACAGATGGGGGGTCTCTCTCTCAACTTTACAATAAATACTCTGGAAGGCACTGAGGCTACGATCCGTTTGACACCAGCTGCTTCAGCTGCTTGATGACATTGCTGACCAGTTTGATCTTGTCTCTCTCAGACTTCTTGAGAGACACAAAGATGTTCTTCTTCTTCTCTGCCTCCTTCAGCCTGCACCCATTAGAAGCATTAGAAGCATTAGAACTGCTTTTCACATGTGGTGCACTTACAGTAAAAGCTGTCGCCAACTTCTACCTACCATGATTATCATGGCCTGTACCATGTGTACTAGGAATATATTTTTTTTTTAAATAAAAAAAATATGAAGGCCTACATTCTTTTATTTTATGGGGAAAAAACATTTTGGAGGTTGGATTTATAATTGAGTTACTTCATAAAAAAGGTTGAATTTTATTATTTCAAGTGCCTCCACAGAAGTGTGGCAAGCCATGGCAATTAGCCTAGAACCAGCCTTGGTCCATTCTCACTGTGGGAAACATTGACCTAATAGTAGGTTCATCTGCCTCTAGAAGCTGCTTCCAAGGACAAGTGAGAGCTGTCCTCCATATTAGGATACTAGCCGAATGACCCGGGCAACGCCTGTGTTTTACCCGATTGAATGTTTTTATTCAAATACTATTTGTTACAATTATAAATTAGCGCCTTAAATAAATGCATATATTAGTTAATAACTATAGCCTATGTGATTTATCTGTCTATGTACTGTTGGCTTCCGTAGGCATCTCTTACTGGGAAAAAGAGAGGATTCCATTTAGTTATTAACTAATATATGCATTTATTTAAAGAGCGACCCGCTCCAACACAATAGTTACAAAAACGAAAAAGCGAGTGGGGGGGGGCATGATGGGGGGGGCAAAGGTGGCGTGATCGTAGCCAACCAATAGGAGAGCGCCATTCCAAAAAAAAAGCAAACGGTGACAGAGATGAAAACTGAAGAATTAAGAGATGAAGAACGCATGACGCTCGTAACTGTATATTGAATGTTGGAGACTTATTCCGCTCTGCCCCCTCCTGACTTAGCCATTCTAGGGCGCCACATGCAGGGGTTTTGTTCTTCCTAGGAGATCGGATTAAATGTAAAGTGAAGCATTTCTCACACTCCAGTACTTTGGGAGAAAATGTATTTAACATCCAAATAATTTCTTGACAGGACCTTCTGAACTAATTGGGAAAATGTCAGTAGCATACTGCTTGTGCTCTATCTAGGTTCTACTATCTGATAAGGCTGTAGTGTCAAGTACATAGCATTTCTTAACACTGGTCTTCTTCATTGGCCACACACAATGGTTGACTGGCATCACAAAGTGGGGCTTCAATATTGACAACTTGGAAATAAAAATAAACAGATCACATATGGTAGAAGAAATATCCACCATTTTCTATAATGCTGTTGGTTGTTGTTGTTTCATATCCACTTGTGAAAAGAATACACCAATTCCACAAGTCCATGCTCCTTGAGCAACAGCCTCTCCCAAAGGTCTTGTTTATATTTTAACTAATATTTCTTGAAAAGGGGGAACTTTTAGCAGTAAAGCAAGTGTGCTCCTTATTTTCAAATAATATGAATGCTGCCAAGCAGGTAACCATTATTCTTAATACAAAGCCCTTAAATGAAAAAAGTTTGAGCAGATCATCCTGTAGCAAGAGCCATCTCAGATACAGAGGCCATCTTGGAACCACCAGGCCATTTCATCCTGGTCTTGTTTTTAGTTAAGCTTCCTTTATCTACCTCTCCCTTCATTCCTCAAGGTAGGGTCACTAGACAATCTCCTGTTGATCCTCTGATGTCCTGCTAACACTTCCATTAAATTATTGCATTTAGAAGGTGGATCTCCATTAAATCTTCTCTCTTTGTATGTCTCCCCATCTGTCCACTTGATCTAATTGCCCATTTTATGCTCTCAGTTCCTTAGCATTTTTTCAAGCCTCACATTTCATAAAGGAAAACTGACCAAACAAAACTTTTAAGCATCATTTCTTTAATATTGAATATATTTTAAAGTTCTTAATTTCTCCAAAACACATATTTTGCCCATGCAATTCTGGCCTTCAACTTCTTTTTTGCATCTCTTCCATCTTTATTGATGTCTCCAAGATAAGTAAAATTCATTTTCCATGCCTTCAATATTTATTTTGCATGTTTTAGGTGCATTGTTATTGAACAGCATGATTTTGTCTTCTTGAAGTTGAGTCACATCCCATAAACCTCTTGAGGAAGAAAAGTATTGAACCATTATAATGAGGGAACATCTAACTATGACACCACTTAGGTAATTATTGAAGTAATAATTCCTTCACTAAACTTTAAGAACGAAATACTTTATGAGGAAAGAGTTTCTTTATTACACTAAAATTAGATCACAAGCTTTCGGGCAC
Organism: Cordylochernes scorpioides; assembly: GCA_030710605.1. NCBI lineage: Eukaryota > Metazoa > Arthropoda > Arachnida > Pseudoscorpiones > Chernetidae > Cordylochernes > Cordylochernes scorpioides. The sequence continues at coordinate 30,534,858 of CP092882.1, forward strand.
AATCACCCTTCTACTGGTGTAAAACGAGACAAAATATTAGTGGCATTCAGCTATATATATATATACAAAAGGTAAGAAAATAAGACAGATATGTAAAATTGTGCCAGAGAAAATTAACATAATATTGGAGGATCATTCATAAAAGTTAAGCAAGGCAAGTAAATAAACGTATAATACACTCAATACATGGCCATTACAGAAACCAAGTACGAACAACGACTGTTAAACGAAATAAAACAAAATAAAATAGAAATAAAATAAAATAAAATAACCAAAAATTGCCATTGACGTGTAAAAGTATAAGTATGTTACTTAGGTAATTGCCTCCTTCTTAAAGGCTCTACTGGTCTAGACCATTGGTTTTTGACTGCTATGACCTGGGATCGAATCCCGCATTGAGCACTTTTTCTAATTAAAAAAAAAAAAATGCTCCAATGGCCCCCGAATCTTGCAAAAGTCCAACCCCACCAGCGAGTGCAAGTAACCAAATGGGGCTCTGGCACATTTGTAAGTGCAAAGTCGAACTGCTTTTCACATGTGTAGACATGTGGTGCACTTACAGTAAAAGCAGTTGCTAACTACCCACCATGATTATCATGGCCTATGTGTACAAGGGATAATAATATAATACTGTAGATATTATTGACCCCCAATATAGAAATGACCTACTTCTCCAGAAGAATGATGGCAGCCTGTGGATCCACCCGAGGATAGCGAGAGACCTCCAGGCCATAATCCTTGAAGAAGTTGGCCCAGTCCCAGTGGATGAAGAGGTCGAGCAGTTGGCGAAGTTGAGCGAAGCACAAGGCAAGATCCTGGCCATAGGCAGAGAGCTCGGAGCTGGCAAACATCTCGCACTGCAAGACATCCAGGCTGAGCTGCTGCAGGGCACCGAAGGAAATCTGCCGGGAGGTGGACTCGTCCAGCACAAGGCGCAGCAGGCAGCGGGCCAGGTGCTGGCAGGCCGACACACAGGCTGTCTGGCCCACCTTCATCTGGAATAACCACAAGTTAGGAACAATTTGACACAGCCTGGATTCTACTGTGGACACCAACAAAGGAAGCAGTAGAAGATAGGTATAAATAAATGGGGAAATGTGCATCTCCACATACACACATAAGTCCATATACAGTAGAACTTCCCTGTAAAGAACACCTAATTTTAGAGCCAAAGTGTCTTTTAGAGAGAGGTTTCCTCTTACCGGAGAGTTGTTAAATAGTGAAAATGATAATATAGCAAATAAAAACTTTCCTTTATAGAGAGGTGTCCTCTTGGAGGTTCTACTGTATCATCACTGTACTTACATCAAATATATTCACCCTTGCTTCATAGAATGGGTAATGTCAAAGGAAATCAAAAAAAAAAAAAAACAGAAAAAAAGAAAAACACTACTTCTGCTGATATGATAAGGCACAATTTGGATTAAAGGTTAGAATTACAAGACTAAATCCTTATTCACTATTAATTTATTTGGTCTTATTACCTTGTAGTACTTCTATAGTGTTGTATTTTGTCACCACAGTAATAACCTTCCAATGCTCCGATTTATGCTAAGCATTTTCCAAAATTGCCATGGTCAGTTATATATTGAATATGGTAGAAATTTGGACGGAAATAAAATGGGATACTACAAGGAAAAAGGCTTTGAAAAGTTTCATTTGTTCCAGCGAATATTTTATCCAATTTTGAACTTTAAAATGTTTTTATTATATTGGGGGTATGGAGTTTATAAATATTATAATCCTCCATTGAAAGTTTGAGGGCCACAAATCATATTTAATTATTCTGGAATCTATATAGTCTGTGAGTAGAGGGATATTTGCTAAGCCATGGACACAATTAGATGAGGTAGTTTACACAATTTGATACTCAATAATTTTATATTACATTGAATTTAGTTTATATCAGTTATTGATGAATTTATACCAAACCTCCAACCCATATAAAGGTACAGGCCTTTATATAAGTTTTGTAATAACGAATAGATTCAAAAAGGATAAGTTTCTTTATTTGAGTATTATATAAGTTTTGTACAATGTTACATATTTAATCCCTACATTTTAACCACTAAGCAGTAATAGTTCATTTTTCATTCATTCTGTCTTGAAAAGAATATTGTTGTGTGTATGCTAAAATTACAGTAAAACCCCTCTATAGTGAACCACAATGGGACAGAGCTTTTGGTTCACTACAGGCCATGATAATCAATGTAATCAAATGTAAGTGCACCACATGTCTATACATGTGGAAAGCAGTTAAGACTTTTGCACTTACAAGTGTACCAGAGCCCTGTTTGGTTACTTTCACTTAGTGGTGGGTTTGGATTCTTGCAAGAATGGGAGCCAGTGAAGCAATAATTTTTATTTGAAAAAATTGCCCAATGTCAACAGGATTCAATCCAGGGCTGTCAAAAACCTAAGGTTTATACCATGTGACAGTCCAGGACAACTATAGTGGGAAGTCTGCTTTTACTGCGATGGCACCACAAGTGGTTTACACTCTTTGTAAGATGTCCACTATCAAGAAAACTGCTGTAAGTACTGTAAGATTCTTCACTAAGCCATCCTATAATATTTCATACTAGCGGATGTATACCCGGCTACGCCCGGGTTTTATCCAAGTGAAAGTTTGCCTAACAAATATTATTGATAATAATATTCCGGAATACACAGAATATTATGATAATAATGATAATAATATTCGTTACATTATATATTTATATAATATATCATGGAATTCGTGTAATCTTTACACAAGGGGATAAAAAACAACAACAACAACATATAATATATAGCAGATGTACCCGGCTTCGCCCGGGTTTTACCCGAGTAAAGGTTTGTCTAACAAACATTTGTTAAAACAATTCTCTATAAACTTATAAAAAAAAATAATAGATATATTTTGATAATTTGAAACTCGTAAATTTGAATCTCTCGATAAAGTGAACATTTTTTTCCCGGTCCCTTGAAAAATACTCGATAAGTTGAATAAAATCAATATTAATTGGTTCCCTCGGTAATTGGAAGTTAAAGGAATAGTATCTTGCCTTGGAATTGTATCATTATTCTTGTCTCAAATAAATTGCCGTGTCATCCTGAATTTTGTCTTTCCTAATTTTCTACATTACAAAATCATCGTTTTATCTAGTGAACATTTTTTCCCGGTCCCTTGAAAAATACTCTATAACTAACTTTGACTTGTGCGCAATTAATAGGTAGAAAATCTTACTTTTGATAAATAATCTTTAAGATAATAAACTTAGTGATAATAAAACTTATAGATTAAAAAACTTGTTATCATCGTCGCAATGGGGGCGCTGCTTTCGAGTTAAATCTACAAATCTGCAAATAACTCTAAGGATATTCAAGATATTCAAGAAATTATTTTTCAAAAACCTTCCCAGTACTATACTAAATAACTTCCCAAAGTTTCATGGCGTTCCAATGAGTGGTTTGGTCAGGCATAAAGGACAGACACACATACATTCATTTTTATATATATAGATAAACAAATAGCTCCAAAAGCACAGTTTCAAATAAGATTTAGAGTCAATTCTTTACATTAGTATAAATGGAAACAGAAAGGCTGTGACAAGGAATGTCCTAGTTACCGGCAGAGTGCTGAAGGACTCGAAGGTACTGCGGAGGAAGGCGAGCAGATCCCTCAAGTAGCTGGAGGCTTGACCACTGGGCTCCCCCATGGTCCAGTTGTAGTTGGCTGCACCCCCAAGTTATATCACCAGGCTACACAGGGAGGACACACCCAGCTACACAGGGAGGACACACACAGCTGTACAGGGAGGACACACCCAGCTAGACAGGGAGGACACACCCAGCTACACAGGGAGGACACACACAGCTGTACAGGGAGGACACACCCAGCTAGACAGGGAGGACACACCCAGCTACACAGGGAGGACACACACAGCTGTACAGGGAGGACACACCCAGCTAGACAGGGAGGACACACCCAGCTACACAGGGAGGACACACACAGCTGTACAGGGAGGACACACCCAGCTACACAGGGAGGACATACCCAGCTACACAGGGAGGACACACCCAGCTAGACAGGGAGGACACACCCAGCTACACAGGGAGGACACACACAGCTGTACAGGGAGGACACACCCAGCTACACAGGGAGGACATACCCAGCTACACAGGGAGGACACACCCAGCTAGACAGGGAGGACACACCCAGCTACACAGGGAGGACACACACAGCTGTACAGGGAGGACACACCCAGCTACACAGGGAGGACATACCCAGCTACACAGGGAGGACACACCCAGCTGTACAGGGAGGACACACAGCTATACAGGGAGGACATACCCAGCTACACAGGGAGGACACACCCAGCTGTACAGGGAGGACACACCCAGCTGTACAGGGAGGACACACCCAGCTACACAGGGAGGACACACCCAGCTACACAGGGAGGACACACACAGCTGTACAGGGAGGACATACCCAGCTACACAGGGAGGACACACCCAGCTGTACAGGGAGGACACACAGCTATACAGGGAGGACATACCCAGCTACACAGGGAGGACACACCCAGCTGTACAGGGAGGACATACCCAGCTACACAGGGAGGACACACCCAGCTGTACAGGGAGGACATACCCAGCTACACAGGGAGGACACACACAGCTGTACAGGGAGGACATACCCAGCTATACAGGGAGGACACAACCAGCTATACAGGGAGGACACACACAGCTGTACAGGGAGGACACACCGAGCTACACAGGGAGGACACACACAGCTGTACAGGGAGGACACACCCAGCTACACAGGGAGGACACACAGCTATACAGGAAGGACACACACAGCTGTACAGGGAGGACACACACAGCTGTACAGGGAGGACACACCCAGCTGCACAGGGAGGACACACCCAGCTACACAGGGAGGACACACACAGCTGTACAGGGAGGACACACCCAGCTACACAGGGAGGACACACAGCTATACAGGAAGGACACACACAGCTGTACAGGGAGGACACACACAGCTGTACAGGGAGGACACACCCAGCTGCACAGGGAGGACACACCGGCTTCACAGGGAGGACACCCACCTAAGGAGAAGAAGTCATCTATCTTCTTGTTGAGCTGCTGAAAGATCTGCTGCTCAGCGTCAGCTCTGGCTTCCTGCAACCACAGACATTCTGTAGAAAGCTCTGGATAACACAGATATATGTAATGTTGGGTACAAACACATTTCTGCTGGTAAAGAAGTAGCTAGGTATATATGAATGTAATTTTTAAAAAGTAAATGTGGAATTGCCAAATGTTTTAAAACAAGAACATTCAAGTGCTAAATCAGCCTTTCATTTATTTCACCAACTATAAGGCTTATACAGTAGAACCTCCTTTATTCAAAAAACTATAGTTCAACTCCTACAATAGCTCAAGCCAAATGCATCCAACTTAGTCAAATACAGTAATATATGCATATATATAATACCATTAAGGTAAATTTGAACTATAAATATTTCTTATCAAATTTAAAACATAAGAGGTTTGTGTTTTCAATATTCCATATAAAATCATATGCTGGGTAGAAAATGAATAAGTGAAGAGAGAAGTTCATAGAATATTGGTCAAATTATAGATAGTGTCGAATTATCGTTAGATCAAATTAATGTTTGCTATTTGATAGGCTGGCATTTGGGGCATCAAAATGGTTGAATTAGTGCAAGTGTCAAATTGAAAAAGTGATACTGTATATCAGAATGTTCATAGATAACAAGTTTACTTTGATGTTCTTTCATCCTTCAGTGTGTAGGGCTATTATTGGTGGTAAAAATAAAAGGTGAAACATTGATCTCCTCACCCACAAGTAACACTCGTCAACCACTGTAGTCTGCTGGCCTACCTACCTTGAACATGGACTGGGACTGGAAACGGGAGCCATCCGAAGTGGCATTTCTAGGAGAACAAAGAGATCTGTCAGTCTGAAGGGTGGACAGGAGTGACTGACTGACTCACCCGATATGTTCAGCAATGAGGTTCTCCAGGTGGCCACTGGAGTCCTCCAGGTAGTTCATGTTGAGGTTGATCTGGATCAACTGGCAACACACATACAGTAGCTACTACAACCTCTCAGTGAGACAGCTTACATCCAAACAATGGTGTAACAGGTATTTAGCTATACACAGTCTTGGTGGTGGTGAGACATAACACTGTATAGCTTCTAACCATTGTTGTTCTTTTTTAACAATAGTCACAACTTTCTGCTGAACTGGCAGCACAAGATAACAAAGATCTCATAGACCAATGATAATGATGTTTGGGGTGAAGTAGAATGTGTCTGCTTCCACAATTAAGACTGGGAGCACTTTAAGGGGAGTTTTAGCTACAATGGCCACCACTGTCATGAAGTACAGATGTCACGTGGAGTACAGACATTGCTCATCCTGTGTCTTTGGATCAGGAGCCCTTACAGGTTACTATCAGCCAGGCCAACTTTAGCGTTATTGTTCCCCCTACTCAAATTCAGGCTTGGGAATGGCGAAGTTAAGGCCAATGAATTAGAGAAAAACTTGAAAATCCTTGACTTGCTGCATTGATAGTCATATTGAACGCCAATTAATGCCTTGTCCTGGAACAATAAAGAACACTATAGGACAGTCTTGAATTTTATCTCTGTATAACTCACAACTTGGGCAACAGTTTAATCTCACAGACAGCATGTTCTAAAATAACATAGCTTGATGCAGAAGATGGTACACCAGTATTGCTGGGGTGGACCCCACCTTGTCAATCTACCTTGCCATAAAGACAAGTTAAAAGCTTGCAAATTGTGGTCATTAAAGGAAGAGTCTTGTGTGTAGAGACAAACCTTTGTGTGTGAGACAAAATAATCCAACCACAATAATTCTCAGTGCCTACACTAGGTGAAACTCCACAAACTAAGGAAGAAGTATGTTATGTGGAGAAGGGAATAAAAAACATTTACAGTACAGTCTCCCATGAGCAACCACCTCTCATGTGTGCCCACCCTTATAAACCATTCCTATTGTACTATAACGAGTCTCCCATGAACAACAGTCTTTGTAAACAGCCATTGACCACTAAAAAATAAAATTTGATAATTAAGGTAAAAATAATATTAAATGAAAAATGTTGTTGTTGAATATTATGCGACTCAATTATCAAGTTCTTTTTAAACAAAGAACCATACCTCCTTTGCCATTTCAAAACATTTTGTTTTGTTTCCTAATCATTTCTTAACATTGTGTATATAGTTAGCTAGAAGTGTTATACTCCTAGTTGCTCTTGTTGAAGGACATGTCAGCCTGAGAGCTGTGGATACTTTATTGATTTTATTAAATAATGTATGGTGGAGATTTATTTATTTATGCTTATGAGGTGATACAGCAGCGTATTTACAATTAGAGAGGAGACAAAATGAATTAAATCTAGAAAAAAGAAGTGAGGACATATCGGTCATTAAAGTCTGAGAGGCAAGGCCTTCAGCCAGTTCAGGGCTTCCGAGGTGACAGAATGGAGATTGGAGATTCCTCCATTGAATTTGTACAGCGGGCAGTCATCTGGTGGAGATAAGATAGAAGAAGATAAATGTGTTATTTACTTGAAATTTATCTCTGAAAGTCAATAATGTAAAACTGTCTACTTGAGAGTGTTTTTTGGGCGGCCATTCATGGGAAACTCTACTGTATATAAAAATCCAAGTAACAGTTAAAACCTATTAGAAAGCCCAACTTGGACTAATAAGAGAAGGCCCAAAATCATTGTCTCCAGGTGAGCATTTTGAATTTGCCCAAGCTGGGGTTATGGCTTTGTCACCAAACTGCAGAGAAGGTCAATTGATGTTAATTTTCATGTCAATTTTCACATCTATTTGACCCACAGGAGAAGTGAGGTTTAAACCCTGTGGAGAACTACAACATCTTGATTACTTCAGGTCTTGAGACTGGTCATTAGGTTGTTGCCCAAGACAACCATAGTTTTCAACTGATGTCTTGGTTTCTCTCTTCACTTGGCTTACTACTGCAGTACGGGGGGTCCTCTAGTGCCTTCAATAAATCATGAAGATAGAAGTTGCCTGGCCGGCATTGCGTCTTGCCAAGTGTTTTAATTTTAATTTGCTCCTGACGAGGACAAAATATTTTTGTCCAAATAATAAAAAGATTTACCGACCGAGGTATCTTTAATTTCAATGAATCAATCGTGTCTATGTCCTAACCACTCCATTACACAGTGCCTGCCACAGATGAATCACCTGAAAGAGCCCCAGGTTGGGTTTCTTGATGAGGGCTGACAGGGCGTCTCCCAGAGTCTTGGTGAGCAGCTGGCTGGTGGACTTGCGTACCATGTCCTCCATCTCCGCCTGACTGCACCACACAGTAAATACCATTTCTAAGATAGAATTGCACAGAATATTAGGAAGAAAAAACCAAAGGCAAAAAGTTTATTTGTAGATTGCTTCACCAAACCTTTTGGTCCTTCAAATGGTGTAAATTACAAGGAATGCTGATAAGAAGATGATCTTATATACAGTCTGCAGCAAGATTTTCAATAGATTTTACAGAAAAAACCCACTAATATGTACCCGGGATATATGGCGAACCTTCCCTTATAACAAACCTTATAAATAAGGTAATCCCCAATTCCATTCCATTAGAAATACAGTGTATGTACTAAGTTCAATTCTCAGCCTGCAACCCCAAGACATATTATTGACTGTATTGACTCATCCATTGATGAGCTCTACTCTTCCCCGGCAGACACCATCAAAAATCTCAAGCTTTACAAGCTTGATACCTTAGTGTGATTGAGTGGAGATAAGAAAGAAGAAGAAGAAATACAGTAGAACCTCCATGAGAGGACACTCGCCCTAGAGGACACCTCTCTACAAAGGACAGTTTCCATTTGCAAAATTACCATTTTTACTATTAAGCAACTCTCTGGTAAGAGGACACCTCTCCCTAAAGGACACTTTGGCTCTGAAATTAGGTATATTTTACAGGTAGGTTCTACTGTAATATAATTATAATGAACTTTTCAATTTTTAAAATAACCAACTACCTCTATAATGAACCTAATTTAAGTCCCAAATAATAAATTCTATATTTAAAATATTAAGCTTATAACAAACTTAAAATTGAAATTAATAGATTTTTTTAAAATGACAAAATTTTGAGCATTTTTTTAGCGCACAGAGATTGTGATTTCAGAATAATAAAATTTGAAGCAGTGTTTGTTTATATTTACATTTAATTTTTGCCGCATGTTATCAAATTTTTATATATATACTTTTTATTAAATAGAATATATTTGCATTCACACATCAAATTGGAAATTTAAAAAAATGCAAATGAGACTTCCAAAATAAATGGAAAAAAAGCAAAGAAAGGCATTCTAAAATAAAGGGAAAAAGCAAAAAAAAAAAGGCGCTTAAAAAAATATAGCTATTACAGTAGAACCTCCCTTTAGCGGACACCTCTCTACAAAGGACAGTTTTCAATTGCAAAATTACCATTTTTACTATTTAGAAACTCTCCAATAAGAGGACACCTCTCCCTGAAGGACACTTTGGCTCTGTAATTAGGTGTCCTTTACAGGGAGGTTCTACAGTACTAGAAAAAATACATCATCAAAGCTTTTCAAACAATGCGGGGAAAAAATTCAGTAAATATGTTAAAATAAGAAAATTTGACTTTTTTATTATAAGAGATAAAACTAGAAGATTATTAAAAATTGCTACAAACTGAAATCAACTCCAACTTTTCCTGTGATCATGTGTTAGGATGACAAATGTTCTATAACTAGCTAGTTTAACCTAGGCTAAAAAAACATCCAAATAAATGGGTCCAAGATGCAACAAAAATTATTCTTTGCCATGAACTATGGTGATTTTAAAGTCAGCAATGGTTTGCATGACAGGTTGAAAGCCAACCAAATTCTAGATATCAGAAGAATATGTGGAAACACTTGAAATGAAAGAAAATTCCATTCCATTTGAAATACTGTAGAACCTCCATGAGAGGACACTCGCCCTAGAGGACACCTCTCTACAAAGGACAGTTTCCATTTGCAAAATTGCACAAAAGAAAATACTATTAACTTTATTTGAAAGGGGCAATGCTTGAAGAGTGCTTTCAAGCAACAAGGTACAGTAGACTCTCCTATAACGCGAGTTTTTACAACGCGATTTCGTACAACGCGATAAAAAAATTGCGACAAATTTATTTATACAACGCGAATTTTCGTATAACACGTTATAAAATAAAACAAGTTACCCTAACAACATTCACGTTATACAAGTTTTATTTCGTACAACGCAAATTCCTATAACGCGATTTCATACAACACGGAACACATTTTTGCGTTATAGGAGAGTTTACTGTATTAGAGACATTTTTCCAAGTAAACTTTGTATTATATAATATGATAAAGATGTTTTAAATAATTCTAAATCTTTTAATATATATTTAATAAAGATTTGCCTAGGATTTGTTTTGATTTTTAAGCTATACATAGAGGTTTATATATATGCTAATAAGATGAACCTATCATCAAATGTGACTTATTTTATTATTCAGTATTAATGTAAGGAATTTGGTCAATTTAGGGAATTAGAACAAAGTGACCACTATTAAGAGGAAGCCTTTTCCTGTGTGTATGGCTGTCCGTTTAATTATACGGTCTAAACATTTTGAAAAGAAAAAAAAATAGCCAAACCGTTGCTATAGTGAACCAAAAGTCCAGTCCCATTGGGGTTCACTATAGAAGGGTTTTACTGTATAACAGAATTAACAATATGCAAAAATGTTTCAAAAATCATATTCAAATTAATTATTAAAAATGTTTTTTTTTTAAAAAGCTTTTATTATATAAAATTCGCCAAAAAAAAAAAAAGAAAATAAATATTCAACTACAGTAGAACTTCCCTGTAAAGGATACCTAATTGCAGAGCCAAAGTGTCCTTTAGGGAGAGGTGTCTTCTTAGCGGAGAGTTGCTAAATTTGCAAATGAAAACTGTCCTTTGTTGAGAGGTGTCCTCTAAAGAGAGGATTTAGAGGACACATTTATACATGTGTCAGAATAAAAGCAGCAGGCAATCATCAAGAATTTCAAACATGATGTGACTCAATATGAAAACTGATTTTCAAGTTTTTATGTTTTACTAAATATTTTACCTCAATATACAATGATCCTTCATCCTGATTTTATATTAACTTGTATAAATCTTGTTCAATGGTGGTAGTTGAAATATTTATTTTCTCTGTTTCAAGTGCATTTTAAAATTACAAACAAAAAAAGTTAAATAAAGTTTTTCCTGAAAGTTCCACATGAAGGAAAGTTTCCCCACAGGCTGATGTTAGCAGAGATAGGTTTCAGAAGTGAGAGCTCTTATTTCTGATAGCTCAGGATGTAATTATGTTGTTGTTGTTTCTTATCCCCTTGTGTAAAGATTACACAAATTCCATGAACGGGGTGTAGGGGTACAGCTTTCGTTGATCATGGCAGCATGGTCCAGGCACACTTTGGTGAAAGTCTGCCTTTGCCTGTAATTTGAGACTGTTCCTAACATGGAAGCAGACTCCTCCGTATCCCTGGAGAGGGCCCTTGCTGAGGTCTGTCAACCGGGTCAGTTGAACTCAGGATTTTTAAAGAGTTCTTTCTCCTCTTTCTAACAATGCTGCTGTTGGTCCGTGACTGCTTATTGGTCAGAGTTATTCTGCTTGTTTCACAGCTGGCCTTCATATCTGAAGGTCATTCCCCTATCCGCCACCTGGGGACGCGTCCTGTAGCAGTCAGCTTTGCTGAGGGAGGATATATTTATAAAAGGAAAGAGTTTTCAAGCTGACACAAGCATTGAGGGATATTTCTAATTGAGGACACAGAGCTCAGATATTGGAGAGCCAAATAAACAAACTTCTAATAGAGTGCAGCAGCCTCACCTAAGGTTTAGCTCCTCAGCAAACCGGAGGCAGGCAAAGATGAACTCCTTCACCTCCACAAATACTTTGGGCACAAACTGGGAAAATGGCATCTTCTTGGGAAATGGAGCCTAAACATTCACCCAATGGTAGCATTTATCAGAAAATCAAAGATGAAAATAAAGAATATAAATATTTTTTGATAAAATGGATTCTCACACAATGTTAAATTGTATTTAACTAGTTTACTAAAACCTGTTGGAAAAACACAAGACCAAATCTAAATAAATAAATGGTAACAATGCTGTACTGAAACGTCACACAATTTATCTATTTGGATTTGGTCTTATTACCTTGTGTTTATAATCTGAATTGTACCTTATCAATATAACCTTTTACTAAGTATGATGTATTAGTGTGCCACCATCTGTAATAAGAAATTTTGTGCATGTTTCTTTCTTCTTTTTTTTTTTTTATAAAATAATTTTGTATTACCCTTATTGCAATGATCAAATAATGGCTCATCAGTGGTGAACCTTCCCAAGGGTTATGCCAGTGCCTTTGGCTGTTTTCCTTTTATACCAATACTGAGGCTAAACAAAGCTTTATGTCCGTAGTTCATTTAAAATAACTTTTCCAAGAGTTTAGCTTCCGTATTAAAGGAAAACAGCCAAATGTAATATTAGTTAGGTTAAATTGGCAAAACTGCTGGGAGGGTTTACCACTGATGAGACAGGCTCTCCCATTATTTTATCATTTCAGTAAAGGCAGTAGAAAATTATTTTATATTGAGACGTTACAGAAACAATTTTCAATTGTACATAAATTCCTTTAAAATGTTATTTTAATTTTTCATGTGTTTATTTTCAATTTCTTTTTCTCATTCATCAAAAGTCAATGATGTACATACTAAATTAGTAAAAACTCAATAAAAACGATATGTAAAAATATACATAAACAAATGGCTTGTAGAAGAAAGCAGCAATAAATGAGTTTAGGCAAAATGTCTATTTCATTAACAAACATTTCACTTTTAAAATAATAAACTTTAAAAATAAAGTTTTACTAAACTAAAATTAGCGTTTAAAAAATAAAAACGTGGCATTTGGCGCAGTCGACAGGATACGGAAAAAGAAAATGGCGGAAAATCCAAACAACCGGTTGCAAAAATTCAACGGCTCGAAGTCGGCAATTAGGCCTGAGTCATGGATCAAATTATATGATTTTGAAAATAATTCTTTAAAGGAAGATGAAAAAATCAAAAATCTTATGTACTACTTGACAGATTCAGCACTTGAATGGTATGCAGACGAGATTATTTCAAATCCTGCAATAAAAAGATGGGAAGTTGTAAAGGAAAAGTTGATTCAAAGATTTGGTTCATACAACGCAAATCCAATTGTCTCAGCATCACATCGAAGATTAAAACGAGAAGAATCAATAGAAAATTATTTTCAAGATAAAATTCGCCTGTTAAATCAAACCCATCTAACGAAGGAGGAAAAAATTCATTTATTAACAGACGGACTTCCAAATGATTGGAAAGATTTAATTGTGGCTGCACAGCCAACTGACGCCACAAAATGGTTTCATATCGCAGCTTCAATTGAACAAAATAGGGCTTCAATTCAGTTTAAGCCTAAAAACAAAATACATCTCGCGACAAAAAATAATGATAATAGAAAAAATGTTTGCCCATTCTGGTGTCCAATATGTTCGAAAAAGGGAATAAAAATTAAACATTGGGTCACAGATTGTGAGGATTATGATCCTAATTATAAAAAGGATAGGCCTAATCAAAACACTTCAGTGAAACAAGTATGCGGAGCCCCGGAATTGTTGAATGTAAGTACTTTGACAAATACCCCTACACAAGGAGCTTTCAAGCTTATCAACATAAGTGTTGAAGTAAATGGAATTCCTGCGCAAGCATTTGTGGATACTGGTGCAACAGTATCAATAATCAATTGGCGATTGTTCAAGCGAACCCGTCTTCAACTTCAACCAAATTCAGACATTCACATCAGCCAAGCGGATGGTGTTACCAGGACATGTGGAAGCCTTCAGACCAAGGTAAGAATAGATAAACTAATTAAACCTGTAACTCTCCATGTAATGAAGAACTTTAAATATCCACTCTTGATCGGATTAGATGTTGCATCTCTTTTTAATCTTTTAATAGATGTCAGAGACAAAACAATTTACACCAAATTTGATGGATTACAAAATCCAATTCTTGTAAATCATCTAGAAGAGATAAGAGAACACGAATTAAAAGAATTACTTGAACACAATAGGAATGTATTTTCTCAGCATGCTATTGATTTGGGAAAAGTAGCTATACAACATAAGATCATCACGAAAAGTGAACAACCAATTTCTCTTAGACCCTATCGTCGTCCTCTAAAAGAATATGAAGAGATAGCTGAACAAGTTAAAGAACTTCTCGAACACAAGTTAATAAGAATTTCAGATTCTCCTTGGGCATTTCCTGTTGTTATGGTTCCCAAGAAGGATGGAAATAAAAGGATGTGCATTGATTACAGACGTCTTAATGAGATCACACTGGATGACAGGCAACCCCTACCTCACATACAGGACATGTTTGATCGATTGCATGGATCCAGATTCTTCTCTACCCTTGATGTTGCATGGGGTTATTGGCAGATCGAAATGGACCCGCAATCTATTCAAAAAACTGCATTCGTCACAAACGATGGTCATTATGAGTTTTTAGTGATGCCCTTTGGTTTAAAAAATGCTGCTTCAACGTTTCAAAGGATAATCCAACATATTCTAGGTGAATTATTATGGAAAGGAACTTGCTCTTTCCAAGATGACATATTGGTGTACACGAAAACATGGCAAGAGCACATAGAGCTTCTTGGTAAAGTTTTTGACAAATTAAGACAGTACAACATGAAATTAAAATTGTCGAAATGTATTTTTGGAAGAACTGAAGTAAAATACCTCGGACATATCATCAGTCACAATCAATTAAAACCTGATCCAGGAAAAGTAAAATCTATTCAAGACTTTCCAAGACCTGATACTGTAAAGAAAGTTCGTCAGTTCATGGGATTGGCAAATTATTACAGAAAATTTGTGAAGGACTTTTCTAAAATTTCATTCCCCTTGGTTCGACTCACTCGGAAGAATCAGCCCTTCATCTGGAATGAGGAAGTAGAGGAGTCATTCGCTAAACTTAAAATGGCACTATCTACAAAACCTGTCCTTGCTATTTACAACCCGGACTACCCCTCTAAAGTTTATACAGATGCCTCCAAATATGGAATTGGAGCAATCCTAACACAAATTGGTCCAGACAATGAGGAAAATGTAATTGCTTATTACTCCAAAACACTGCAACCACACCAAGAGAATTATTCTGCTTATGAGATGGAATGCCTAGCCGTAATACAAGCAACTGATCACTTTCATGTGTACATAGAAAACCAACCATTTGAAATCATCACTGATCATGCGGCGCTCCAATGGCTTTTCACCATGAAGAAACCGAAACCTAAGTATTTTAGATGGATTCTTAGTTTATCCTCGAAATCATGTAACATCGTTCATCGTTCTGGAAAGCAACAAACTCATGTTGACGCCTTATCAAGACTCCCAGTTGTTAACATTGCAACTCAAGAACTTCAAGAACACCAACAAAATTCAGATTTGAGTTTCTTGAAAAATTCCCACACTCACGACGGTGTGGTAATGATCAAACAAAAAGGAGTTTTTAAAGCAGTTGTCCCAAACTCGCTTACCAAAAAAATATTGGAAGAATATCACGATTCATTGAGTCACCCATCAATAACCAAAACATGCAAACTTATAACTCAATGTTATTGGTGGAAAGGAATAACAACTGATATCAAGAATTATGTTCGATCTTGTAAATCTTGTCAACTAGTGAAGGTCAGACATGAACCAACTTTAGGAGAAATGATCACTCCAACGTCAAATATCCAACCATTACAAATGATCGGTTGTGACACTATTGTACTGGGAACAGCAGCAGCTAACACAAAGCATAAATTCATTCAAGTTTTTGTTGATCACGCAACTCGTTATCTATGGGCATATCCCACAATAACAAACACTGCTCAAGCTGTCACTCAATGTCTTGATAAGATAATCAAATCTGTTAATTCGATCAATACTATCTTAACAGATAATGGCAAAAATTTTATATCAAAAGAGTTCAACAAATTTCTTTCTTTACAAGGAATTAAACACACATATACTTCGCCTTATCATCCTCAGTGCAATGGCATTTGTGAGAAATTAAATGATACGATAATGACAAAACTGAGAATAGCTGTTCTAGAGAAACCTAGATGTAAATGGAGCTCATTGTTACCGCAAGTTGTCAAAAATTATAATTCCACACCACATGACGTGACTGGTTTTTCACCGCTTTTCTTAATGTATGGAATCGGTAATGTACCCGAATTTGCCGACCAAACTCCAATTACAATTGAAGAAGCCAGGAAGAAAGCTAGCCTGCGGACAGAACAAAGTAGAAATAAGTGGAAGATTAAACACGATAGCCATCACCCCAAGTATGTCTTTAAAGAAGGAGACTTAGTCATAAGAAAAATTGCCTTCAACGACCCTCGTCTCATCAAGACATCACCAAAATATGAAGGACCATTTGTCATTCAAAAAAAGATATCTGATGTAACCTACGATATCTCTCTGAAAGACCAAAAGCAAGCAAGACGCGTTCACATATCTCAACTTCGACCATTTATTACCCGAGAATAAATGCTTCAAGAAGGGGAATATGAGACGTTACAGAAACAATTTTCAATTGTACATAAATTCCTTTAAAATGTTATTTTAATTTTTCATGTGTTTATTTTCAATTTCTTTTTCTCATTCATCAAAAGTCAATGATGTACATACTAAATTAGTAAAAACTCAATAAAAACGATATGTAAAAATATACATAAACAAATGGCTTGTAGAAGAAAGCAGCAATAAATGAGTTTAGGCAAAATGTCTATTTCATTAACAAACATTTCACTTTTAAAATAATAAACTTTAAAAATAAAGTTTTACTAAACTAAAATTAGCGTTTAAAAAATAAAAACGTGGCAATATATAAAAAAAGAAAGAAACATGCATTAAAAATAGTTTAATTTTCTTGGTTTACTAAGTATTAAACAAGGGTATAATAAATATGTGTTATAATAAAAAATAAATATAACATGCTTAACTTATAATATATAGAAACTCTCCAGTAGGAGGCCACTTTTCTTACACTGTAACTAGGTGTCGGGGAGTTTGTCCTACTGTAGTTTTATCTTTTGTTGGTGAGTTTTGATTGGTGATTTGGGCATTAAGAAAAATACTGAAGCTTCCATATAAATGCAGCTTTTAAATAGATTCAGCCTTCTACATGTTTGTTTGGCACCTGATGAGGGTGAATGCTGTAAAATAAAATCTTCATCTGGCTGCCGTCTTGTAAATAACAACACCTATTCCTATTTAACAATTCAATAATGATCATTTTACCTAGGCACCACATAGTGGCCACTACTTTTTAAAATGTAACAGAACAAGCAGGCGGTAATGTATCATTAGATGCTATTATTCATGTGCTGAAAATATAGAAATAGTTTGAATGCACAGACACTGTTCTATAATGCCACAAAATGTATCTGTCTTGCAATGGACTCTTGCACCCCAGTGTACAAAAGTCTGTCTTGCACCCCAGTGTACAAAAGTCTGTCTTGCACCCCAGTGTACAAAAGTCTGTCTTGCACCCCAGTGTACAAAAGTCTGTCTTGCACCCCAGTGTACAAAAGTCTGTCTTGGACCCCAGTGTACAAAAGTCTGTATTGCACCCCAGTATACAAAAGTCTGTCTTGCACCCCAGTGTACAAAAGTCTGTCTTGGACCCCAGTGTACAAAAGTCTGTCTTGCACCCCAGTGTACAAAAGTCTGTCTTGCACCCCAGTGTACAAAAGTCTGTCTTGCACCCCAGTGTACAAAAGTCTGTCTTGCACCCCAGTGTACAAAAGTCTGTCTTGGACCCCAGTGTACAAAAGTCTGTCTTGCACCCCAGTGTACAAAAGTCTGTCTTGCACCCCAGTGTACAAAAGTCTGGGATGCTAAGAACTACCTACCTTCTCCAGGTCAGGGTCGGAGAAGGGGAAATTGTCTGTGATGAAGGCGTACTCCTCCTGGGTCTCCACATGCATGGGGTGGAAGGGGTCCTGCTGGAAGATGGAGGAGAAGAGCTGCCCCCACTGCTGGAAGAGGATAGCCAGGTAGGTGTCCTTCACCTCCAGCAGCAGGTCGAACAGCGGGCCCACGGGGTAGCCGTAGCTGCGGAGAGTGGCCGTCAGCAGCAGGATCAGCCGCTTCACCTTCAGGATCAGGTCCGAGTCCCCTGTTGCCTGGCACTGTGGCAGGTAGGATCAACCAGCAGGACAGCTGAGAGCTCACTCACCATACTGGAGCGCAAGGAGGCCACAATGTTGGTCACTATGCTCTCCCAGATGTCGTCCAGGTAGGCCCGGCTCACCAGGCCATTGGCAGTGTTCAGGATGTGGCCCTCCACCACCAGGAACCTACACTTCCTTACTCAATATATCAAAGCACAAAGTGTCAAATAAAACACACTTCCTACTCTCCTAATGATAAATTAATGGTGAACCTCCACAGTGGTAATCTACCATACTACTTTTTTAGAGCTCTACCTATGTAGTTGAGAATTCTGCTTATATATCGGCATTGTAGGGTAGAATCTTTATGTGTTATTTGATCATTACATATTTGGTCACAATATCACATGATTGGGTGATCCTGCAGGGGGATGATATTCATGTGTAAAATCTCCCTGTAAATAACCAAATTAAAGCACAATGTAGCATTTGATCTTTTCTGATAAAAGCACACATATCGGTGCCACCATAAATTCAAACAGAGGCCAGGCTGTATATCAAGGTTTAGGCCCTTATCAGTACAGAGGCGGCTAGGATTATTTAAAATGCATATACAAGACCAACTTGTCTTATTACCATGTAGCTCAAATCTATAATCCAAATTGTGCCTTATCATAATATCATTTATTAAATGGGAGAGGTGCCTTTTTTTGCGCACAAATATGATCTTCCCAACAATGTATAATTGGCCCTACCACATCACCAGCTAAAACACCTTTTTGTAGATTCTGTTGATTTCATAACTTATAAGATGTTACCAAGTGGTAGCTGCCCCCTGTATTGATGAGATGGTATAGGCTTCTGTGTTTGAAGCTGGTTTATTCAACACTGATAGGAGTCTGAGATCCTAGTCAGAAGATGGCCCAAAGTTTTGTATCTATTGATGGGAAAGGTTCTTTTTTCATGAGTAATTTTCATCTCTGGAAAACTTTCCATCCCAAAGCACATATAAAGTCAAATTTGTTTAATTCAACACCCTGAGGGATCAGAATTTTAGGTGGAAGTTGGTGCTGAATTATAGTCAGTTAAATTAAATAAAATATTCTGATTGGAATGTGAAAAAATGGTTGAATTGAAGTAAGTTGCATTAGAGTTGGTTTAAAGAGATTATTAAACCCTCTCTTCCAAATATAATATTCTTGAGTGACAAAGGTAGCAGATGGTACGTACCCCACAATGACACAGAAGTATTTCTCGTAGTTCTCCACCGACTCGTGCTGGAACCCAGATCAGACAGGGGGTAAGGAGCAAGTAGCCAACAACAACAACCCACCATGTTGAGGGGAGCCTGCGAAGCCAGCCGGGCCTGCTGGAGCCGTTGATGCCGGTAGTAGTTCTCAAACTCCTCCCGGATCCCCTGTGCACCCACATCAGCTGTCAGGATTAACCCATACATACCTGTGGAGGCACCTGATCGAGAATTTGCGGAGCAAGTAAAGAAATAAACCAAGGTCTTACAACCAGTTGATAACTATGGCACCTTAGAAGAGCCTGATTAAGTAGGCCCATACCAGTCTTAGGGTCAATATCATAATAAAACTATGGCATGAGATCTTCCCCCCAGCTAGACTGCTCTAAACTTGAAAATTCTAAGGTTATTTTCCTCCTCAAACCTTCACAGAGAAGAAAGGGTCAGACTTAGACAACATAAGCTTTTCTTATCATCTGCTGATTAAGCCCTTGCAGCAGAGAGAAACAATACATGTCAATTTAGATTATAACTACAAAAAAATAAGACCAAATCCAAATAAATTAATAGTGTGTGACATTTCGGTAACAAAACTGTTACCAAAACATCATGCACTATTAATTTATTTGGGTCTAATTTTCTTGTAAATAACATTACACTAAGGAAGGAGCAGCAACAATGTTCTTGAATGGTTATACATGGTATTTTGGGGTTAATAAGCCATGAAAGCAAAAAACAATATGGTAAAAGTACTAGGGCTCATAACTTTGCCTTTGCCGGTCCCAAGCCCGGATGAAAAAGAAGGAGGGGGAGCAGTAACAAGCTCACTAAAAAACCTGGGCTCAGCTGGCCCGGCTGATAGTACCCTGTAAGGGCTCCTGATCCAGGGATACAGGATGAGCAGCGTTTGTACTCCTTGTTAGGAGCAGCTGCACATGGCATCTGTTCCTCATGTCAGAGGCGGCCATTTCTTTTGGAGCTAAGTCAGCCTGCCACTGAGTAGTGCTCCCAGTCTTAATGACAAAGGCAGACGCATTCTACTTCACCCAGTGTGGAGATAAGAAAGAAGAAGAAGAAGACTAGGGCTCATAAAGGCAGCAGAAAATTCTTCAGTGGAATATTGCCAGCACAATGTGGATGCATGGCAATGTCTAGTCTAAAATGCCAGCTGTTTTGACAAATTGGCCATAATCTAGCCATGGTCTCCAGGTAGACTTCCTAAATTTGTCAAAGATGTTGGAGACAAAATCATTGAATCGGATCTACTAGTTAGAAGAGATGGTCATCAAATAGCAAGACCTTTTTTATTTTACAGGAGGTTTCAATTGTGTTTTAAATAAAAAACCTCTCTATTTTAAGAAAAAACATTAAAATAAATAAATTTGAGGAGAGAAGAACCTTTTGTTGCATAAGATTACCATCATCATCATCATCCTACAGAAAATTACAGTTGAACAACCTTCCTAGAATGTCAGCAGCAGAGAGTGAGAGAACAGCAACAGTCTGGATCAGGCAGATCAAATGAGCCTGACAGCAGTGGATGAGGGGTTTGTTCCATAGGCTGGAGGTGCCATGGATACCTTAGTACAGAAGAACCTCGTTATAACAGCCTCATTTATAACAGCAACATGGTTAGAACATCATAATTTTAAGGTCCCAAATGTTTTAACTGTGGTTATAACAACATCCGCACTAGAGGAGAACTTCCTAGGAGAGACCACCAGAGAAATCACCAGGGTTGAATTGGATGTCATTCTACTAAAGTGGATCACCCATGGTCATTCAGGGAGGTTTATTAATACTGTAGAACCTTCATGAAAGGACGCTCGCTAGAGGACACCTCTCTACAAAGGACAGTTTCATCACCAAAAATTACCATTTTTACTAGTTGAAACTCTTCGGTAATAAGATACCATTCCCTAAATTATACTTTAGCTCTGGATGTTATCTTCTACAGAGAGGTAGTTAGTTCCACTGAACAATACATTCAAGTACAACTAAACAACTATCTGTTAAGAGGACACTCTCCCTAAAGGGGACCTTTGCTATACATCTAGGGTGTTGTCCTTTAAAGAGAGATAGTTCTACTGTAGCAAGCTCTAGTGCTCTTTCATATTCACTAGTTGAAGGCTGGTTGGTAATCCTTGAAAATATGTTATGAGAGTAAAGATAAAAAGGTTACAATGTGCTTCTTTTTATTGTAAAACAGCTGACTCAGGTCTTCCTCAGGCCTGGTGAATCTATAGTTCAGAACACTTTTAAAGATATAAACAGTAAAACCCTGCTAATACGAACCCTGGATATAGCGAACCTTCCCTTATAATGAACCCATGGCGATTCCCAATTCCATTCCATTGAAAATACCATCGTTATAACAAACTTTGCAATTTTTAAAATAACGAACTACCCCTATAACGAACCTATTTTTGGTCCCAAAATGATAAAATCTATTAAAAATACTAGGCTTATAACGAACTTCAAATTGTAATTTAAAAAAAAATTTAAAACAACAAAATTTTGAGCATGTTTCAGCTCACGGATCGCGATTTCAAAACAAAAAATTAGCGACGTTGTTTGTTTTAATTTCCATTCTATTTTTGCTGTATGTTGTATAAATTTTTACACATTATACTTTTATTTAATAGAATATCTTTGCATTCGACAATTTTGAAATAGAAGAAAATACAAATGACTTCCAGAATAAAGAAAATAAACAAAGAATGGCGTTCTAAAAAAAAACAGTGGCAGCATGCCCTTTTAGAAGCATTCTATATCAAGTTTAACCTAGGCTAAATAATAATTCCAAATAATTTTAAAGCCAGAAATGGTTTGAATAGCAGGTTAAAAACAAAATTTAATATACACTCTAGAAGAATATGTGGAAACTGGAATTGGAAGAAGGGAAAAAAAACAGTTCCCCTGGTCTCATGGGCCACAAACAAATCGACTTATAAATTCTCAAAAACTGCCACTACAGTTCTATTTTTAGAATGGAATCCTTGTTAGGTATATGACTCATTCAGGGTTCGCGGATATTCCCCCTGGACGGCCATTTTACCACCGATTTTGTGTTTGTAAATTGGCATTTTTATTCGCAATTTTACCGATCGCGCTATCGTATCAACATGTTTCGCGTCCGATTTTTCTGAAATGGATACTTTTGATTCATCCTCACTTGATTCAGAATACACAGAGCTTTATTCCTTTGATGGAAATAACGATATTTTAAGACAATTCTGATTTTCAAATTTTACTTTTCACTTTCAAACAACAAGGTATTAGAGGCATTTTTTCAAATAAATTTAGTATTATATTATTTGAGAAAGATGTTCTAAAATACTCTTATACCTTTTAAATATATAATTAATAATGTTTTGCCTAGGGGATTTGGCTTAATTTTTAAAAATAATACATCTATATATATAAAAATGAATGTTTGTATGTATGTATGTATGTATGTTTGTTTGTTTGCATGTTATACAAATTCGCAGTAGTTCACTAATTCAAACCAAAATTTCCATACATAGGTAAAAAATACGGGGAAGACAATAGGCTATTTTAAAAAATATATAAATCAATTATTAAAACTATATATTCAAATTATTCTACTTAGCTCGCGAGCAGCGCCTCTAGCGGTGAAGATGGGAGGTAATATCAGCTGACCTAATGTACATGTAAAGTTTGGAGCGGGACGTTTCACAAGAGTGACATCCACGGCGCCAATTTATAATTGTAACGAATAGTGTTTGAATAAAACATTTAATCGGGTAAACCCGGGCGTTGCCCGGGTCATTCGTCTAGTAGGTTTATATATAAACATGTTTTCTAATGATAAGAAGAACCTATTATCAAATGGCTTCTTTTGATATTCAGCATTACTGAAAAGAAATAGGTCAATTTAGGGAATTAAAAAAAGGGACTAATATTAAGTGGCTGCCTTTTCCTATTTGTATGGCTGTTTTTTAATTATATGGTCTAAAAATTTAGAAAATTTTAAAAAATTGGCCAAACCGTGGCTATAGTGAACCGTGGCTATAGCGAACCAAAAGCTCTGTCCCATTGGGGTTCACTATAGAGGGGTTTTACTGTATCTCTCTTTCTCATTATATACAGTAAACCTTCCTGTAAAGGACACTTAATTGCAGAGCCAAAGTGTCCTTTAGGGAGAGGTATCCTCTTACCAGAGAGTTACCAAATAGTAAAAATGGTAATTTTGCAAATGAAAACTGTCTTTTGTAGAGAGGTGTCCTCTAGCGCGAATGTCCTCTCATGGAGGTTCTACTGTATATATATATTTAGGCAATTATTTTATATTTACATTTTTTACTCATATTTACTCATATTATCTGCCATCTAAAAAGCACATGTGCTCGTGGTCAGGAGATGCCTTTTTTATTTTTAATATCAACACCTGACCCACTTATCTTTTATTTTTTTCTATTGTTTTTCATTTATCATTATATAATATTTTTTTCTATTTATATATATATATATATGTTACAAACTATGTAAATTTAAAATGATTTTTTAAAGTTAAAAGTGCAGTCGTTAAGAATATAATTTAAAAAAAAAAGAAAATTAATCTCAGAAGTTTATTTTGTGAACTCTTGAGCAAAAGAATACATTAAATTTAGAGTAAATATAGAATTTAGCAATTAATCCTATATTACAATTTACATATTTATAAAAATTATATCTAACTTAACCTAACCTACTCTAAAAAACAAAAACAATTCATTTATATATTTAAAGTGGCGCCATCTGGTGGCCAAAGAATAACAGTTATTTTAGAAAGATGATTAAAATAAAATAATATTTACAAAGATTTATATTTATGACATTTCTATATATTTTTAAAAATTATATAACATATATATTTATTCAATTTTATATTTAACCTTATATAATCCTATATGCACGATGTAATAAAAGTGATTTCAATCTCAATATCTATATATATAAAAATGAATGTTTGTATGTTTGTTTGTTTGTATGTCCGGTATACAAATTTGCAGTAGTTCACTAATTCAAACCAAAATTTCCATACATAGGTAAAAAAATACGGGGAAGACAATAGGCTATTTTAAAAAAATATATAAATCAATTATTAAAACTATATATTCAAATTATTCTACTTAGCTCACGAACAGCGCCCTCTATCAAAGATTAGATTAAATTATGCTGATGCAAACAAATAGATAATGCTAATAACAAACAATTATTTTAAAAAATCTTATCTAAATATATATCACTCGGGTAGATATGCACACGGGTCAATCCCGGGGCGAAGCCCGGGTCACCCGTCTAGTATAATATAAATAAAGCATCAGATCATGTAACTGAAAGTTGCTGATGGCTTCTGTCAGAATAAATATCATTTAATCAATAAAAGTTTACCACATGTTGGGCTGTTAGATGATATTTATTCTAACAGATGGTACAAGCCATCAGAGTTGATCAACAGGAGATTTTCTTAATTTAGCCACCTGTGATCACAGTACAATTTCATTTTTTCATTATTTTTTCCTATAGTTTGGTGCTCTCACCCACTTATGGAATACTCATTACTTGATTTTCAGCAAGTCTCAAAGACCAGATTTTATGTCGTTCAGATATAGCTTGCACCAAACTGACGAAGGCCAACAGCCCAAAATGCATACATGGTTGATTTTTCTTGATTAATCAAAAAAGGTATTTAGGCAATATCGTGGAATAATTAAAAATCAATTTATTCTGACAGATGGTGTAAGCCATCAACTTTCAGTTGCACAATCAGGAAATGTTTTTTATATTAATTAGTCAACACCTGACCCCAGTACAATTTCACTTTTGTGCTATTTTTCATATTAATTAACATATAAGGTCCATGTGAAAAGTACTGCTTTTCACATGTGTAGACATGTGGTGCACTTACAGTAAAAGCAGTCGCCTACTTCTACCCACCATGATTATCATGGCCTGTACCAAGTGTACTAGGAATAAGCAAAAAAAAAAAAGTGAAAAGTAGTGAGAAATACTCTGAAATTTTTTCAAATATTATTGTCACACTGTTATCCTCATTGAATAGTGGAGCCATTTTGCTATAAAATAATACCAAAACAATAGTTTGGACATTTATATTAATTTAAATCGCTTTTGTTTCAGATTGAACAAATTGAGTCAGGGTCGAAAACGACAAGAAACTACGAGATGAACAAAAGATCACTTTAAAGTTATTTTTTTATTGGGGAAAAATGAAATGAAAGCTTACAAAATGCTATGCCAAGCCTATCCACAATGACTTAAAATTACACTTTACAAATGGTAGGCATCTTTTAAAAATGGAAGAAGAACTCAAGACATGCAACGTTCAGGAAAACCAAAGGATGTTCGCACTTTAGATCTGGTTGAAAAAGTTAAAGAAATCATCTCCCTCTTGACAGAATACTGGGTGTCAGAGATATCGCTAATGATTTTGGAGTAGACAGGGATACAATTCATTCCTTTCTGACTGATGATCTTAACAGATGTCGGATAGTTCCTAAATTTTGAGCCAATAAGAAATGCTGAAAAGAAGAAGAAAATATCAGGATGCCTTGGACTTGTTCATTGAGAGATGCAATTTTATTAAATGTACAATCCCTGGAAATGAAACCTGTATGCTGTATGTTTACAAGCCAGAAACAAAAGACAAGAGTTTGGAGTGGTATAGTCGGGGTCACTTGTGGAAAAAAATTACAGGAATGTCAAGTTGAAAATTAAGGTCATGCTCATCATCTTGTTTTATTTTAAAGAACTGATCCATTATCAATTTGTTCCAGAAGAGCAAATAGTCTCAACCAACATCTTATATATAAAAGTCAATGTCATTTCGCAAAAAACTCAAAAACTACTGAACCAATTGGTACCAAATTTTGCATGTCACTTTTTATAAACCTGTGGAAAATTATATTACTAACTAAGTTACGGTAAGTGCACACAATGCAATTTAAAAAAAACTTTACAAAATTAGCGTTACTGTATGTAAATAATGGCTTTCATATTTTTTTTATAATTTTTGTTCTGGCTTTTTTTTTTATCTCTTTTTTTTTTTTAATTGTTTAAAATGCAGTCGCAGTCATTAGCAAACACATATGTTTGCCTAATTTCCATGTGCTCTTTTATTTTTTACAGAAAAATATTTACATGCCAGTAATTTGGATTAATTTTTTTTATAAACCTATTTTTTCTTATTCTTACTGAGAAGATGGGCATCGCAGTCAAGATCCATTGCAATCACTCACTCAACCCGGGCAATTTCAAGGGTTAATGCTCTGGGGCGGGTACCTCAGAGTTGGGTGGAAAAGCTGCTATCTATTTAAACTATATTGATTTTGAAACAACTAAATGGATTGAAAAAAAAATAATTAAATCAAATACCTAAACACTAATATAATACAATTTTTGCCATCCACACACTTTTTGCCTGTGGTTTATGTGTTACTTCTGTATTGCTATTCTATGGCACTTCACTACTCGGGGGAATTCTCGGACGAAGCCGGGTCATCCGTCTAGTTTTCTATAGAGAGAAGTTCTGGATCATCTTTTACCAAAATTAAGAAGAAGACAACTCCTGGTCGAAAGAAGTTTTCTTTTTTTTCTTTTTTTTTTTTGCTGAACGATAATGCACGGCCTCATACACACATATGGCAATTTCCATCAATCAGTTCCTGGCCAAAAAGGGTGATGTCTCACCCCTCTTATTCCTCTGGAACTTTCATCTTGCAGCTTTTTTTTTCTTTTTTTTTTTGCTTGTCAGGCTAAAAATTTAACTTAAAGGATCAAGATATTCAACCGTTGATGAAAAAGAGCAGGCTACAGTTGAAAATTGAAGTGCCCAAGCCTATGATTTCGCATCTTGTTTTTCATCTCTAGCAAAAAGATAGGAAAAGTGTGTTACAGCAAATGGTGGTTATTTTGAAGGAAATTAATTAGGCTGCAATGGATATATTGATTTTTTTTTTAAATGTTCCTTCTTAACCAATTATCTCTGTTTTCTCACACACTACTTTTCAGACACACCTTGTATTTACAAATTTATATACAGAGAGGTATATAATAGCTGCTTAAATTAATATAATGACATCTTTAGAAGATCCATTAGGCCTGAGCTTGCATTTGTTTCTACGTCTACACCAGATGTATGTGGCCACTTGGTTAATCCTCTAAATGAATCTAGCCAACTCACCAGCACCGAGTAGATGTGGAGGCAACGGTAGACAGGGGAGAAGTCCACCAGCTCCTGCGCACTGCACTCCTCAGTGCTGAGGTCTACCTCCAGGTTGGACATCTCAGAGTCCAGCCTCTTGATCCTCTTGCGCCGGAGGAGTGAGGCCTCAACATTCAGCTGTTCTGAGACATGCTTCATGGCCACTTTGCCCACGTGGGCAGACACCTTGCGGATGCTCTCCAGGAAGTCCCGTAGCTCTGACATGGAGGCCTCCTTGATGCGGTTACGTAGCTGTGGGATAGTGGCATGCATGGAGAGGGCAAACTTGTAGCGAGAAACTCTGGGGAGGTAGGTGTGCTCGAGCTGTTCCAAGGTCTTCAGAGCCGGGTAGTACCTGGATCCACAGGGCCTTTTAGAGGAAGGCTCACAGCAGTTGGTTGATCAGATGGGAACAAAGAATTGACAAAATTTAAAATCATGGGGCTGAGAAATATTCCAATTTTATGCTTAAGACATTCTTCTACTTCTCACCAAATATATGCATGCAGTTAAATCCTTCTATTGGGAACGTCATAGGTTTTAGATCCAGATATCAAAGTAACTTTAATTCAGTTTTTAGTGGATATATATATATATTAAAAATAAAAAAGGCATATCCTGACCAGGAGCACATGTGCTTTTCAGAAGGTAGAGCGCCATCATATATATACAGTCGAACCTCTTTAATTCAACACCCCAAGGGATCGGAGCTTTCGGTTGAATTAAAGGAAGTGTTGAATTAAAGTCAGATGATTAGGTAATCATCTAACTCACTAAAATAATATTTTTTAAAAATAGCCTTGTAATATAAATTTATCATATTAATTGAAACCATTGTGTGTTTTTATTTTATTTTCATGATTAACTTTTAGTATCAGTGACAAAATGGCATTAATACATATTTTAGAAACATAAATATTTGTAACAAATAAATTTACTGGTAATGTGTTTCTTTTCAGTATTATAATCAAATATTAACTCTACAGACATTAAAATATTAAATATAATATATTAAATAAAATTTTATTCTAATTGAAAAATATAGCAGTTGAAAGAGGAAATGAATATGGTAAATAAAAAGAAAATTTTAAAATATTATTTAAAAATAATCATGAAGATATTTTCAAAAATTCCTTTATAGATGTCTGTTTTTGCACTGAAATCCTATTTAGGATATATTCCAGATGGTCTATTTTAAAAAAACATGCATGTCTTTCTTCCTCTGGAATGTGTTTTAAATGACAACGTTTTTATTGTATTAAAGACACACATCCACTGCTGCTGCAGGTGTTATTGATTTTGTGTTTAAATCTTTTATAATAATATGGAAATGGAATATTGAAATAAAATGTTATCATAATCATTGTGGCTACATTTTATAAAGATTTATTTATTTAAAAGGAAATTATTTGTAAATTTTAAAATAACTAAAATATTTTAATGTTGAAATTTAAAAATAAAATATTATTGTTAATTAGAGCACGAAGCCTAAATCCCAGCGTAAAAAAATAAAAAGAAAAAAAAAAACACTGGCGAATTGCGCAACGGCACTGCAAAGTGAAACTTAAACTAATCAGGAACCAAAAGTGTGTGCGCGCGATCCTATTGGTGCCCGCCGATCGCCGCCGTAATACCTTTTTAGCGGAAAGTTGTGTTGGCTTCCGTAGGCGTTTCTTACTGGGAAAAAGAAAGAGAGGATCCAATGAAATAATTTAGTAGTGTTTATTAGAACAAAATCATAATAGTGAACAACAAATATAACAGAGAGTACCGTCGTCTTCCGGGTATTCCTTCTACTGGGGAGCTCGGATTCTATATTCTGTGCGTTTATAATCTGTTTATCTGTGGCTCTCTGGTCGGGATGGCGCCTACATTCGGCCATTCCTGGATTTCAATCGTCCTCGATTGAACCTTGCGTTGCAGGAACGTCGTGGGTTGCGTCGGGGGGTATCTTCTACTTCTGGCTCCTCGTCCGGACTTTCTTCTGTAGCTGTAGTCGTTAATTCTATTTTGTTGTCCTACTGTCCTATCACACGGGTCCTTTCGAAAGATCTGGATCAGGTCTCTCAATTCAGGGTCGGAATGCTGAATCATCAAGATTTGTTCTTCCGGTGTGATTGTGAGGCACACTTCAAGGTTTTTCTCCACGATTTCCTCCATCGTGTCTCTAGGGTCGTCGACTGGAGCTCTACTCATTCCGTCTACGTGGGCCATCTTCTCCCCTGGTTTATGTCGAATTTCGAAATCGTATTCCTGAATCAGATTGTACCATCGCGCTATCTGAGGATTTGTAGTCTTCTTCGCGTTCATGTAGACCAGTGCTTGGCAATCAGTAACCACTGTAAACTTGATTCCTACGAGGAACTGACGTAGTCGATCCAAGGTCCACACTATCGCCATCAGCTCCAATTTGCTTGAGTGGTACATCTTCTCGGCCTCTGTTGTCTTCTTGCTCACACAGTAGACCAAGCGCCATTTGCAGTCTTCGTCCATCTGTAGCACCATTCCTGCTAATCCCTCAGCACTCGCATCGCAATGTACTTCTGTCTTGAGTTCAGGGTTGTAATGAGCTAGTACCGGATATTCGACCAGATCCTTTCGTAGTCCTCCAAATGACCTTCGCTGTTCTTCCTTCCATTCAAATTGTGAACCTTTCTTCGTAAGTCTGCTTAGCGGTTCTGCTTTCCTCGCGAAGTCCTTTACAAATCGTCTGAAGAAGTTCGTCAGTCCCAGAAAGCGTCGTATGTCGTGGACATTCTTGGGTTCTGGAAATTCTTCTATCGCCTTGATCTTTCTTGGGCCTGGCTTAAGTCCGCCTGTACTGATGACATACCCTAAGAACTCAACTTCCCTCCTTCCGAACTCACATTTGGAGGGTTTCAGTGTCAACTTCGCTGATCTTATTCTTTCGAGGACTTCCCTCAACCTTTCGATCATCTCCCGCCAATCCTTTGCCGGGATAATCACGTCGTCGAGATAGCAGAATGCCTTCTTGTTCAGCAGCGGACCTAGGACAGTGTGCATCAGTCTTTGGAATTCAGCTGGTGCGTTGGCGAGTCCAAAAATCATCCTTTCGAATTGACCTGTATCATCTGGGGTGATGAATGCTGTCTTTAATTTTGCCTTATCGGTTAGTGGTATCTGCAGATATCCATGCGCCAGATCCAGAGTGGTGAAGAATTTCGCATTCCTTAGGCCTTCCAGAAGGTTGTCTATCCTTGGTAATGGGAACTTGTCCTTAACTGTTTGAATGTTGAGTCTCCTATAATCTACCACCAGACGATGATCTCCAGTTTTCTTCCTCACAAGTAGGACGGGACTAGCGTAGGGTGATCTAGTTTCCGTGACTATTCCATTGTCCTTCCACTCTCTGACAATCTCCCTGATTGCTTCGCGTTCACTTGCAGTCGTCTTATACGGTCTCAGACAGACTGGCTTGCTTCCATCAACCTCCTTAATGTCCATCTTGGTGACATCGGTGCACCCTAATTCCTCCATGCCAAGAGCGAAACAGTCTCTATACTCGTTTACTACATCTAGGATTTCTTGTCTCTCTTTCGAAGTCAGAGAATGATTGACGTTGATGTCCTCAGGCAGTATGGGGCGCTTACGTTTCATTTGGTCTTGTCCTTCCCTCTTCTCTTCATTTTTAGTCTGAAACGAATCCTCTGCGACGTCCAGGTTAACAACAATATCATCAAGGTTTAGTAGTTCAACTCGCCCTACACATTGGTTCTTCCTTACTCTCAACTTGCCCTTGCCAGCTGAGATGATGGGTACGGTCGTCTTTCCATCGACCACTTCCAATAGGGAATCGACACAGGCGTCATCTACTCCTGTGAACAATACATATCCGTCCTTTACCTCGTCTGTGATTGCACTTGTAAAGTTAATGGAGTCGCTCTCCAACTGAACAGTTTCGGTTGCTCTCAGTTCGATGCGACGCGACTTGATTTCTTCTTGCAGATTAGTAAACGGAAATTCGGATGAATAGCCAATATGCAAGTTTTTACCAATTCTGGCGAAGGATACGTAGGGCAGATCTGTCCATGTTCTTCCAATTAATAGGTCATAGGGTTGGGCATCATCGTTGACAATGAATACAGTGATTTCCCTTCCGACGATGCCATCAATCTCCAGGTCGACTGTCGTCTTCCCAACGGTCCTGGCAGCTGGTGCAGTCTGGTTACCGATGCCGTACAGACTAGTCGAGTCTGGTTCGATGTCGACGCTGATCCTCCTTGCGACCGATTCTCTCATTAGACAACTGCTGCTCCCGGTGTCTATCATTGCCTTCACGGTTTCCTTGTTGTCGATCTTGACATCCTTCAAATATACATCTGGCGGGACAGTCTCCAGTCCTTCGACTTCCAGGTTGGCTACTTTTAGTCCTTCTTTGGGTCTTGTGCAATTCCTTTCCTTGTGTCCCGTTTGACCGCATCCTCGGCATGTCAACGTAGTCCTGGGTGCTGGGCAGTCTCTGGCAATGTGTCCAAACTGATTGCAGTTGAAGCACTTCGGTTCTCCCTTGTCGTTTCTGATCGTACGGTTGACCATTCTCCTCAAGGTGTTAGGGTACGTTTCACTGATTTCGTTCCTTGCAGCGTCTTGACCCGAAACATTCGTTCCTTGTTTAGTCTCTTTAACTTCGCTTTGGTTGGGGAATCTCGCAGATTTCTGCTGAAACGACGGTGGTATGAGGTGTTTCGCATTCCAATGCGGAGGTCCCATCTCGGTGCGAACATTTTCGTACTCGTCCAGTTTATCCGCCAACTCATCTGGGTTGTTTAACTTGGTCCAATCGTCAATGAGATGATTACGCAGCACATTTGGAACTTTTTTCTTTAGCTGGTTAGTGACGGACAAATCCTTTAGGGCGTCGAAATTTTCCACGTTCATTCCTTCGATCCATTCGTTGAAATATCCTCGCAATTCGAAAGCGAAGTCTCTCCAGGAACCCTTTTGAGATCTCTCGTGCTTCTCGAATTTTTGTCTGAATTGTTCGGGGCTCAACTTGTACCGTTTTAGGAGCAACCTTTTCACGAACCTATAATCGCCGCTTTGTTCTTCTGTTTCCCGAGCGATTAATTGAGTCATTTCGTAAGGTAGCAATCCTAGGAGGCTGAACGCCCATTGGTCTTCATCCAATCCTAGTCGCTTTGCCTGTCTTTCGAAAAGAATTAGGTAAAAACTCAAATCATTGTCCTTCGACTCGTACTTGGGCATCAGTTTACGTATCTCGTAATGTGCGTCATTGCTGGTACTTCGAGACGTATCGTTGTTTCCGCGTGTAGTCTGGATGCGCAGCTTCTCAAGCTCGAATTCCATTACCATTTGTTCTTTTCGTTCCCGTTCTATACGTTCTGCTTGCTCTGTTTGTGCTGTTTGTTCCCGTTCCTCGATCAGAGTCTCCAACAGTTGTTTTGCGAATTCTTCTTCGTAAGATTGACTATTCAGGATAAGGCGTTTTAAGTCGACGATCCTGCTCTCTGGCGGTACTACCTCGCCGAGTTCATACGCCAACTTGCTCAAATCGCATTTCCTTACTTTCGCTAAATAAGTCATGTTTTTCAAAAGGAAAAATAAACAAGGCAAAGTTTTTTTTTTTTTCTTTTTACCGCGATACTTTGCGATAATACTTTTTATTTGTTTCTTCAATTTACTTTAAAAATACTTTCTTTAGAATACTTTACTTTACTTTAAAATACTTTCTTTAGAATACTGTACTTTACTTTAAAATACTTTCTTTAAAATACTTCACTTTACTTTAAAATACTTTCTTTAAAATACTTCACTTTACTTTAAAATGCTTTCTTTAAAATACTTTCTTTAAAATACTTCACTTTAAAATACTTCACTTTACTTTAAAATGCTTACTTTAAAATACTTTCTTTAAAATACTTCACTTTAAAATACTTCACTTTACTTTAAAATGCTTACTTTAAAATACTTCACTTTACTTTAAAATACTTTCTTTAAAATATTTCACTTTAAAATACTTCACTTTAAAATACTTCGCTTTACTTTAAAATGCTTACTTTAAAATACTTCACTTTACTTTAAAATGCTTACTTTAAAATACTTTCTTATCGAGATGATTTTGCAATAATATTTTACCGAGGTGACTTGTAATAATACTTTTAGGAATAGGTAATTAAATTTCGTACATACCATGCAACTCCTCTTACGTTGATCGGTCACCGCGCCACGTCCTTCTCGTTTCCAAATTATTCCAGTGAATCTTCAATTTTCTTCAGGACTATCCCACTTCTGAATTTCTGTTGGCTTCCGTAGGCGTTTCTTACTGGGAAAAAGAAAGAGAGGATCCAATGAAATAATTTAGTAGTGTTTATTAGAACAAAATCATAATAGTGAACAACAAATATAACAGAGAGTACCGTCGTCTTCCGGGTATTCCTTCTACTGGGGAGCTCGGATTCTATATTCTGTGCGTTTATAATCTGTTTATCTGTGGCTCTCTGGTCGGGATGGCGCCTACAGTTGTAAGTAAAAAACATTCAACTGTCAAAATTCGAATTTTAAAATGGTCGAACTATCGGAAGTGTCGTATTATCGATATGTCGAATTACAGTTTGTTATTTGATAGGCCGGAGGTCGGGACATCAGAACATGGTCAAATTATCGCCGAGTGTCGAATTGGGGTGTGTCGAATTAACGAGGTTATACTGTATATAAAAGTTGGGATGAGATATTGATCTTAATGAAGGTAACCAATAATATGATATGGCAAAATTGGATTATAGATTATAAACACAAGGTAATAAGACCAAATCCAAATAAATAAATAGTTGTGTGACGTCTTGAAAACAACGCTGTTACCGAAAGGTCACACACTATTTATTTATTTGGATTTGGTCTTATTACCTTGTATTTATAACCAATAATATTCTCAAATACCATCATTATGGATGTAATGTTAAAAAAAAAAATTCTCATTTTCAGCAAATAATACTGCAACATGTATTTTCATTTGAGAATTACTTAGTGCATGCTACACAGCAAGCTACAGTACACATCGTGTCTTAGAGCATTAAAAAAATAAATATATACTACTCTGATTAAAAAGTTTCGACACTTTGCTCATAAATTCCTGAAAACTCAATATATTTTCTCCCGGTTTGTGGCAAACGCAAGCGTCGCCCTTGGCCTGGAGACCTGCCAATTTTCAAAAATCACACGCCACAACAGCACGAACAGCGGCTGTTCGAAGTGAAGCCATTTTGCCCGTGCTTCAATTTTGTTAGTCACCGAAATGGAGGATCAACGAATTTGCATCAAGTTCTGTGTGAAAAACGGATTCAAGGGTGCCGAAATTTTTTGGATGTTGCAAACAGCCTATGGGGATGCCGTCATGAGCCGAAGACGAGTTTTCGAGTGGTACAAGCGCTTCAAGGAGGGTCGGGAAGAGACCGCCAACAACGAGCGTACCGGGAGACCGTCCACATCAACCACGCCTGAAAAAGTGGACAAGGTGTTGGAACTGGTGCGTGAAGACCGACGAATAACTGTCAGGGAGGTCGCCGAAGAAGCAGGGATATCATTCGGGGTCGACTCAATCGATAATGAAGGACATTTTGGGAGTGAGAAGACTCAACGCCGTTCTTGTTCCCAAAGATTTGACTTTTGATCAAAAGAATGCTCGGAAAGAAACGGCCAGTCTCAATCTTGAAGCGACAACCGACGATTCCGAATTGCTGAAGAGGGTCATTACTGGAGACAAAACATGGATTTACGGCTTTGATTCGGAAACTACCCAACAGGGATCGGAGTGGCGCTTCAAAAATGAGCCGAGACCAAAGAAAGCAAGGAAGGCTCCCAGCAAAGTCAAGGTCATGTTGACGGTGTTCTTCGACTACCAGGGCATCGTTCATCATGAATTTCAACAACAAGGCTCTACAATAACTGCTGACTCCTACCTGGGAGTTTTGAGGCGTTTAAGGGAAGCGATCAGACAGAAACGGCCAGAGCTGTGGAGGAGCAAGTCGTGGATCCTCCACCACGATAACGCGCCGGCGCACACAGCCCTCAAAATCTCGAAGTTCCTGCAGGACCACTCAACCTCTGTGTTCTCCCAACCCCCCTACAGTCCCGATTTGGCCCCCTGCGACT
This sequence comes from Cordylochernes scorpioides, assembly GCA_030710605.1. Lineage (NCBI taxonomy): Eukaryota > Metazoa > Arthropoda > Arachnida > Pseudoscorpiones > Chernetidae > Cordylochernes > Cordylochernes scorpioides. The sequence goes on from CP092882.1 coordinate 30,570,789, forward strand.
TCTTCCTTTTTAGAAAGCTCAAAAAAAGTTAAAGGGTCGGAAATTTCAGAGCATAGAAGATATCAAAGTGGAATCGAAGAAGGCCATGAAGGCAATCCCGAAAGCAGACTACCAGAGGTGTTTTGCCGACTGGAAAAAAAGGTGGCTGAAGTGCATCGCGGCCAACGGGGACTACTTTGAAGGGGACAATTTGAATTTGGTAGAATAATAAAGTTTTTTTTAACTTATGAGCAAAGTGTCGAAACCTTTTGATCAGAGTAGTATATATATATAGTAGAATTAAATATAATTTATATGAAAGATAGTTGTAAATTAATGATGATTAAAAACAAATTACAGTAAAACCCCGCTAATACGAACCCTGGATATAACGAACCTTCCCTTATAACGAAACTACGCCGATTCCCAATTACATTCCATTGAAAATACCATTGTTATAACGAACTTTGCGATTTTTAGAATAACGAACTACCCCTATAACGAACCTATTTTCGGCCCCAAAATAATAAAATCTATTTAAAATACCATTGTTATAACGAACTTTGTGATTTTTAGAATAACGAACTACCCCTATAATGAACCTATTTTCGGCCCCAAAATAATAAAATCTATTTAAAATACTATGCTTATAACGAACTTAAAATTGTAATTTAAAAATAATAATAATAAAACAAAATTTTGAGCATGTTTCTTCTCGCAGATTGCGATTTCAAAACAATAAATTTAGCGGCATTGTTTGTTTTGATTTTTGAACTTTATTTTTGCTGTATGTTGTAGAAATTTTTACAAATTATACTTTTTATTAAATAGAATATCTTTGCATCCATTAAATTTGAAATATAAAAAATGCAAATGGCTTCCAAAATGAAGAAAACAAGGCATTTTAAAAACCAAAATGTTATTTCTATTAAAAAAAAGGCCATTTTCAGAACTTTTCAAAGTGAAACAACACAGGCAAATGTTGAGAACATATTAAAATAAGAGAATATAGCTTTCTATTATAAAATAAATTGTCACAAAGAGGAATCAACCTCAACTTTTGCCGCGATCGCGATCGTACGTTTTAGGGCTTAAAAAAAAAAAAGTCCAAATAAACGGTCCCATGATGAAACAAAAATTATTTTTATGCCATTAACTATGGTGATTTTAAAGTCAGCGATGTTTTGCATGACAGGTTAAAAAAAAAAAAACACGACATCTAGACCTAGAAGAATATATGGAAACATTAAATGGAATAAAAACACTAACTTTATTTGAATGGTGCAATGCTTGAAGAGTGCTTTGAAACAACAAGGTATTAGAGCCATTTTTTCAAGTAAACATTGTATTATATAATGTTATAATGATGTTTTAAAATCATTTTATATCTTTGAATATATATTTAATAAAACTTTGCCTAGGATTTGTCTTGATTTTTAAATTAGACATAGAGGTATAAGTATGTTAATGATAAGAAGAACCTATCATCTAATGATTTCTTTTATTATTCAGTATTAATATAGGGAAATTGGTCAATTAAGGGAATTAAAACAAAGTGACCACTATTAAGAGGCAGCCTCTTCTTGTGTGCATGGCCGTCCTTTAATTATACAGTCTAAAAATTTTGAAAAGTAAAAAAAAAAAAGCCAAACCGTGGCTATAGTGAACCAAAAGCTCTGTCCCATTGGGGTTCACTATAGAGGGGTTTTACTGTATAAAATATTATTATTTGGGTATCAAAAAGGTTTTAATTTTTTATATAACAATATAGGATTATAACAAGTTCAAACACAAGAACTTGTTATAACCCTATATTGTTACATAAAAAATTGAAACCTTTTTGATACCCAAATAATAATATTTTATAATTTGTTTTTAATCATCATTAATTTACAACTATCTTTCATATACAGTATAACCTCGTTAATTCGACATACGCAAATTCGACACTTTACCTTAATTCGACCATATTCTGATGTCCCGACCTCCGGCCTATCAAATAACAAACCGTAATTTGACAGTATCGATAATACGACAGTTCCGATAGGTCGACCATTTTAAAATTCGAATTTTGACAGTTGAATGTTTTTTACATACAACTTTACCGCTAAAATGGTATTATGGCGGTGGCGACGATCGGCGGGCACTGATAGAATCGCGCCGCGCACTTTTGGTTTCAGTTAGTTTAAGTTTCACTTTGCAGTCCCATTGCGCAATGTCGCGAGTGTTATTGTTTTGTTTTTTTACACGAAAATTTAGGCTTCGTGCGCTATTTAATATTATTTTCTTTTTAATTTTCAGCATTGAAATATTTTTGTTATTTTAAAATTTACAAATAATTTCCTTTTAAATAAATAAATCTTCATAAAATATGTAGCCACAATGATTATGATAACATTTTATTTCAATATTCCATTTCTGTGTTTTTATAAAAGATTTAAACGATTTAAACACAAAATCGATAACACCTGCAGCAGCAGTGGATGCCTTTAATACAATAAAAACACTTTGTTATTTAAAACACATTCCAGAGGAAGAAAGACATGCATGTTTTTTTTTTTTTAAATAGACCATCTGGAATACATCCTGAATAGGATTTCAGTGCAAAAACAGACATCTATAAAGGAATTTTTTAAAAGATCTTTATTATTATTTTTAAATTATATTTTTAAATTTTCTTTTTATTTTCCTTATTTATTTCCTTTCAACTGCTATATTCTTCAATTAGAATAAAATATTATTTGTAATTATTTATGTTTCAAAAATATATATTATTGCCATTTTGTCCCTGATACTAAAAGTTAATCATGAAAATAAAAAAAATTACATTTTGTCAAAATTTACTCATATTTGATATAGCAAACAGGAAATATTCCTTTTATCATGTTCAAATAGTCTGTCTTTGAATGTTTCTGTTTAAAAGGTCAATCTATAATAATTGTTATTGGCACATTTGTAAGTGCAAAGTCGAACTGCTTTCACATGTGTAGACATGTGGTGCGCTTACAGTAAAAAGCAGTCGCTAACTACCCACCATGATTATCATGGCCTGTACCACGTGTACTAGGGATAAGCAAAAAACAATGGTTGCCTGTAAAGTCGGTTTTACGGGCGAAGATTTTACGTGACAACGGTAGAATATTTATTGATATGAATATAATTAAATTGCACAATAGGAACAAGGAATTGAATGAAAATAAGAATTGCACAAATTTTAACTATAGAAATATATTTTGTTTACTAAAACATTGTACATGTAAACTTAAACTTAACTAATTCCTATTTGAGTGATTTTGTTGAGGATAGGACGATGATAGGAGAAATATGAAATGAAAGGAAGTGTTTCTGCTGTAATGTGTCTTGCGAAAGTCAAGTCGATAGTTGTTCCTTTTAACGTAGTTGACTTAGAAACGTTTGATACGCAATCAAGATTATACGTATTTTTCATGAATTTAAGAAACGAGTTGTCAGGCTTTACGTTTTTGTTAAAATCACCACACAGAAGAATCGGTATACTAGAATCAACTTGCACGAACGGTGGCACGTACTGGCTGTTGTGAATGTACGGACCGAGTCCTTGCCATAGTAACATTCCAATATCCTGCATACTAGCTCCTGGATGAATATATACAGCACCGAGTATAAACTTGAAGCTAGTATTAGCGGCGAAGCAAGTAACTTCAGTCATGCACATGTCACCCTTGGTTTTAATGACACGAGTTACGTCTGTAATCGCAACTTGGAACACTTCCGCCGTAGATGTCGATGATAATTTACGATAGATCGCCACTCCACCAGCCGCGTTGGTATTCGAAAATCAAAACACTTATTCAGATCGAAGGTTCAAATTTTTGCTAAATAAATTTGAAATTAAATAAAATTTGTAATTGTAAATGATGAAGTTGAAAATTAAAACATTTACTTAAATTAGATGTTAAAATTCTTGCTCAACACAGTTTAAATAAAGTTTTCTTATATCTGCCACTTTTTCTTAATATTTGTAATTTTAAAGAATCAATTCGAAAATCAAAACATTTATTCAGATCGAAGGTTCAAATTTTTGCTAAATAAATTTGAAACTATTTAAAATTTGTAAAATAATAATTAATTAATTAATTAATTTTAAACTAATAATTTACTTAACACTATCAACATTTATCAATAGTATGACATAACCTATAAACTCAGTTTCTCAACTTTTGTGTCAATCTAACAATTAATCAATCAATCATAGTTTACGATAATGAAATATCAGTGTACAATTATTTACCTTTATTGTTGTAGTTGTTGTAAATGACGAATCTAAGCACTCCACATTTTCACTACAGACACAGCTGACGATACTTTAACCACACGTGTGAACTTGTATTATGACGCTTTCTTGTTTTTCCAACGCCAAGAACGTTCGAGAAAGACAAAGACAGAGACAAGCATGCGGCGATTCAATGCGCCTAATTCTCTAGCGCTGCGCGCGCAGCACTCTCGTTCGGTGACTCATCGTAACGTTACCGGGCGTTACACTTTTTCATAAGTGACTCCCAGCCGCAACCTAATTTAAGACGTTGTCACGTCAAAAAATAAATACAAAAAAGTACATACAATGGTTTCAATTAATATCATTAATTTATATTACAAAGCAATTAAAAATATATATTATTTTAGTGAGTTAGATGATTAGCTAATCATCTAACCTTCATTCAACACTTCCTTTAATTCAACCGAAAGCTCTGATCCCTTGGGGTGTTGAATTAAAGAGGTTCAAACGTAAATTATATTTAATTCTACTTATTCATTCAGTAATAGCTTGCTATACTGACATTATACTCTCAATTCGACATTATACTCTCAATTCAACATCGAAATTTTCTATAACTTTCCTTTAAAATATTATAAAACCTTTATATATATATATATAGAGATATGGAAAATTTGCCGGGAGGAAATTGATCCATAGAAATATAGGGCGCCTCTTCCGTCAAAATAAATGTCAAAAGCTGACGCCATCTATTGACCGTCGCCGCAACTAGCAGCCTCGGGTCGGTGACAAAGCCACAACACCAGCTTTAGCAAACTGAGAAGCATCCACCTAGAGACTATGATTTCGGGCTAATTTGGTAGATTGTGAAGATTCCATTAGATCCTGTGTGGATCTCATGGAATAAGTCCGCCCTAGACTGATGAGGGCCATTAGCCCGAAGCCATAGTCTCTAGGTGAACGCTTCTCAGTTTGCCAAAGCTGGTGTTGTGGCTTTGTCACCGACCCGAGGCTGCTAGTTGCGACAACCGTCAATAGTGGCGTCAGTTTTTGACATTTATTTTGATGGGAGAGGCGCCCTATGCTTCTATATATATAGGTAAAAAATCATTGTTCAACAAATGTAAAAAAAACTTACGAGGCAACAATAATTAAGCAGTGTGTCAGGATGGCAGATATCCTTAACAAAGGATATCCTATTGTGATAAATGATCCTATATATATATATATATATATATATATATATATATATATATATATATGAGAATTATGTTTCAGTAGAGAGTACTGTATGGCTGCCACCTTTCAGATGGCACCAATCTCATGGAGTTGGCCCTCACAAGAGAGATGGGAACTGACAGCTTGGGCAGCAGGCCTAAGTTTGGAACGGACACCCTGGGGGGCTGAGATAAATGGACTTGACCCAATGAGAGACCACCACTAGGAATGACCAGGAGTATCCATGGTGAGTTTCTAGTTGCCGGCCCATGGTGATTGAATGAGTCTCATCATGCAGTGCCTACTTACTGTAAGACAGTACTGTATGGCTGCCACCTTTCAGATGGCACCAATGTCACAGAGATGAAGAAGAGAGATGGGAACTGACACCTTGGGCAGGAGGCCTGGGGAGCTGAGACTTGACCCAATGAGACCACCTCTAGGAATGACCAGGAGTATCCATGGTGAGTTTCTAGTGGCTGGCCTATGGTGATTGAATGAGTCTCATCATGCAGTGTCTACTTAGTGTAAAACAGCCTAACATAGCTCTGTCAGAGGAAAGATATTCAGTAGGGATGAGAAATCTATGAGAGGCTCACAGTTGCCATCAGTTTTCTATCTGGCCTCCATGCCCTAGTGAGCTCATATAATAAGATCTATCAAAGAGCACCAGGACTAAGTTCAGATAGGTAAAAATCCCTCCAAGTGAAATCCACCCAACATTACCCAGGGACTACAACAAGAGAGGGAATTCATCTATCCCTAGTACACGTGGTACAGGCCCATGATAATCATGGTGGGTAGGTCTAGCAACTATATTTGAATCAAAATACAATCTACAACTTCTTTCATTTAACACACACACAGGCCTTTATTAAGACATATAGTCTTTATACAAGGAATCACCATGGAATCTGCATATGGAAAGAATAAAAAAAGTAAAAGCTAATATCACATTCAAAGATGATTATCAAATTTATATATCAGGAAAACTTAATTAAGACAATTAAGCTCATAAACAGATTGTTTTTGGTAAATCCAAGGAAAAGAAAAAGATAAAAACAAATAAAATAATGAAAACATTGGACTTTACATATGATACATGCATACATGTAAGCCTTTATTATAATCTTTTGACTTGTGAAAAAATTTCTCAGCTGATAAACGGAGGTTTTATAAATTTGGAGCTTGTTTAGAAGTTTAATTGGTATCTGAAAGAAACATTTGTGTCTTAATGTTTTCATTTGCTTGTTTACAGTATTTGCATTCATAGAAAGTGAAAACATAAGATAATAAAGGCAAGGGAAGTAGAAATATTACAATTATGTTAGATCTTGAATTATTTTGGTAACTGCTCTGTGAAAATTGAACAACCTCTTTGCGCCAGTTTTCCATAAGATGGGGTTCGCTCTCGTTGATATTGACAGATGTCAGAGAGTTGATGGATTTTCCAAGTTTCCCTTTCTTCTATAAGACAATGGCAGTCGAGATAATGACTCGGTTGTTTACACAGATAACATTCCTGACCTTCTTTTCTGAAAGACCCAATATAATTTCTTTAATTTAACACCTCAAGGGATAAGAATTTTCAGTTTAATCAAAGTCTGTGTTGAATTACACTCAGTTAAATGTTTATTAATTCACCATAACTTTCACTGCTGGTGACCATTTTGATCTAGGACATTTTGTTATCAACACTTTAGGATGTGTTGAATTAAAGTAGGTGTTGAATTATTGCCATTTAAATTGAGATAATACGTAATTTGAAAGGGAAATGGTTGGGATTTGAAAAATTAGTTGAATTAAAGTAAGTAGTGTGAATTATAGTCTGTTGAATTAAAGAGGTTACACTAGATATTGAATATATTTGTATCTCCAAAGCACATTCTAAAATAGTTCCAAGTTTAAGAATGTGATTATTAGGGATTGCTACAGTATCAAGAAGAGTAAACAATAAGTAAAGTATGGATAGAAGACACGACAATACTAGTTATTAGACATAGTGTATAGATTACATATCCCTGCTATTGTAATCTAAATGGTGCAATGTTGGGGTCACCTCTTATCCTCCATTTGCTGGAGCAGCTTGGCGTAGAGCTGGAGCACCGGCTGGCAGACAGAGAGGCTCTCCAGTGCAAGGGCCACATTGGTCTGCATGCGCCGGAATTCCACCAGTTCCTCTGCCTTGGCCACCAGCTTCTGTCCTGACTCTTGGAGCTCCTGATCAATCCGCGCAATCTCTTGCTGAACAACCCAACCCTATGTCATCTGTCCCTGCCCCGGGTTGGAGCAGGTATACCTGCAGCTTCTGGGAGAGGTTCCGCACTTGCAGCAGCTCGCGGATGGAGTCAATGAAGCCCTGGTAGTGGAAGTTGCACATCTTCTCAATGTCCCGGTCGTGGCTCTTGATCCGGGCATCCAGCCTCTCCAGGAACTGCTGGTGCTCATCTCCATCGTAGATGGCTCTGACACCACACAGCCTTAGTTACCCCAAATGTTGAGGTCAATTCATGTACAGCTTTTATTGTAGAAGAGCCATTTACACAAGTATGCTGCAAACAAGCATCAACTATACATATACAGTAGAACCTCCATGAGAGGACACTCGCTCTAGAGGACACCTCTCTATAAAGGAGTTTTCATTTACAAAATTAGCTTTTTTACAATTTAGCAACTCTCCGGTAAGAGGACACCTCTCCTTAAAGGACACTTTGGCTCTGTAATTAGGTGTCCTTTACAGGGAGGTTCTACTGTATATACTTATGGAGCAATATAATACTATCTATGTATTTCTCTAACAAGCTGTGTCATTAATGGTGGCAATACCAAAGTTCTTAGTTAGAATTCCATATTGTTGGACATTACATTTTGATTATGGCAGAGGAGGTACAACTTATAGATAAGTATGACAAGGTAGCAAGACTTAGTTGGGTTTGGTCATGTGATAAACTTTTATTATCATAAATTTGCCTTTTAAGGTTCTGACAACACTTTAATCAATACTGTTAGTATTTATTAAATGAAAACTTTGTGGTTCAACAGATAAATATTTGAATCTTTAAAATAAAAAATGCTCAACTCACTCATATATACTGAGGGTGTATATAGAACTATTTTAGTGCCTTATTAAAAATAATTTAAAAATTTTTGTACAACTTATCAACATATATAGTCACGACCGTCTTTCCTCAATTCCTCATCACTGTCACGGATGCGCGCGCATCATCATTATGATCATTATCATTATCTAATGATAATAATAATAATTATTATTATTATATTATTATTATTATTTTATTATTTTATTATCAACATATATAGTCACGACCATCTTTCCTCAATTCCTCATCGCTGTCACGGATGCGCGCGCATCATCATTATGATCATTATCATTATCTAATGATAATAATAATTATTATTATTATTATATTATTATTATTAATATTTTATTATTTTATTATTAATATATAGTCACGACCGTCTTTCCTCAATTCCTCATCGCTGTCACGGATGCGCGCGTATCATCATTATGATCATTATCTTCTAAAGAAGCTTCTATCTTTATAACTATGTATATTTACAAAAAGTCAATTCGCTCGCGCCTCTAGCGGTGAAAATGAGGGGTAATACCAGCTGACCTAATGTACATGTAAAGTTTGGAGCGGGACGTTTCACAAGAGTGACATCCACGGCTCCAATTTATAATTGTAACAAATAGTATTTGAATAAAAACATTCAATCGGGTAAAACACGGGCGTTGCCCGGGTCATTCGGCTAGTTGTTTTCTATGTATAAGTCTTGATGTTTAGCAACAGCCCTGCATCGATGTTTCCAGGAAATAGGGCTTCATCTTGGAATATTTTTATCAAGACCATCCCAACAGTCTTCCATTTTCACCTGACAGGTACTTTTCATAAAGGACCCCCTGCTACAGGTCTTGTGTTCCTCAATAAGGTGCGGCTTGAAAAAATTGAACTTTAGCCATCTAACATAATTTTAATCTGATTTTTTTCTGATAATACGGTTAATGGTAGAAATGGGTATGCTGATTATTGTGCAAATGTTTTTTTGAGAACGTGGATTCTCTCTGACAACCATTTCCTTTATCTTTCTTTCAGTTGGAGTTGAAGGTTTTTTTTTTTCAGGCAACTTTTTTCAGAGGAATTTTTTTGCTTAATTTTATAAATATTAAAATTTTCTTTGATTTTCCTTTTTTATTTGACTGATTGTGCAATTAGTAATAGGAATATTCTTTCATATTTTTTATAATTTAGGTAAACTCGTATTTCTCCTCTGAAAGTCTGAAAACGCAACCTTTTACAAAATCACTCGTAACTTTAGGCATATCAAATACAGTGGTACCTCGACATACGAGCGCCCCAACATACGAGTTTTTCGAGATACGAGCCGACTAGCAAGTGATTTTTTGCTTTTAGTTACGAGCGAAATTCGAGTTCGGTTCGGTAGTGTTGAAGATATTAATCTGTGATTTTAAATGTTTCTTTTTGACCAGTACTTTTGTTTTGTTTTTGCTTTTCCTAAAATGTTTCTTTCTTCTTCTTCATTATTATTTGTTCTATATGCAAAGCTTTGTTTTTTGAGACTTGAATAAACAAATTCAAGTTTATTATATTTTTGTGTGCTTTTAAAGTTGAAACACAACAGGTAGTAACACGCAGTCGCGCTATCACGAACAGTTAGCAGCGTGCTTCCGCTGTGATAAGTTGTGTTTTGTGTTCGCGTTTTGTGTCGCGTTTACATTTTCAGTTTTAGTTCATTTATTTTTATAACCATGGATCGGAAGAAAGTTTGTAAAAGTCAAGTGCTTAGAAAAAGATGATGAGTATTGAATTAAAACGTGAAATTATAGAAAAACATGAGCAAGGTGTTCGAGTTGTTGACTTGTCGAGGCAGTATGGCCGTAGTACGTCTATGATATGTTCTGTGCTTAAACGGAAGGAGTCGATAAAGAGTGTAACGCCGGCTAAGGGCCTTACAATAATTTCCAAGCTGCGAACCTCCCTTCATGAAAATATGGAGAAACTGCTGATGGTGTGGGTGACAGAAAAGCAGCTCCAAGGACATACCTTGACACAGACCATCATTTGTGAGAAGGCAAGAGAGATCTACGGAGATTTGCTGAAGCAAACCCCGCAGACTTCCATCGACGAGGCATCGGAAGAGTCATTTAAAGCCAGCCGGGGCTGGTTTGAGAATTTTAAAAAGAGGAGCCGTATTGGAAATGGAAAAAGCTGTGGCCTGAAGCTGTAGCTGAAAGGATCTATGAAGAATTGGAACCCGGTGTTTCAGTAGAGGAGGAGATTGTTTCTCTGGGGAAATCCATGGGTTTAGAGGTGGAAGAGAGAGACGTGAACGAGCTCATCGAGAAGCACACCCAGGAACTGACGACTGAGGAGATACAAGAGTTACAGTCACAGCAGCATACTGAGGTTATGCAAGTAATTGGTTTTGAGGAGTCAGAGGAGGAGGTTATTTCTACAAGTGAGATAAAGGAGATCTTAGGAATGTGGGAGAGAGTTTCACAGTTCGTGGAAAAAAAAAAACACCCAGAAAAAGTTGCAACAGGTCGTGCATCTGACCTTTTTAATGACACTTGCCTAACTCATTTCCGGAACATTCTGAGAGGGAGGAAGAAACAAACCTCCTTGGACATGTTTTTTTCTAAACAGCCTACAGGTGAAAGCGAGAAAAATGTAGCGAAAAAGGCAAAGACCAGTGAGGATATCTAATTTATTTCTTTACATTCTCTTTTTTGTTTTTGTGCAATAAATATTTGATATTTATAAATACGTTTTTATTATTTAAAACCACGTAACAAAAATAACTGGGGTGACATTTTTGAGGTTGGAACGGATTAATGGTAGTTCAATTGTTTTGTATGGGGAAATTTGCTTCGAGATACGAGTAATTCAAGATACGAGCAAGGTTGCAGAACGAATTAAACTCGTATGTCGAGGTACCACTGCATTAAAAAATTGTTTTCATGAAATATATATTGATGCTTGTTCTTTTGAATAAATAAAACATCGCTTGAATTGTATGCTTCTTTCATAAGATACAGTGTTGCAAAACTGTTCTTTTAAAAATAGAGCACCCTCTGTATATATACAGAAGTTATGTAGTATGAAAGACTGCCCAGTCTCTCATGGAGGTAGTCCCTCATTGGAAACTCAGTAATTTCCAGTCCAAGTTATGATGGACTCTTTCAACCTAAAGAGTGTTTTTAACACAAGGCAATAAGACCAAATAAATTTGAATTTGGTCTTATTACCTTGTGTTTCTAATTTATAAATCTAAATTGTATACCTTATCATACGTGTTTTTATCATTTACACATGCCCTATATAATACAGTAGTACCTCCATGAGAGGATGCTCCAGCTAGGACACCTCTCTACAAAGGACAGCTTTCATTCGCAAAATTTTCATTTACCAGAGAGTTACTAAATAGTAAAAATGGACACCTCTCCCTAAAGGACACTTTGGCTGTGCAATTAGGTGTCATTTACAGAGAGGTAGTTCTACTGTATTGTATTATATTAATTGAGCCTACAGACATTTATAAATAAAACAAGGACAAAACTGAGTGGTCAGTATTCAAATGAAACCAAATAACATTACTCTGTCCTACTCTATTGAACTACCACATGTCTGCCAGAGCAACACACATATGTAACTCACTGATTAGACCAATTTTGTTTACTTTGATGTACACAGAGCAACGACAAATTAACAGAGGTTTTGACATGGAAATTATCTTTGGAAACATAGTTCAAGAAACTACCTACCAATTCTATTCAAATACTGCTGCTTCAATTTTTTTAATTTCCAGTCATCAACTTACACACTTCCTTATTATCTTGATTTCCCTTTATTTTACTAAACTCCTCATGCAACATAAATGGATTGTGCTCAACAGCAACAAAAATAAAATTAGAAGAAATAATGGAAATAGCTGAAAAACAAAAGATACAAATTATAGCCCTACAGGAAACCAAATTAAATGAAAAATACAATCTCAAATACAAAAACTACAATATCCTCAGAAAAGACAGAAATAAAGAAGGGGGTGGCCTTGCATTTTTAATCAAGAATTTGTACTATGAAGACATAGCCATTACTATTCCAAATACATCAGACCTCGAAGCCCAAGGTATCAAAGTCTACCTCAGTCAAAACAAAACCATCAACATATTCAATATGTATCACCCACCAAACAATAAACTTATTGACGATGGAACAATATCTCAATTTCTTACAGACAACACTATTATTGTAGGTGACCTTAATGCCAAACATCAACTATGGGGATGTTCCATGCCAAACCCAAGAGGCAAAATACTTTCAAACTTATTTGACGACAATGCCTTCATGTGCTTAAATGATGGGAATCCTACCCACCATTCCTACAGCTATAATACTGCACAAGCACTTGATATAAGTTTCTCCAGTCCTGACATTTTCCACAAATGCAAATGGCAAATATTAAAAAGTATTGGAAGTGATCATTTGCCTATTTTGATAGAAATTAGCACCAAGACCAAAACAAGCTCAATTAAAGAAAAATTCTGGAACTTCAAAAAGGCTAATTGGAATCTTTACCAGCAAAACACCAATGAAGACTTTAGAAAAGCACCCACTAGAATAAAAGATCTGGAACAAAATTGGATATCTTTCAAAAACACCATTATTAAAGCAGCCAAAGTTTCAATACCAAGAGGTAATATTAAGAAATGGATTCCAAATTATACACACCAGGCAAAAGATATTCAAACACTTATAACTAAAAGAAATGAACTACAAAAAAAGTGCACCCAAAACCAAACAAATTGTAGAACTGAACTGAACATTGTGAATGCAAAAATAAAAAGGTTATATGTAAATATGAAAAGGGAAAAATGGAAACAAACTTGTGAAAACCTGAACCCAAGAAACCCAAATACAAAACTTTGGCATTTGGCAAAACAAATTGACAGAGCCCAGCCACAAACTGAAAACACAAATATGATTAAGAATACAGATGGTACCCCAGCAACTAATGACAAAAATGCTGCTAATCTTTTAGGTAATTCATATCAAATAAGTAGTAAAATCAAATTTGAAATAAAAGATAAGAAAGTTGAAAAAAAGGCCCGAAAGATTATTCATGACTGTAAAAATTTCACCAGCACTCATAATATTTTCCATGAAAAAATCAATATGAAAGAGCTAGATTATGCATTAGAAAACACTGACCTAAACAAGACTCCTGGACCAGATGGAATCCATGGCCAAATGATATCAAACTTGGGCAAAAATGGCAAAGAAAGACTTCTTGATATTTTCAATAACTCCTGGAAAACCGGAAAATTGCCTCAAGACTGGAAGACTGCAACAATAATTCCTATTAAAAAACTTGACAAATCTGCTGATGACCCAAAAAACTACCGACCTATCTCCCTCACAAGTATTTGCTGCAAATTAATGGAAAAAATTATACTCAGACGACTCACCTACCACCTCGACACAAAAAATCTCTTACCAGAAGAACAATATGGATTTAGGAAAGGACATGGGACAATAGACCAACTCTTATTTTTCACACAAAAGGTAAAAGATGCACAAAACAGAAAACCAACTAACCACACCATAGCTGCTTTTTTAGACCTTACACAAGCTTTTGATAAAGTATGGAAAAACAAGTTAATTACAAAATTATACAAGCATTTCAAAATTGATGGAAAAGCTATCACTTGGATAAATGATTTCCTTAAAAATAGATACATCAGGGTCAAATATAATGGAACTCTATCTAAAACCTTCAAATTGTACCAAGGATTACCACAAGGATCAGTCCTTAGCCCAACTCTCTTCACCCTATTTATTGCAGGCATAGAAGAAAAAATTTCACATAAAACCAATATTGGACTTTTCGCTGATGACATTATTCTATGGAGCAGTAACACTATCTGGAAAAAAGCTGAAAGGGATTTGAACAAGACTCTTTTCCACCTAGAAAAATTTGCTAATAAACATAAATTAGAATTTAACCCTCAAAAATCTGAAACCTGTCTTTTTACTACTGATAAGAAACTATACAAAATAAGGCCAAAAATTATTCTGAAAGAACAACAATTACAATATAATAAACATCCTAAATATCTTGGCTACACCCTGGATCCAGAAATTAACTCCAGTAAACATATTGAAGAAGTTATTAGAAAAGGAAGAGACCGACTAAAAATCCTGAAATATATTTCAGGAAGAGAGTGGGGAGCCGATGCAGCCACACTAAAATTAACTTACACATCTCTAATTAGACCTATCCTGGAATATGGATATCAAATCTATGGTACAGCATCTGAAACAAATCTAAAATCACTGGAAAGGATACAACTAAGTGCAGCTAGAATTATTACAGGTCTTCGAAATACATGCCCTAACGATATTGTACTTTACGAGGCGGACATTATGCCCTTAAAGGATAGAAGAAGCTACAATCTGCCAAAATATATAAACAAAATCAAGAGTTATGGAAACAAACACAGAACTTCCAATTACATACTTAATTGGGAATCCAATCTAAGACTCAAAAAAGAAGGCCCTCTCCACCTGGCCAAAAGAAATGGATTTTTAAAATATAAAGTAGAAAAAAAATTATTTAGCAGAAAAAATTTCTCCATGCGAACCACTACAAAATGTTATTTTTAATGCCTCTTTAAATGAACCCACCAACAAACAATGCCAAAATCCAGAATACTTAAAACAATTATCATTAGAAATAATTAATAACATTCCTAAAAATGCAATAACTATTTATACCGATGGTAGCAGAGACGAGCTAGGACACACTGGCAGTGGCTGTCTCATCAAAACCACAAATAGCATTGAGAAAATGAACAGAAGAAACCCAGATTTTTGCTCAGTCTTCAGATCAGAACTTATAGCCATCTATGAAGCCTTAAAATCCATCAGAAATACTAATTATCAAGATATCTGGATTCTTACTGATAGTAGAAGTGCCATACAACACTTGAGTCACACAGGGGAACTCAGAGACAAAGTAAGCAGGAACATAATTGGCTATCTCCAAAAACTCTCAAAAACCTCAAAAATTCACCTTCAATGGATACCCTCGCATGTTGGAATTGAAGGCAATGAAGCTGCTGATGTGCTAGCGAAAAAAGGCACAAAAGAACCCTTGCCACAGAAAAATAAACTTACTTTTAAAGAAATAGAAACAGTAGTCAAAACAAAAATAAACAAGAACTGGAGGATCCCACCTATGCACAGTTGGTACAGTGGAGTGAACCCAGGAGGAGCTCTGAACATTAGAAATAGACAGCATCAAACAACACTAACAAGATTTAGAACAGGCCATCTCAAGCCATTGAAGATAGAAAATAATAACAAAATCTACCCCACTTGCCCAAAATGTAGCTTGGCACCTGCAGCTCCAGAACACATTTTGGCTTGCATTAGATGCACTAAACAGGACCTTTGGGAGAGGCCGCTGCTCATCATAAAACAGCTCGAGGAGCATGAACTCATGGAATTCGTGTAATCTTTACACAAGGGGATAAGAAACAACAACAACAAACTCCTCATAACATCTCTTGGATTGTATGATGTAACCACAGTTGAAATAATTGTGTGAATATTGGACTGTTCTAATGTGGTTCCACACAGTGTATTGGAATGTGAATGGAAATAGAGAGTTGAGAAACAAGGCTTATTAAAGTTACCCAACCAAAGGGAATGACATATATAGGTGACTTATATGTGACAATTGTCACCATCGGTCACCTCAATGTCACATATAAATAATTGTTATAGATAGAGGGACCCCAGTATTGCCGGCACAAAGTGCTATTGTACAGTGGGTACCTGGAGAAAACTACTTGACAAGGAGACATTATTGAAGTTAAATAAACTCATATTCAATAGTTATTACTCTTTAAAAGAAGTTATTTGCCGCCATTTATAAAGTGTGTGCATTATCGATAAGGCACAATTTGGATTATAGATTATAAAAACAAGGTGATAAGACTAATTTAGTTCTTTGAGACATATTCAGTTATTTGGATTTGGTCTTATTTTTGTGTGCATTATCATTAAACCCTCTCTCTCCCTAATTAAAAAAAAAAAAAAGACTAAGGGCTAACATTGACACTATTTAGCAATTCCATTTTATTTAACCAGCTTAAAATGAGATCTGGGGTCGGTGGAAGGATGGTCTAGACCATTGGTTTTTGACCGCTACGACCCGGGTTTGATTCCCGCATTGGACCCTTTTTCTGATTTAAAAAAAAAATGCTCAAATGACCCCCCAATTCTTGAAAAAATCCAACCCCACCAACGAGTGCAAGTAACCAAACGGGGCTCTGGCACATTTGTAAGTGCAAAGTTGAACTGCTTTTCAAATGTTTAGACATGTGGTGCACTTACAGTAAAAGCAGTCGCCTACCTCTACCCACCATGATTATCATGGCCTGTACCATGTGTACTAGGGAAGAGAAAAAAAAGAGATCAGTGTCACAGAGAGAACACTAGATTGAACCATCCAGCAAGAAGTTATGAAGCTGTCAAAATGGCCGGCCAGCTTGATTGAAGTCTGGCAGGAAGTGGCCAATCAAGTAAGAAAGGAAGTTGCCAGAGATGGAGGCGTACCAGCCTTCTCTCTCATCTAGCCCACCAGACAACACACTCCTTTCACCTCAAATAAATTCAAAGGATTTTCACACACTTTATCATTCTATTTTAAAATTTCATATGGTACAATTATATTTTTAAAAACCTGGATCTGTGAAAGAAAGGCAATTTTTTTTCAATTATCCAGGTTTTTTATATAATTATATTCAATGGATCGACTTTTAACTTTTATAGGAAGTAAAAAAAAATAGTACAAAAGTGTGAAATTGTACTGGGATCAAGTGGATAAATTAAGACATCTCCTGATGTCTTTATTTTTTTAATTAAATGACTATATTTTAAATTGAGTGAAAAAGAGGGAGCTATTCTTTGAAATACAGTAAAACTTCCACTTTTACACCATCAGCAGCTCTCCAGTAAGAGACCACTTCAACTAAAAAGAGGGTCTTCAATGGGACAGAAGTCTTAACAGAGCAAGAGGTAACCTCAATAATATTGTTCAATGTACAAAGGAGAGGTCCTGACAATTATATAAGGGAAACTCTAATAAACCAAGACACAGAACTGTGCACCACATCTACACATGAAGATAGCAGTTTGACTTTTGCAATTCCAAATGTCACGCAGCCTTATGTGGCTACTTGCACTCACTGGTGAAGGATGAATTTTGTATGAATTGGAGCAATTGTTACTCAGAAATAAGTGCCCAATGTGGGATTCAATCCCAGGTCGAGGATGTTGAAAATCAACGGCTTGTACCACTTGTCTACCAACCCCAATAGTGGGTCTTCCAAGTGGAAAGAACACAAACTGTAAATCAAGACATTGGGATAAGTAAGAGTGTAGCCAGGCTATATTGACACCACTGCAGATTTCTTTATTTTAATAAAATATTGAAATATTTGTGCCTATTACCGAGGAAACAAACAGAGCAACAAACAAATTATAACTTAGAATTAAATATTTACAAATTTATGTTTATTACAGAGTTCATAAAATTTATATAGACAAAGTGGCTGATGTAAGAGAGTTAAATCATTTAGATCAGGGAACAATCGATGTCTCACTTCTGTAAATTTCGGACAGTCAAAGATAAGGTGAAGAGCAGTTTGTTCAGTTTCTCTGCAGGAACAATTTGGTTCAGATAGACCTATTTTATGTAAATTTTTCTGGAATTTTCCGTGTGATATGACAAATTGAGTGACTATAAAATTTGGATGGAAATGTGTAGGAATTCCGTTTGGAAAAATAGTGTGAATTGTATACCACTGCAGATGAGAAACTTTCCAAAGAAACATCCCGGAGGTTCATTGCCGGTTGTGTTAGATCAAGTGATGTTCATTTTACAAAAGTGGTCACAAGGGCAGTTTTGCTATACTGATACCTTAAGACTTATATAGAGATCCTCCTGAGAGCTATAGCAAGTATTAGAGGGAGGGAGAAATAAATCCAGTTGTATGGGAAATATGTACATATAGAGGAGCTATCATTATTTTGATTAAGGTGGCGTGATCGTAGCCGACCAATAGGAGGGCGCCATTCCAAAAAAAAAGCAAACCGTGACAGAGGCCACGCATGACGCTCGTAACTGTATATAGAATAATCCAAATTGTGTCTATCATTACCATTTTTAAAATTTAGCAACTCTCCAGTAAGAGGACACCTTTCCCTAAAGGACACTTTAGCTCTGCAATTAAGTGTCCTTTACAGGGAGGTTCTACTGTAAATATTTCAGTACCAGCTTCATACAAAGGATCTTCATTGTGATCATTGCTATGTTACCTTATTTAGTCTTGTTATCAAAGTTTTGAACCCAGGTTAAGACAATTAACACCTTAACGTATAAAGGTTATAGTGCAACAACAACAAAAAGCCATCCATAATGAGGGAGGAGAACACAATACAAAAGGAGCTAAATGTATCAACGGCTTCCTATCAGAGGTGGATAAGATACTCTCACATCTATCTAGTTCACTCAGTGGGAGACAGTTTGTGGCCACTACACATTAGATTTAAGAGAGAGATGTATATAGCCTTCTAAATGAAGTCGTCAAGAGGAGTTGGAAGTTTGTGCATGACATCAGTTCAATAATCTCAATAAAAATTTAGAAAAAAACACAGCCACATGAACCAAGGATTTATTGAACTCCCAACATTTCACTCTCTTCAGAGGAATGATCCCCAGCAGGTTACTGAAACATCAGCATTTAAATAAATCATTGGTTCATGTGGCTGTATTTTTTTTTTAAACCAATAAATGATCTTCAGAACTCAAAAAAAAAAAATAGTCTGGAATATTGGAAGTTTCACAGAGCAACAGGACAAAATCCAAATAGGTAATGTGACATTTCTTAATAACAGTGTTATTACCATCTTCAGACCTGAAATGTCGTGCTGTTATCAAGAAACACACATCACATGTAATTTACTTAAATGTTACTTGTGATTATTATCTATAATCGTACCTTATCACCAGATGTGAACAGGATGCAATAGCATTCCATCATGGCGTATGATGTTTTATGATGATGGTGGCAAAATCTGCTGCATATCTCAAAAGATTACCTGCATAGTTCACTCATTGCAACATAGCCTAGTTATTTTCTGTTTCCCAAATGAAAGGTGTGAAGATCCCTAGTAAAAGAAGGAGTTTGGCAGAGGTTGCACAACAACAAAAGCCTTTGATGGAGACACCTTGTAAAATATAGATTCTTCCTAGAGTCCAAGAAGAAGAAAAAAAAAGCAAACAATGAAATGAGTATAAATAAATAAATGTGAAAACTAGTAAAAAAGTAAAATTGTATTAGGAAAAGGCATCTCCTGATAGGGCCAACAGCCCAAAACGCGTACATGGTTAGCTTTTCTTGATTAATCAAGAATGGGTATTTGGCCAATTCTGGAATAATTAAAAGTCAACGAATAGTTGATGTTTATTCCAACAGATGGCACAAGCCATCAGCAACTTTTATTTGCACGAACAGGAGAATGAATAAATACACCATCTTGGTGCATAGCTGTGTATTCTAGCTTGTGCCAAACTATAGTATTGGTGGTAGTAAGAGTAGTTCTCATCAGCCAATCAGAGAAAATCTTTGACAGAAAGGAGACTGTCAAGGTTTGACTCCTGGAAGGTTATGCAACAATCAAAGAATAGATGGGAGGAGATCAGTCAACATCAGCAACAGTTTGGATGGAAACCTGATCAACTGAGCCTGGCACTCTGATGCTGTGTATGTAAATAGAGCATTCTTTCTAAATCATTCCTGTGTGCTATATTGAAGTTGGTGGGAAAATTTTATGAAAACTTGAGATTTTGGGATAGGGGTAGAGGGGGAGGACAAGATATATTTTTAGAATACAGTAGAATCTCTCTGTAATGAACACCTAGTGTCACGGAGGTTCTACTGTATTGATAATGTTATAACTCTCCAGTTGATAGATTATTTACCCAACATAACAATGTGCCTTTATAATAATACAATCCAACTTATTTTCATGCTGCTAAAATTCTCCATTGCAGGATAAAGAGATTGTACATGCGTCAGATTCCTAAGGTACAAAAAGGTCTATTATCAAAATATCTCTGAAATATATTTATTTTTTAAAAAACACAGGTAAATGACAAAAATATTTAGGCAAATATATTGCCAAGAATATAGAGTGAGTAAACTTCCTAGAATTAAACTCACCGAAACTTATATTTAATAGATATTGTTCAAAGTAACCTCTGGGCTAAATGAGGTTGATTGCTAACAATGAAGAAACCACCTTAATTTGGCAAAAGCACTGAGAGCCAAGCCCTCTCATCTAATTATCTCTATCAGTGCAATGAGGTGTGTAGAGACAATATTTGATATTATATGTCATAAGAAATATATTGCCAAAAATAACATTTAATTTTTCCATTGCAGTAAGGGCAGTAGAAATTGTTTTATTTTAAAAAGAATATTACGCATCTAAAATAGTTTCCTAATTTGATTTTATAGTCAGTTAAAGTTTTTTTTTTTTTTTGCTTATCCCTAGTACACATGGTACAGGCCATGACAATCATGGGGGGTAGAAGTTGGCGACTGCTTTTATTGTAAGTGCACCACATGTCTACACATGTGAAAAGCAGTTCGACTTTTCACTTACAAATGTGCCAGAGCCCCGGTTGGTTACTTGCACTCGCTGGTGGGATTGGACTTGGGCAAGAATCGGGAGCCATTGGAGCATTTTTTTTTTTTATCAGAAAAAAGTGCCCGATGCGGGAATCAAACCCGGGTCGTAGCGGTCAAAAACCAACGGTTTAGACCTACCTTCCACCGACCCCCCCCGATTTGAATTATAGTAGGTTGAATTGAAGAGATTACATTGCCTACATATAATATAGATCATATTGAAGCACTAGAATCTTTCCACAGGCCAAGTATTCCTAATGAACACTCTAAAAGAGACTTGCTCCCCAAACAACAAAATTACAGAAAAAAGGCATCTCCTTATCAGGTAACTGAAGGCTTGTGCCATCTGTCGGAATAAATATCAACTATTCTGTTGATTTTTAATTATTCCAGTATCAGCCAAATACCCATTCTTGGTTAATCAAGAAAAGCTATTAACCAAGATTGGGTATATGGCAATTTCTGGAATAATTAAAATTCAAACAATAGTTGATATAAAAAATAAACAGGAGGGGGATGAGAGGGAGGGACGATTATATCGTACCGTGGCAATTTTGAAAAATTTCTAGGGACGATTATATCGTCCCGTGGCACCCTTAGGGTTAACCTAACTTAATATAAATGTAATTTATTATTAGAAAAATGCTGCTATAGGCTATGATAAAAACCAATCGGGTATGCCAGCCGAGGAACCTCTATCTTGAAGAACCAATCAGCATTTGTGAAGACATCATCGATAAAAACAATACCAAAAAAATAAAGTTACTGCCAATCTATCAAATATCTGATCATCATTTTGGGAACAACTTGTCTTCTAATATTCAGGTATGTAATTATAGGAAGGTAAGATAGGTTCCAGACAAGAGGGGCATTATTCTAAAATATCATGGTATAAGTATTTTACATGACAGAGGGATCCTAGTCATCATAATTATACGTGTGGCAGTTATTATTGTAAATACTGAAGAGTATCAAAAAATATCTTTAAATAACTCTTTTTTTTTTTAAATCTAAAATTCAAATCATTGTTGTTCAAATCTGATCATACTTGCTAAAAGTAAGTGAAATGTAGTAAAATTTGTGCATATTAATAAAGAAATCTCAGCATTCTCCAACAAGCCATCCAAATTTTATTATAAAAGCGTATTATACAACATGATCGATTCGCTGACAAAATAATAAAGGTACGAAAATTTGAGTTAAGAACGTATTATATAAAGGATTCTGATATTGGTTTGCATTTTCATGTTAAATGTCATATAAAGTATGGGTACATTTTTGTGTTTAAAATGTTGTAAAGTCCCTTTTAAGTAGTTTAAGTGGAATGGGGCGTAAATGCCGTACAACCTTTACTTAATGAGAAATGGGTCAAAGAATACTCACTTCAAAACTAAGCCTACACTACTTGCATCAGAGGTTTCTAATTCAAACAAAAGGTGGTCGTGCTCAGTTGTAAAATTGTTAGTATTTTCATGCTGGTGTTCTGCCATTTTGTTTATTTAGCTCATATTTAAAAGTAACACACTTGGGTCAAAAAGTCTCTCTGAATGTTATTTACTTTCAATTTTTGTTTTATTTGTTTATTTTTAAGATACGAAAGTGGCTAATATCGCGAATTGGCAAATATCGCTCTGGTGTCTAGTAAGGCATTTTGTCATTAATCAATTTTGTTTAGCAAGTTTCGAAGTAATTAAGGTTTTTTTAATTTTTTTAATGAAAATGAATTTTATAAAATATCTGAAAAAATGAAATTATTTTTGTTGTTATTTTATTTTTTACATAGTTAAAAGAAAGCATTTATATAATAATACAAAATAATTAATATATTACAAAGCATTCATGCGTAATTTCAAGTTGCTTATTAATAATTTCTACTTCACAGAAAAAAATCGTACAAACAAAATCTTGAGATCAACTTGAAAAAATGTATAGTAGAACCTCATGAGAAAGGATACTCCTTCTCTCTCTTAAAGAAGACAGGTCGTATTTTTTATTGTACAAATTTCATTGCTCATAATATGGTTACTTGCATGAGAGATTTTACTCTACTTTCTGCCTTCCATAGAAAATGCAGGGTATATAACAAAACCAGTCCAATACAATAGTAGAGCGGTCTAGAGATTAATTTGGCGAAACCGCTTAGAGGGTTCACTACTGATGAGCCAAGCCCTCTCATTCAATAACTCATATCATTGCAGTAAGGTCTGTAGAGATAATATTTGATGATATTTAAAAGAAACGCATTGCCAGTAAATTTATTTGTGTAAAATTTTAACGATAGATGGCAATAAAATTTAATTTACTAATATATATTTGTTATGAAAACATATTTTGCGGAAGCGCTTTGCTCGATGCAATACCTTGAAATTATATGTATGTACCTCTACAGACCTATAAGCTTATGTCCATAGTTCCTTAAACACCCCTAAGCTGCCTTCCATAGAAAATGCAGGGTATATAACAAAACCAGTCCAATACAATAGTAGAGCGGTCTAGAGATTAATTTGGCGAAACCGCTTAGAGGGTTCACTACTGATGAGCCAAGCCCTCTCATTCAATAACTCATATCATTGCAGTAAGGTCTGTAGAGATAATATTTGATGATATTTAAAAGAAACGCATTGCCAGTAAATTTATTTGTGTAAAATTTTAACGATAGATGGCAATAAAATTTAATTTACTCTACTTTCTATATATGTAGAAAATTAACCCTTTCAAAGTTTGGCACGCGATAAATAGATCAGATTTCTCAGAAAATGTGGATAGACCTCTGCATCTAAGTTTGAAAAAATACAGTTAAATCAAAGACTCTTCTTTTATTTTTTATCTACGATTTGGTAACTCTCTGTTACCTTCTCAGGGAAAAGAGTATCTTTCAATAAGAGGTATTTATGATATACTTGTAAGTTGACTTCACCAGGAATCTATGAATAAGCACATAATTTCTCCTCGCAATGCTACAAAACATCAAACATGGATTTGCCTCAACGAAAATTATGTTGACGTAAAACATTCAAAGAAGACCCAATTTTTCCCCATTGCCAAGGTGTAGACAAACTGTTAGATCACCACCTCTTCGCCAACTTTCTGTTTGATATTGATATAAAATTGAGGGAAAGGATTTTTCTGATCTATACAACTGTCACCTGTTTGTGCCATCTGTCAAAAAAATATAAAAATAAACATTATATTTTAATTTTTCCAGAATAATGGTTTTATTGAATAGAGTTAGTTCAGGAAGGATTAAATGGCATAGCTTAAACCTAAAAATTAGAATATTAACTCAATCAAAGTTAAATTTCATATTATATATTTAGGGTGTGATACTAAAATATTTTTCAAAAGTCTAAAACACACCGACTCTGTTATGGTTAAAGGCCACAGCAGTACAATGAACAATCCAATTTCAAGGCAGCAGCACATTCCAACCTGCCACTTTCTTTTGCCACCCTCGAGCTTGTAGTCAACAGTATTCTCCTTGCCTTTGGACCAACTTTATACATGCCACATATCCCCCCCCCCCCCACACACACACAAGAAATCTATAGAGAATAGTTGCATCTCCAAACAGTCTGAAGCCCACTACAGATAAAATGTTTATTTTATATCGAGAAGGCGAGAGAGAGACAAATATTTCTTTAAAACAATATATTGGCTGGGCAAACATTGATTCAATTATAACCTGGGCGCTTCTTGATTTGTTTAGTATAAAATATTTTAAGTTTGAGGGTATCAAATGTAATATTCTTATATTGATATATTTCTTTAGAAACTTGGAGATGCCAATCCATTTAAATAAAATTATACTTACCCAATTGTGAGTCCCAGCAACTCTGTTCCTTCATGATCTTCTAGTTCTTGTAAAAGAACTGTATCTCGAGTCACAATTTCAAACGAAAATTTTCTTGGTATTATGGCATCATTGTTTCGTTCAAGAATTTTTTCCAATTTTAAATTTCGCTCATTCGCAACATTTTTCTTTAGAGTAGCTCGATTTTTTAATTTTTCAGATGCTTTTGCGATTTCTGATTCATAAAATGTTTCATATATAGATTTATTGTTGGTTGAATTTCTTATCAGTGATTTAGACAAATTTGGTTTAATCGCAAAAATTTTCCCAACAATAATAATTTTATTGAGAGAAGCATTTTCTCCAGTTGAATTAGTCAATTCATCAGTTTTGCTGTTATTTACGCATCTATTAAAAGGAATTTTATGTGTTTCTTCTTCCAAAAGATTGCTTGTTTTTACATTATCTATAGAAGGATTTGAAAAATCATGTTGAAAAGGATTTGAAGAATCATCCTGAAAAGGATTTAGAGAATCATCTTGAAAAGGATTCAAAGATTCACCTTTAAAGCAATCTTCTTTAAAGATATTTTTTGATTCAATTTCAAATGGATTGTTATTTTTTACTTTTGCAAGCATATCCATATGTAACCAAAATATTTATCATATAAAACTAGAATGAAACATGGTGTTTGCTAGAATTTGCAACATAACCATTAGGTAAGCTTTAGGTGGTTTTATGCAACGTTGCTCAATTTATCTTTCACATTGACATCAATTAAAAAATTGTGAGTTACCAATTATCTATTTATGACTGAATTAGAATTATTTTGATTGGAATTATTTTAAAATAAATCATATAATATGAATGGCACATTCAAACAAAGCTAATTTTTATTTATATTTAATTTTTAGTGATGAATTCTAAATTTACAAATATATCATAGCCAAATGATTTCTAAATTTGCAAACGTCACACATAATCAAATTTAATAAAATATATATACAAAATCTAACAAAAATACCTGTATATATAAATATGCTTATCAATATTAAACCCAGTGTTACGACTACTAAACTAGTCAACTTTATTTTATGCAAATATATTTAACTTAAAACTAGGAGAAAAAGTATGTAAATTTCTTTGTTGTATAAATTGTTATGTAAATTTCTTTGTTGTATAAATTGAGCGTGTTTTTTAATAAAAATGAGTTCTGGATAAGATTTTGAACGTTTGGTAGTCGTTCTTCAAGCCTCTTCCTTTGGTGTTGCGGAGCTGGTCGAGTAGCTGGACTAAGGCACTGGGTCGTCTCTCGGGGTAAAGAGAGACACCAATCTATATTGAGAAGAAGCACCCTCAATATTTGTGTCGAGCCTGCCAGGATCAGAAGATTCCAGGATGGAGACTTCAAAGGACTCTATGAATTTGAAAATTTTAAAAGGATCTAGAACTCCAAGGAGAACTATCTTCACCAAGGAAATAAACGAAACTCTAGAAGAGTTAAAGGGAGTCTCCCCTGATGAGTGCCTCTTGATGAAAAAGAGAGGGTTCATCGTCCAGTGTTACCAGCAAATTAAGGAATATGATGGAAAAATAGAGATGGAAATGATTGGTGCAGAAGAGTATGAGGAAAAGGCTGTAATGAAAGAACTGGAGTCCACTGGGCATTACGAAAAAATGTACAGTGCCGTACTGATAAGGATCGATAGGATCCTAAAAGCTCAAGTTGAGAAAAAGTCTTTTGTTGAAGAAGGTGGAAAAGCTCAAGTTGAGAAAAGGTATTTTGTTAAAGAAAGTGAAAAAGCTCAAGTTGAGAAAAAGTCTTTTGTTGAAGAAAGTGGAAAAACTCAAGTTGAGAAAAAGTCTTTTGTTAAAGAAAGTGAAAAGGCTCAAGTTGAGAAAAAGTCTTTTGTTGAAGAAAGTGAAAAGGCTCAAGTTGAGAAAAGATCTGTTGTTGAAGAAAGAGAAAAAGCTCAAGTTGAGAAAAAGTCAATTGAAGTTGAAGAAAGTGAAAAAGCTCAAATTGAGAAAAGGTCTGTTGTTGAGGAAAGTGAAAAATCTGAAGTTGAGAAAAATTCAGTTGTAGAAACGGAAGAAAGTCATAAGACTGAAGTTGAGAAAAAGTCTGTTGTTGAAGAAAGTGAAAAATCTCAAGTTGAGAAAAATTCAGTTGTAGAAACGGAAGAAAGTGAAAAAGCTCAAGTTGAGAAAAAGTCGGTTGTAGAAGTTGAAGAAAGTGAAAAGGCTGAAGTTGAGAAAAAGTCGGTTGTAGAAGTTGAAGAAAGTGAAAAGGCTCAAATTGAGAAAAAGTATGTTGTTGAAGAAAGTGAAAAATCTCAAGTTGAGAAAAATTCAGTTGTAGAAACAGAAGAAAGTGAAAAGGCTCAAGTTGGGAAAAAGTCTGTTGTAGAAGAAAGTGAAAAGGCTCAAGTTGAGAAAAAGTCTGTTGTTGAAGAAAGTGAAAAGGCTCAAATTGAGAAAATGTCTGTTGTAGAAGTTGAAGAAAGTGAAAAAGCTCAAGTTGAGAAAAAGTCTGTTGTAGAAGTTGACGAAAGTCATAAGACTGAAGTTGAGAAAAAGTTTGTTGTTGAAGAAAGTGAAAAAGCTCAAGTTGAGAAAAAGTCGGTTGTAGAAGTTGAAGAAAGTGAAAAGGCTCAAATTGAGAAAAAGTCTGTTGTTGAAGAAAGTGAAAAATCTCAAGTTGAGAAAAGGTCTGTTGTAGAAGTTGACGAAAGTCATAAGGCTTAAGAAAAAATCCGTTGAAGCAGATGAAAATGGAAAGGCTGAAATTCATAAAAGGTCAGTTATAGAAACTGAAAGTGCAGAGCCTCTTAAGAAAGAGGAAGATGTTATTGCTGATAGTGGAATGGAACTTCGTCAGTGGGAAACAACGGAGACATCCAATCTTCGAGATGGAAATGACACGAAGGTTTTGGAACTCTTGTGGAATCGGAAAACTGACACTTTGAATTACGAAATTTCACTTTCAGTGATAATAAGGAGAATCTATTTATCTTTGGGGCAAGCATTATTTGATACCATCGGGTTTTATTCACCGGTGATAGCGCCTAAAATTTTGCTGCAGAAAACATGGAATAGAGCAGGTGGATGGGATGATCCCCTAGGAAAGGATATGTCAAGAGTCTGAAGATTGGTATGAGAGGATAAATCATTTAAAGGACACCAAGATCCATCGATATTTATGTGGGTTGGGCGGGAAATGATTGTATTGATGATTTTGATCATGTACCCGTACCTCAAAAATCTGGAGGAAAAATTTTCCAACCCAGAAGATTGTGAAAATATGTGTATATTTTTTCACTCTTTTCTTCTGTTGAACTTCTGTAGTGGGGGGGGGGGGGGGGGGGGAGGGGAGTATGTTACGACTACTAAAGTAGTCAACTTTATTTTATGCAAATACTAGCAGATGTGTACCTGGCTTCCGAGTGAAAGTTTGCCTAACGAATATTATTGATAATAATATTCTGGAACACACAGAATATTATGATAATAATGATAAATATATTCGTTAAGTCATATATTTATATAATATTTTTAGATTGAGATTATTAGCTAGTATGTAAAAAAATTAACTCTGTTGATTTTTTTTTTGTATTTATATATAAATAAAATTAACTCTAAGTAGAACTGCTCTTCACTGAAAGTTAATAACGAGTTTACCAAGTGGGAAGAGGAGCTTCTTTTTATTAGCATGCACACAAGCTTTCAGACATATCGTCTTTCATCAGGTAAGAGTAATAAACACGCTGAGGATCTATATATACACAAAGCTGAAAAGAAAATTTACATAACTGCAAAAGATAAAAGTATTTAAAGATAAAAATAAAAATAAGAACTAAATATGCTAAAAAAGAGATTATAGGGATTAAATGCTAATAAATCTGGACTAAGTACATATGCACTATTTACCTGCCCTTGATTAACACCATTCATAGTGCATATGTACTTAGTCCAGATTTATTAGCATTTAATCCCTATAATCTCTTTTTTAGCATATTTAGTTCTTATTTTTATTTTTATCTTTAAATACTTTTATCTTTTGCAGTTATGTAAATTTTCTTTTCAGCTTTGTGTATATATAGATCCTCAGCGTGTTTATTACTCTTACCTGATGAAAGACGATATGTCTGAAAGCTTGTGTGCATGCTAATAAAAAGAAGCTCCTCTTCCCACTTGGTAAACTCGTTATTAAAATTAACTCTGTTGATTTTTTTTGTATTTAATCGATAACACCGAAGTTACGCATGTTAATGTTAGGAAATATATTTTGATGTTAAGCAAAACCTGCTCCATCTCGTTTTACATAAATGTTGAAAATTTGGTTGAAATTGATGCATTGTAACGAAAGTTTTTAGTGAACAACACTTATGAAATTTGCATTTTATTAATATAGATATTTAACTTAAAACTAGGAGAAAAAAGTATGTAAATTTCTTTGTTGTATAAATTGTTATGTAAATTTCTTTGTTGTATAAATTGTTATGTAAATTTCTTTGTTGTATAAATTGAGCGTGTTTTTTTAATAAAAATGAGTTCTCGATAAGATTCTTGGACGTTTGGTAGTCGTTCTTAAAGCCTCTTCCTTTGGTGTTGCGGAGCTGGTCGAGTAGCTGGACTAAGGCACTGGGTCGTCTCTCGGGGTAAAGAGAGACACCAATCTATATTGAGAAGAAGCACCCTCAATACCCAGCATTATTAGGAATATATATACAAACATTCACATTTTATGATATTGTTAGGACACCTCGTGACCATAGTATGCCAAAATAACCCAGAACCCTATCTAACCTAACCATATCCCACCTTTGTCCATCTAAGCTACAAACCTCTGGTGATCGCGAGGTGTAGAGATGGAGACTGAGGCCACCTTCAGCCTTGACAACAACAAACCAGAGTCCAGGATAGACTCAGACACCCCTTCCTGTGGTCAAGCCACCTGACCTGTGGTGGATGACCTGGCCCTACCAAGCTAGTCTGAGATGGACTCAGACACCCCTTCCTGGTGGTCAAGTCACATGTCCCATGGTGGCCGACTTGAATTCAAGCCAGAGTCCAAGATAGACTCAGATGCCCCTTCCCTGTAGTCAAGCCACTGACCTATGGTGCTTGACTTGACTCCACCAGTACCAAGCCAGACTCCAGCATGCCTATGGGCAAGCCACAAGCCCATGGTGGTTGTGGAAATCATCATCTTCAGGCAGAACACCCCCTTCACCATGAGCCCTGAACCTTTCCCAAGCTGACCCCAAGATGCCCAGATCCAACAATATTAATTATATTTTTAAATTTATTTTTTAATTCAATGTTTTATAATTTTTATTTATTGTTTTGTGAATTTTTGTTTAATAATTTTTATATTTTAATTTAATTTATTATTATTTTTTTAAATATACTTTTTTATTTTTTTCACTGAGAGAGAAGAGTGATGATAGCCTTGGGAGGGGGGGTGATTCCAGAAACACTGAGGGAATAAGCGGGATATTTACATTTAAAAAAAAAAAACAGTTAGAGTTTATATTTTTCCTGAGAAGCTGAGGACTGGGATTGCTGAGGGCTCAGGCCGCTGGTTGGCCGCCCTTTTTCGAATCCTGGACTTGGGTGGCTGGATGTCGAGGTAGGTGGGGATAATAGTGGATTTTGGCAAATAGGCCTTTTGTATAAAGTTTATATATACCTTTAAACTCCTCCCTATTTTCACCTTATATATAGTTTTTAATTTTTTTTATCTCATATATGTGAGTGATTCTATTAAGTATTTTTCTTTGTGTTTAATAAATAACTCACACATTGAAAGATAGTTTTATTGGTCTAAAAATAAAATACGTTTTACCAAAAAGGATTGGTTAATTTCCCCTTCTACATTTATTGCTATCCAGCACAGCTTTAGGTCTCTACATGTGTCATAGATGAATAAATTTGTGGTCTGCTTTTCTGCAGCCACTGGCGCCCGAATATTTGGACATGTATAGATTTGAAAGTAATTTTATTTAAAGACAACAGCAAGCGTAAAACATATAAAAATCATCACGACTTTAACAATATGAGAATATATATAACCCAGGTTCCTGGAGCGTTCAAAATATATTTCTAATTACTTAGGATGTCAGTCAGACTCAAGTTTTTTTTTTGTTGTTTTATATATATATTCACAATGGCGGCCAAATTCCAAGATATTGAATAGCTTTAAATAAGGAATCTGGAAGAACGCGCGGAGGCTTTGGAGAGACGAGCCCGAGAAAACAATTTAATAATATATGGCATCGAATCAGCAGAGACTGACAGCCGGGAATTGCTGCTACAAAAGGTCAAGAAGTTAATGGCGGAAGATATGCAGATTACTGATGATGTGGTAATTGCCGAATGTCATCGCCTGGGCAGGGGACCAAAGGCGCCGATTCTGATTGAAGTTCCTGATCACGAGTCCAGAATAAGTCTCCTAAAGAACTCATCCAAACTTCGAATACTTAATATTTTTATGAGCAGGGATTACAGCCCCAAAATTAGAGAGCAGAGAAAAATTTTAATAGAAAGGAGAAAGGAACTTTACAAGAAAGGTATAAGATCGAAGTTGAGGGATAATAAACTTCTCCTAAATGGCATCAACTACATGGTAGTGGAGGGACAGGTGGTGAATGCTAAAGGAGAATCAATATAGCTTGAGGCACACCCGCGGACCTCTGTAAATAGATTTAAATATTCAGGTAATAAAATACATACAAATGAAGATGCACAATCTAGAAACAAAACTCAACTCACAGGAACTCCTCATATTTCACAGAGCAAGACTCATTCCATTAAAGAAAGTCAACTTAAGGGCTTAAATCTGAAACATAATAAAATTAAGATCGAAAAAAGAAAACCAATGGTTGGCAATTAACCAGCTGAAGACAGTCAATAATACCCAAGATGCATTTCTTCGCCGTCTCTTAGACTTACCAAGCTTCACACCAGGATTTATCCTCAGAAGAGAATGTGGAAGAATTTCAACTGAATTTAATGCTGTAAACTCACATTAAAGTTTTGGGTCAGGATCTTAAAAATGGAGACGAGCAGATTACCACATGCTTGCTTAAACTATCTCTGGAAAGTCACCGCGAAAAAGGAAATAGAAAACAGTTTTACTCAAAATTTATTAAAAATTTTAGACTCTAAGGGATATTCCTTTCTTAAGGGCTGCGAAGACTACTTAGTCATACAGAAAGAACTGCCAGGCATAATTAGAACCACCACAGACCAACTAATTCAAAACGATCAGATGAAAATCATTGATTCAACCCACTTTGCTCACTACAAATTTTTGAGTGAATCACTCATGACAGAGGCGTACCTACGATTAAATATCCCGCTTCCCAACAAAAGACTAGTTGCACAACATAGAGTTTTATGGCAATTCTTCAGGGAGGAAAGAAAAGACTTCTGGAAAGAAAATGACCGGAACTGTTTACTTTGTAAGGATCTCATGGATGATAATTTGGTTCACTATTTCTTCCAATGCCCTCTCTTAACAGAAAAACGTACTAATTTTTCCAAGCCCTAACTTTGGTCAATTTAGATACCAACACATATGTCAACTTCTCTCTTCAGCTCTGGATGATGAATTACTGATTGTTAAATTATTTAAGTTCTGCACA
Source organism: Cordylochernes scorpioides (assembly GCA_030710605.1). Lineage (NCBI taxonomy): Eukaryota > Metazoa > Arthropoda > Arachnida > Pseudoscorpiones > Chernetidae > Cordylochernes > Cordylochernes scorpioides. Next base: position 30,603,494 of record CP092882.1, read on the forward strand.
GAAGCTGGGCGCATAAGAAAGAATGCAGGGCAAAGGATACTGGAGGATGACCTATCTGTAAATAGGTAACTGAATGTGAGACAAACTTTATTTTGTTGTAAATGTTTCCTCTTCCCTCTCCTCTTGTTGATGTGTAAATACGGCGAATCCTATATGGGGCGGAATGCCCTAAATAAAGGCTTTTGTTGTTGTTGTTGATATTGAATAGCTTTAAACAGAGTTATATTTCTATGAAATATTCCAGCTATACCAAGTTAAGGTTGGAAATTCCCAAGAGAGTAAATATCTGAAATTTTTTATATTGAATGGCTGAGCAGACGAAGAGGAGATGATCCATTGTTTGATCTTCATTCTAGCACACTGAGGGAAATATCTGATTCTCTTTCAAAATTTCCCCATAGTATTCCATTGCTAATTAGGATGGTTGTTAAAGTGTCCTCATGTTAGATTCTTGGTAGAATGGAGGTCTAAATATTTGGTGCAGCACCGAGTTATTTAATTAGTTTTTTTTTTTATTGCGGGCAAGGCTTTGTGATAAATTAGAATGTGCAGAAATTCCGCTGTGAATTTTATATAGCGCAGCTGTACATTGGGTGTACAATGTAGGTTACAAAAGTGTGTGCTCTGGAAGTATATTAAACATTTATTACAAGATTTGTGATAATGCTTTTTTAAAAACCCTTAATACTAGGGCTCGAACTTTGATTAGCCGCAAGTAGGCTCGCAGCAGATTAGTCAATTCCCCATGCAAGGTGGAAAGTATGTGGGAAATAGGAAGTCATGTAATGCTATTGTTGGTAGGTTCATTGTTGAGGGATAATTGGTATATGTATATTTTAACAATGGGTAATCAATTAATTAATAAGAGTTAAAAGTAATAGAATATATGTTGATAATATACAGGAAATATTCATAAGGGTTTCATGAAATGTGGGTCATATATTATATTGTTATCTATATATTTATATAATGAGAATATATATATAAATATACATGTATATGCGAGATGTAATTGATATCAGATTACTGAATTATTACAGATAAATTAATATATTTAGTGGCTTTTGGTAGATTTTTGCTTAATAATTACAAGAAGGCTTTATATAGGAACCTGAATATTTGGCTTTCTGATTTTTTCAGTGATTTATAAATCAGATATAAAGCCTTCTTGTAATTATTAAGTTAAAAATCTATCAAAAGCCACTAAATATATTAATTGAATATAAGATTTAAAAATATTTATAAAAATTGGACCATTCATAAGTCTGAAAACTTATGCACTTGCATTGTTAATTGCAGAACATAAAAAGCAAGCAACAACAATTATTCCTGGTGCTATTTAATTAAAGTAAATTAGAAGGATGAATCCTTAACCAATTCAACATTGCATATTATTTATTATTAATAGTAATTATATGAAACAAATCTTGGTATATATGTCTACATGAAAACAACAAAAGCAATACTTAAACATTATATACATACAAGTTCCTTTTCAAACTCAGTCTCATCTATAGCCATTGTTACTCTGTAATATTCCAACACCTGGAAGCACTGGTATCATCAAAAATAAATAGCATCAATAAAAAAATTGACCTCCCAACTCAATATAACAATATCCCTGACTAATTATCTAAATATTATTAATAACTAGCGGAGATACGCGGTTTTACCCTAGTAAAGGTTTGTCTAACGAACATTTGTTAAAACAATTCTCTATAAACTTATAAAAAAAAGATATATTTTGATGATTTGAAACTCGTAAATTTGAATATCTCGAGAAAGTGAACATTTTTTCCGGTCCCTTGAGAATTACTCGATAAGTTGAATAAAATCAATATTAATTGGTTCCCTCGGTAATTGGAAGTTAAAGGAATAGTATCTTGCCTTGGAATTGTATAAATTGTATAAATAAATTGCCGTGTCATCCTGAATTTTGTCTTTCCTAATTTTCTACATTACAAAATCATCGTTTTATCTAGTGAATATTTTTTCCGGTCCCTTGAAAAATCGATAACTAACTTTGTCTTGTGCGCAATTAATAGGTAGAAAATCTTACTTTTGATAAATAATCTTTGAGATAATAAACTTAGAGTGGTAATAAAACTTATAGATAAAAAACTTGTTATCATCGTCGCAATGGGGGCGCTACTTGCGAGTTAAATCTACAAATCTGCAAATAACTCTAAGGATATTCAAGATATGCAAGAAATTATTTTTCAGAAACCTTCCCAGTACTATACTAAATAACTTCCCAAAGTTTCATGGCGTTCCAATGAGTGGTTTGGTCAGGCATAATGGACACACACACACACATACATTCATTTATATATATATACTTTACCCGATTGAATGTTTTTATTCAAATACTATTTGTTACAATTATAAATTGGAGCCGTGGATGTCACTCTTGTGAAACGTCCCGCTCCAAACTTTACATGTACATTAGGTCAGCTGGTATTACCCCTCATTTTCACCGCTAGAGGCGCGAGCGAATTGACTTTTTGTAAATATACAAAATTATAAATATAGAAGCTTCTATAGAAGATAATGATCATAATGATGATGCGCGCGCATCCGTGACAGAGATGAGGAATTGTTGAGGAAAGACGGTCGTGACTATATATGTTGATATATATATAGATTATTTCCGTGTATATAAATTTCATCCCAGTATAATATCTATTACTTTAACTATGAGCAATTTGATGCACGCCCGCGAGAACACATGCCAATAACAAAAGTTTTCAATTATTTTGTATAAAGATTATTAAGAGATTATACATAGAGTATCAGCCAGCAGTATAGTTTGCTCTAAAGCTTGCAAATTCAAAATTAAAGAAACTTTTTAACCTGATGTTTATTTTTCCTCTTTCAAATCGTAAATTGGATTGAGAGTCTGTTAAAAATTCTATACTTTCATGTGGTTTTAAGCATATATTAAAAAATTAAATTATAAAATTTGAAAGTTAATCAGGAAGTTTGCCTTTCCAGTCCATCCTGTCAATCCAGAAGTCAAAAAGTTTGTAAACTTGCATTGTCATCAGGTTCTGAAAGGTGTACAAAATTCCAGATATCTAGGTGCTCTGTAAGTATATTAAAAATTGATTGCAAGACTTATGGACAGACAGATATCGAAACATGTTAAATAAAAGCTTTTAAAAATCGAAAAAAAAAAGTTCGTAGTTAGATTTTTTTATTTAACAAGAAAATTGATTGGCCAAATATCTTGAAGCAAGCTAAATCAACATTTAATTGAATTTTGTTCCACTAGATGATTTTCTGTAATCTAAAATGCTCTTTGAGCGATCAGAGGCCTTGCTTTATGTCTGTAATTGATGTTAAAATGCCGATGTATAAATATACATACATTGAAATGTTTTAGTTATTTGCCTCGCCAACGAATTTTTGCAAGCAATAGTTTGTATTTGAATCTAATTACTTCAGAACATTGGATTTATAAAATAATAAAATATATACACAATATAAAAAGAGTGTTACATATTCTAAAACATTTTAAATATGAAAAATTAAATCTTACAAATGTACATATTCATATTTGTGAAATATATATGTTTATATTTACTTAATATAAATTTTAAAATATAGAATTATAAATTAATATCAAATATTTTTTCAAAATATCATTTTATTTTTAACCACAGAATATTATTTTAATCTAAACTTTTGACTCTGTATATTAAAGTCTTTCTGGCTACCACGTTTTAGAGCTCTTTCTTCCCGTGGTTCTTTTTCCCTTTCTTAAGTAAATATTTATAAATTTTTTCTTTTTAAGAGAAAAAATGAAAACTATTCAGTCAAGCCAGATTGTTAAGATCCCTCCTGGTGTGGAAGTTAAGGTAAAGTCCCGCAATGTTACCGTAAAAGGGCCTCGTGGTGATTTGAAGCGTAACTTCCACCACATCCAAGTTGATATGGAGCTTATTGGAAAGGACAAGCTTCGTGTTCGCAAGTGGTTTGGAAACCGCAAGGAACTTGCCACTGTTCGCACAGTTTGCTCCCATATTGAGAACATGATCATTGGAGTGACCAAGGGCTTCTTGTACAAGATGCGCAACGTGTATGCCCATTTCCCCATTAACGTGCAAGGTATTGAAGACAACAAGGTCCTAATCCGTAACTTCTTGGGTGAGAAAATCCACCGCAAAGTGCCCATGGAACCTGGTGTTGCCTTCTCCAACTCTGACATGAAGGACGAGCTCATCATCCAAGGCAATGACATCGAGGCTGTTTCACGCTCAGCAGCCAGGATCCACCAGTCCACCACTGTTAAGAACAAGGATATCCGTAAGTTCTTGGACGGTATCTATGTTTCTGAGAAGACCCACGTTGTCCAACAGTAAATAAAAGCTCTTGAAATATTCCCTTTTTTTAAATTCTAATAACTCACACATTGAATTTTTTCATCATAATTTGTTATTTGTACATAACCATTTTTATGTTGAGTAAGAATATCTATCTCTAAATGCTATGTTTTAAAATGATCTAACATATTTTTGTTAAATATAGCGTGTAAAACTATATCAAGATATATAAAAAATTTACAACTTATTAATTTAATACTAAATGCTTGCCAGCATGCTTAAGGCCCACCTCATTGCTTATCGTTATTTTAGGGCCTGCATTTGACTTCTTTCTCATGCTAATCCATATCATCCAAAAACAAGCTATTCAACCTTTGTTTTATATATAATTTGGTGATACTCATTTCAGTGGACAATTGGCAATTATAGTTTCAACAAAAATAGTTCCATTTCTAAATTGACCAAACTAATTCAATCTAGTGTTTTAATATACCTGGTAACACTAGTGGTCCACAGAAATGAGTACCTCAACAATTTAACTTTTGTAACAAATAAATTTACTGGCAATGTGTTTCTTTTCAATAAATAGCATCAAATATTATCTACAGACCATACTGCAATTATATGTTATTGAATGAGAGGGCTTGGCTCGATATATGGCAATTGAAATGTAATTATTGAAAAGAAACACATTGCCAGTAAATTATTATTTGTTACAAATTTTATGAAATTGTAATTCTAAGATAATTAAAATAAAAAAATCTAGGCAGATAGTGCCATGGAGCCAAACTTGAGTCTGGTATAATATAAACATATTCTAGTAAAAAGGAATACAGTGAGGTGTTCTCTATTCTACCTCCATGTTTGTATCTCTTCCATCCAATGCTCATTTCCCCAAAACCTTGATTTGTAAGTCAGGGTGAAAATATCTGGCTTCTTTGTTTTCTCCTGTAAAAGGGCTTTTGTTCCCAAAAGCTAGAGATTTATAAATAATATTTTTTTAAAATGATAAACACAATTTGTGGATTATATATTATAAATACTAATAAGACCAAATTCAAATAAATGGTATGCAGCATTTTGGTAACAGCGTTGTTGTCATCATCAACAAAAGTACTGAATGAGAAAATGTGTTGATAACAGTAACTATTTAAAAACCTACAAGAAAATAAAACCTAATCCAATTAGGTATCTATAATCCATATTGTGCTTCATCATATTTAAAAACATGTGATTTTTTCATTCAGTACCTTTGTCTGATGGTAAGAACACTTACTGAAACATCACACTATTTAATGTTAAAGCACAATTTGGATTATAGATCAATAATATAAGACCTAATCCAAATAAATTAATAGTGTGTGACGTTTTGGTAACAGCATTGTTACCAAAACATCACACAATTTATTTGGATTAGGTCTTCTTGTAGTACACTATTCATTTGGGTTTAAGAATTTCAAAAAGAATCTAATCCCTGGAAGCCTAATATTTTTACCTTAATCCTGATAAAGGATTATTTGGATTATAGCTACAAGAAAATAAGACCTAATCCAAAGAATCCATTTGTAATAGGTCTTCTTGTAGCTCCCTACTTCCTGTTTTGTGTCACTTGTACAAACCTCATTGTAGAACCTGGTCACAACTGTAGTTTTAAAATTGGGAAAGTTTTCAAACTAGAAAACCAACAGTATTAGGGAATAGAATAAACACTACTTATAAGGTAAGCAAGATTCAAGTTTGATTGAATTTTTGATAAAGAAAAAATTGGATGGTAGCTACAAATTGAGACAAATACACCTATCCCCCGATTTACACGGTAGATACGTTCCTGAGAAAAACGTGTAAATTGGGGGATAGGTGTACACAGAAATAAAAATAAAATGCATTGACAGGTTAAAATATGTAGTCAGCACATAAGCTCGGGATTCCTTGTGAGATGTGTACACAGCGCATGTATTCAATCACAGTAGCATTTAGTATAGTGCGATAAAAAAAAAAAAATTTGGAAAACCGTGTAAAAGCGAAAACGTGTAAAACAAGTACCATGTAAATCGGGGGATAGGTGTATGCTTTTATTAAAATGATGCTTATAAAATACTTGTTTGGTTTTGTGTGATTCTTATCTCAAACCTAAATTGTAACTTATTAAAATTTTTGTCTTAAAATTGCTTCATCATGGCACACTATGCTAGGTTTATAAACACAAGCTAATAATGAAAACACCAAAATGCGAATGTTTCTTTTTACAAAGAAATCAAACTTGTATTATATAGATGGCACGTTATGTACAAGGTAATAATATCAAATAAATAGTGTGTGATGTTTCAGTAACAGCATTGTTACCATCTTCAGACAAAAGTACTGAATGTATATTTGGATTTGGTCTTATTACCTTGTGTTTATAATCCAAATTGTGCCTTATCTATGCTAGTAAACAAGGGAGCTGGTCCTGAGACTATCTAAGGGACCAGTGTTTAACATGGCGAGGTTAGATTAGGCACTCCACAGCTGCAGTTAAGTAAGTATGTAGATGTGGTATCATTCTGACATCAGTGAGTAAGCTCTTCCCATTGAGGATCACTTGGCCAAGAAACTTGCTCAGCTGACTTCCAATATTGGAGGATACCAACAGAAACCAATTTATTATTTTATCCACACAATATACTTTGTTATTCAGCAACTTTCACCTCATGTTAATAAGGTTGAATGGTTTGTCAGTACAGTTCACCAAATGGTGATATACACTGCGTGACATTGAAAATGGAACACCAAGAAATAGTGGCCAGAAAGTGATGAAACTCGGCAGACAGAGAGAGACAGGGACGAACAATAAGTGATCTTTATTTCAAAATGATAGTCATAATACAGAGCGAGAACGGCGTCGGCTTAGTAGCAAGTAGGACCACCGCGGACGGCGATGCACACAGCAACACGTCTAGGTAGAGAGTCAATCAGAGTACGGATGGCGTCCTGAGGGATGGCTCTCCATTCCCTCTCAACCATTTGCCACAGTTCGTCTTCTGAACGCGGCTGTGGCAAGGCATGCAAACGGCGTCCAATGATGTCCCAGACGTGCTCGATTGGTGAGAGATCAGGAGAGTACGGTGGCCAGGGAAGCATCTGTACATCTTGCAGAGCTTGTTGGCTAATGCGAGCAGTGTGGGGTCGGGCGTTATCCTGCTGATAAAGGGCATTGGGTACCCCCTGAAGGTAGGGGAGTGTCACCGGTCGCAGCACATCATCAACGTATCGTTGGGCCATCATAGTGCCCTGAATACGAAGTAAAGGTGACCTGGAATCGTACGCGATTGCGCCCCAAACCATGATTCCATGTTGTCGCACGGTGGGGTGTTCCACAATTGCTGCCGGATTGGACCTTTCTCCACGTCGACGCCACACTCGTACACGGCGACTATCACTGGACAAGCAGAAACGCAACTCATCTGAGAACACGACCCTGTGCCATTCTGTCATCCACGTCGATCTAGCCCGGCACCATTCCAAACGTTGGCGCCTATTCGGTGGGGTCAATGGCAGTGTTCTTAGCGGACGGCATGATTGCAAGCCATTAGCAACCAATCGACGGGAAGTGGTTCTGGTCGAGATGGAATGATCTAGGGTGTCTTGCACATGTTGCAGGATGGCGGTACAAGTGGCTTGTGGGGCCGCCACTGCTTGTCGAAGGATACGCCGATCCACACGTGCTGACGTCACTCTGGTTGCACCGACATTCCTATAAATTGCCACATTTCCTTGTTCCAACCATCTTCTCCACAGTCGGTGCACCGTGGACGCACCAAGGTGTGTATCAGCTGCGATTTGACGTATGGACCAACCTGCCCTTTTCAGTCCGATCACCATGACCCTCGTAAAAGCGTCTGTCTGCTTGAACTGCCTCCGTTTACGATGACCTGGCATTCTGTTATTACACGTGTCTTTTAACACAAGAACAAAATTTCTACAATGATTTTCCTTGAAGAAATAACGACACAAATACTGTCCTTTCTGCAAGTTCCTTCCCTTATATCTTACTCCATGTGCGCACGAGAGCTGCGCATTTTACATCATTTGCATAACTCGGTTAGGCGCGTCTACCCTGAAATTTGCATAATTTTCTGGCCACTATTTCTTGGTGTTCCATTTTCAATGTCACGCAGTGTACCATGAGCTCAGAAGCCAATTTATTATTTTATCCACACAATGCTTTGTTACTCAGCAATTTTATTATTTTATCCACACAATATAATTTGTTATTCAGCAATTTTATTATTTTATCCACACAATATACTTTGTTATTCAGCAAGTTTCACCTCATGTTAATAAGGTTGAATGGTTTGTCAGTACAGTTCACACCAAATGGTGATATATTGCATGGGCTCAGAAACCAATTTATTATTTTATCCACACAATAATTTTTGTTACTTAGTAACTTTCACCTCATGTTAATAAGGTTGAATGGTTTGTCAGTACAGTTCACCAAATGGTGATATACCATGGGCTCAGAAACCAATTTATTATTTTATCCACACAATACTCTCTTTGTGATTCAGCAATATATTATGTTATCCACACAATATTTTTCAGAAAAAACCCAGCCATATCAACCAATAATTTATTTAACTCTCGACGTTTCATTGACCTGCTGTCAGTCTCTTCAGGAGTTAGATAAATTATTGGTTCATGTGGCTATATGTTTGTTTATATTAACAAATGTTCTTTGGAACAATATTTTGTTACTCGGCCATCTCTTGTGTTAATAAGGTTGAATGGTTTGTAATCACAGCCCTCATACCTGGCATTATAATTTGAAAAATCTGAAAATATTTTTAAAATGGACCACATTGACTTCTGAATAACTCATAATGTGCACATGCACACAAGTGACCAAAAGTATTCTTATATTTGGAAGTGTTTATATTTTATATGTCCAGTTTAATTTGTACCTGTCCCATGACTAAATTTCTAAACCTAATTCGACTATTTGGCCTTGATAAAGCACAATTTGGATTATAGATTATAGCTATAAGACCTAATCCAAATAAATTAATAGTGTGTGACGTTTCGGTAAGAGCATTGTTACAGAAACATCCCACACTATTAATTTATTTGGATTAGGTCTTATTTTCGTGTATCTATTTGGTCTGGTTACCTTTTAAATGTTGTAAATGTTCAAATGAAGGTACATGAAAGAATGGATTCGTAAAGATATCAGGAGGTGTTGTACTGCCTGTTTGTTGGCTGTGTTCTACCAGTCATTGTGTGGAAGGTTTCAAAACTAGCTACCAGCTTGCTTACAAGTGGATTTACAGGATTGTAGTACAAACTCTTGTACCACTGCTCATTTATATTGATGGACTAAAACAAATTTTTAAACACAAGATAATAAGACCAAATTACAGGTAAACTTGTCTATAGCGCCCCCTCTTGGGACTCACCAAAATAGGGGGCTATAGAGTGGAGGTGCTGTAAACAGGTCACTTTTAATGTAAAATGTTTTCATTTTAATGTTTAAAACTGGGCGCTATAGAGAGGAAGGCGCTATTTAGAGGGGGCGCTATAGACAGGTTTAACTGTATTTGGATCGTCTTATTACCTGGTAATCTATAATCCAAATTGTGCCTTATCAACAGAGCATTTTGTTTTATAGATGTCTATAATGATCATTGCATACCTTTGCTGTGGAGCAGAACTTGTTATCTCTTCACAACTTTTACTACACAACTACTAGCAGAATGACCTGGGCAACACCCGGGTTTTACCCGAGGACATTTTTCCCAGTGTGCGTTTTAAAGATATAAAAATAAAAATGTAAATTTTCCCAATGATATTTGAAAATTGTATTACAGTTAAACCTGTCTATAGCGCCCCCTCTTGGGACTCACCAAAATAGAGTGCTATAGAGATGGGGTGCTATAGACAGGTCACTTTTAATGTAAATCGCATCATCGTACTACATATTTAAAATTGGGCTCTATAAAGAGGGAGGCGCTATTTAGAGGGGGTGCTATAGACAAGTTTAACTGTATTTTGATTTTTATATGAATATATTTTAAATCTAACATAAATATCAATGAAAAAACAATAGAAAAAAATAAAAGATAAGTGGGTCAGGTGTTGATATTAAAAATAAAGAAGGCATCTCCTGACCACGAGCACATGTGCTTTTTAGATGGCAGAGCGCCACCTAGTGGGAAGCCATTGGGACCAAAAAAAATCTTTTTGGTCGCAGTGGTTACAGCCTTCTCCACGCGGACGAGCGCCAACAGCGCGAAACGTGTTCGTGGATGGCTTTTCTTTATTTATCAAGAAATTGGGTTGGCCAAATATCTCGGAGCAAGCTAAATAAACGTTTAGTTTATTTTTGTTCCACTAGATGGCGCTCTGCCATCTAAAAAGCACATGTGCTCGTGGTCAGGAGATGCCTTCTTTATCTATATATATAAAATTGAATGTCTGTCTGTGTGTGTGTGTCCTCTATGGATTCAAAAACCATACATCCAATCGCCGTGAAATTTTGGGATATTATTAGGTGTATCCCCGGAAAGGTTTACGAAAAATAATTTCTTGAATATCTTAAATATCCTTAGAGTTATTTGCAGATTTGTAGCTTTAACTCGCAAGCAGCGCCACCTTGCGACGGAGTTAGGCTTAGGTCTGCCCCCCCACCGAGAAAATGTAGTCCGGCCGCCGGCCAAAGTTCCCACCGACCAATCAGAGGGATCCCCGGAATCTCCCCCCCCCCCCGTCCGGCCACCGGCCGGTTGTTGGACAGTCCAAGTTCCCACCGACCAATCAGAGGGATCAAGAGGTCCTGGCGCGCGGGGGCAGAGTTGGTGACACAGCTGTGAAAAGTAGACAAGAAAAAAGCCTCGCGGGTGACCTCCGGGAACTACGTCCATCTTCCATAAACGACCATGATTCGGGTATTTTTGAAGGGACCGGGAAAATATGTTCACTAGATAAAACGATGATTTTGTAATGTAGAAAATTAGGAAAGACAAAATTCAGGATGACACGGCACACAGGGACCGGGAAAAAATGATCACTTTATCGAGAGATTCACGACCATGATTTTATTCAACTTATCGAGTATTTTTCAAGGGACCGGGAAAATATGTTCACTAGATAAAACGATGATTTTGTAATGTAGAAAATTAGGAAAGACAAAATTCAGGATGACACGGCACACAGGGACCGGGAAAAAATGTTCACTTTATCGAGAGATTCAAATTTACGAGTTTCAAATTATCAAAATATATCTTTTTTTTTATAAGTTTATAGAGAAATGTTTTAACAAATGTTCGTTAGACAAACCTTTACTCGGGTAAAACCTCGGGCAAAGCCGGGTACATCCGCTAGTTTTTAATAAATATCAATATATTTGATGATAGCAAATGATTTCTTGCCCCTACGCCATCATTACGTCTTATGTCACTGTGTGAAATTGCCCGCGCCACCCCCCCAATGGATCATACATTAGAAACACAAAGCAATAAGATTTGGTCTTATTTACCTCGTGTTTCATAAAAATTTATTTAAGCATACCACCAAAAGATTAGAGGCTTAGACATTGTCATTAATTTTTATATGGAATAGAGATCTAGCGGATAATGAAAGTTTTTTTTTTTTAATTCCTGATAAAGCACAATTTGGATTATAGCGATAAGAAAATAAGACCTCATCCAAATAAATTAATAGTGTGTGATGTTTTGGTAACAACGCTGTTACTGAAACATCGCACAGTATTATTTTTTTTGGATTAGGTCTTATTTTTTGTTGGTTTAAATTCCTGTTAGAAGAACTGAATGTTTGAGCTTTAGCAGGATTGAGTGATACGATCAGGTTTCCTTTTATATCCATTGTTTGACCACCAAGGATTTTTTAAATTCTAAGTATTTTAACACACTACCTTTCTTTTTAAATATATAGTTAAACCTGTCTATACTGCCCCCTCTAAATAGCGGCTCCCTCTCTATAGCGCCCGATTTCAACCCTTAGTTACTCGCGCCAATTTTACTGACGTTAGTACTCGCGTGGGGTCTCGTAGACCCCAATATTCTACAATGGATAAAATACTTTAAAAATAAAATATTGATATAATTTTTGATTGCATCCGAAAGAATACAGTCTCTACTTTACAAATATACCAATAAATTATAAAAATTACATTATTAATTATTTTTATCTGATAAAATTGGTGATATGGCAAAAAATCTAAACTATCAACATATACGAACAATTTCCTTAAAAATATGAATGAAAATCTAAATTATTCTTGTGCACACTTCTTGTAAGTGTTTTTGCGTGTTCAATATAAATGTGTTTAGTGCATTTAACACATATAATTTTGCATTTTCGGTTTTGAAGCGATCACAAAATTGGCAACACTTCCGTTTTGCTGACGATGACCCTGGCTGATTTTCTTCCCGAAGAAACACAAGAGAACTTTATATCTGTCAATTAATTATAACATTTTAGGACTTACTTGTTGTGGCTAATCTGTAGAAGAATGTGTAGATATGTTTTTGGTATATTTTTTAGCGGAAAAAAATTATTTTCCCGTTTTTGTAGATTTGGATCAATTAGCCCAATTGCAATCTCTTCAAAAAACGATTTCCTTTTTAATATTTCAAAATTTTTGTTCATTTTATATATAACTTCTGTTGAAACATTGATGAAATATAAGGAGGCACAATGGCCATCTCCTTGTCCTCCTACTTACTGTGGAATTTTACACAATTGATCAACTACATCTGATTTTGTTTCATTGCAATATCTTCAACCAGATTCAGAATCTATTTGTTTTGTGTAGTCCATGATTGAAATTGAAATAACTGCTTTGGACTTTTTTGTTGTACATATGAAACCAGTGTACTCTCTCTATCCTTGAAACCAAAAATGGAAGAGTGAGTTGAACGTAGCTTTTGTAGCAAAATATTGTGCGTAATTTTCATTTTTATTTTATTCATTGTTTCTAAAAAACTAATTAGTCAAAGATAAAGGATATGAATTATTGCAGAGCTATAAGTCAGCTTACCTATTTCCCCATGCTTGAAAATTGAAGTTACGTTATTACTCGCACAGGGTCCAATGGACCCCAACTCCATTGTATTGTATATTATAGGGCAACAAAATTAAGTTAATATAGGTTTACATATTCATTGTCATATAAAATTAAGCTACTAAAGTTTTGATCTCTATATTTTTTATAGAATTCTAGATATTTAATGAAATAAGTGTGTCTGGGGTCTATCAGACCCCGCGCAAGTACTTAAGGGTTAAATACGTAGTACGATGCGATTTACATTGAAAGTGACCTGTCTATAGCTCCCCTCTCTATAGCACCCTATTTTGGTGAGTCCCAAGAGGGGGCGCTATAGACAGGTTTAACTGTTGTATAATTAAAAGCTATTTAAATATTAATATTAGTTTTATATGTTTAAAAAGAAAAAAGCATCGTTTGTTTCACTTCTCTCCCATTGATAAAGTTTTACATCTACTTGGCCCCAAAGGTAACATCCATTGATGGTTTAATACAAAGCAATAATGCACCATCTATATATAACAAGTGAAGACATTAAGATGCGAATGTTTCTTTTCACAAATAAAATGAACTTCTACTGCCCTCTTACTGCGATAGAAAAAATATTGGCGGTGAACCCTCCCAGCAGTTTGGTGTCTTAATGTTTTCATTTGTTATATAGCACGTTATTGCTTTATATTATTTATGCCTAACTGTCCTTATTGTTTGCGGAAGAGCATTGCTCGATGCAAATATTTAAATGTACTTCTACTGTCCCAAAAGTTTATGTCCATAGTTTCTCAAATACCATTTCTCTAAGATTCCACCCTTCAGTATAAAAGCAGAATGATCTAATAACATTTTAGAGCTCTAAAGAAACAGTCTGGTAGATTACATTGGCAAAACTGCTGGGAGGGTTCACCACTGATGAGCCAATCCCTCCCAGTATTTTTTCATCACAGTAAGGACAGTAGAAGTTTGATTTATTTGTGAAAAGAAGCATTCATGCTTTCATTTGTTATACCATTGATGGTTTGGTAATTATATTTCTACCAATAGAGCATTTAAGCAACTTATTTAAAACAGAGAATTGGTCTTGACTCATCGGGTGCCTTGATTTAAAAAAAAAATATTTTTTCCTACCTGAAGGTTAATAGTCAGGAGGTCTTTCCCTGGCTACAGTGTAACATGTCGCTCACTCACTCTGATCATCAATTTACATGTAGACATTATTTCTTAGGGGACATGTGTTACCAATGTTATGGTGATACCTTGGTGAATCCATAGAGGGTCCTTATTTCAAATAGACCTCTCATAAGTAATCCCTCACTGTACTAACACAAGCTCCATTAAGAAGATCACCTTCAGGAGAGGCCATGTCTTTTCAGGTTTGTTTATATTGCTTTATCATTCGATTGACCTTGCTGTGTAGCAAGACTAAATAAATAGTTAAATCCTGTTATAACAACACTTTCATCAAAATTTTATGTTGCCATGAAAATGTTTGAAACTGTGATCTAGCCAATTCTAAGCCTTTACTTATATAACAGTATAACCTTGTTAATTTGACACACGCAAATTCGACACTATACCTTAATTCGACCTTATTCTGATGTCTCGACCTCCGGCCTATCAAATAACAAACTAATTCGACAGTATCGATAATACGACAGTTTCGATAGTTCGACCATTTTAAAATTCAAATTTCGACAGTTGAATTTTTTTTTTTTACATACAACTTTACCGCTAAAATGGTATTACGGCGGTGGCGACGATCAGCGGGCGCTGATTGAATCGCGCCGTGCGCTTTTGTTTTCAGTTAGTTGAAGTTTCACTTTGCAGTGCCGTTGTGCAATGTCGCGAGTGTTATTTTTTTTTTACGCTGAAATTTAGGCTTCGTGTGCTAATTAATATTATTTTCTTTTCAATTTTCAGCATTGAAATATTTTTGTTATTTTAAAATTTACAAATAATTTTCTTTTAAATAAATAAATCTTCATAAAATATGTAGCCACAATGATTATGATAACATTTTATTTCAATATTCCATTTCTGTTATTATAAAAGATTTAAACACAAAATCAATAACACCTGCAGCAGCAGTGGATGCCTTTAATACAATAAAAAACTTTGTTATTTAAAACACACTCCAGAGGAAGAAAGACATGCATGTTTTTTTTTTAAATAGACCATCTGGAATACATCCTGAATAGGATTTCAGTGCAAAAACAGACATCTATAAAGGAATTTTTTAAAAGATCTTCATTATTATTTTTAAATTATATTTTTAAATTTTCTTTTTGTTTTTTTTTTTATTTTTTTCCTTTCAACTGCTATATTCTTCAATTAGAATAAAATATTATTTGTAATTATTTATGTTTCAAAAATATGTATTATTGCCATTTTGTCCCTGATACTAAAAGTTAATCATGAAAATATATGTACGTATAGTTGACATTTATAGTTATAATGACTAAATATTTGTATGATGATATTTGAAACAGATTAATAAATTTTAACAGATAATATTTTCTTCAATTTTGACAGTTTTTAGCTTATAATTCCAAGGGTTTCCTTTGTCTCACTGCTTTGTTCTTATGCATACCTCTGGTGAATCCTGTATAGGGTCAGTGACCCTTAATAAAGGCTTTTTGTTGTTGTTGCTTATAATTCCAAGGAGGTTGGAGATAAAAACCAATTTTTTTATTCCTTCCCATTTTTTAGGTCATGAACAATTTGCTGAAAAGTTTTTTTTTTTGCTTATCCCTAGTACACGTGGTACAGGCCATGATAATCATGGTGGGTAGTTAGCGACTGCTTTTACTGTAAGTCCACCACATGTCTACACATGTGAAAAGCAGTTCGACTTTTCTCTTACAAATGTGCCAGAGCCCCGTTTGGTTACTTGCACTCGCTGGTGGGGTTGGACTTTTGCAAGAATCGGGGGCCATTGGAGCATTTTTTTTTTTAAACAGAAAAAAGTGTCCAATGCGGGAATCGAACCCGGGTCGTAGTGGTCGAAACCAAACGGTCTAACCAGCCTTCCACCGACCCTTCTGAGTTGAAATTGTGTAGCACACAACACATTAAAAAAAAAAAATTATCCCATGTATATTATACAAGGTCATGGAGACTATTGATTAGATATAATAGCTTCACTTCAATTGATTGAAATCTCCTGGACATTAATTAAACATATCACTGTGCAATAAATTGATAAAGAGGGAGCAATCCCTCGAAATATTTTAAGAAAAAATTTCTTTTTAAATTTTTTTCTTTACAGATCCAGGTACGCCCTTTTATATAATCTTAATTAATGGATCACCTTTTGACTCAAATTAATGAAACAATTATAAAAGTTTACAGAGATGAGTTTCTTTTTATTTATTAAAACTGTCTCCGTCTCAAGTTATCTCTGCCCTTCTACAAGAAAATATATTTAATGAATAAAACACTGCCTGATGCCAAACTTTGGCAGAGATGCCCAAAAGCTTGAAACAGTTTAAATAAAATATAAAAAACTCACATCTCTGGAAACTTTTTTAATTATTTAATAGATGTAATAGCTGAGTAAAATTAAGCAGGCCTCCAGGGAAAAGTGTATTTTCAAAGCATTTTTATTCTCTAGCTTTTAGGCATGGACACCTACTTGGTATACCAGGTTTTCTTCTGTAGAAGGGCGTCTGTGCCTGAAACCTTGAGAATAATAAAAATGTTTTGAAAAGAAACTTTTCCCTGAAGGCCTGCTCAATATTGATACAAGGGATTATTTAATTGAGATGTAATAGCTGTTGATTCTCTCTCTGGTAGTGATGTTCTGGGGGCCCCTATCTAACAGCCACTTCCACCACCATGGAGACTCCTTATACTGAAACACAGACATTGTTATAAGATACAATTTGGATTATAGATTAGAAATACATGGTAATAAGACCAATTCCAAATAAATGAATAGTATGCGATGTTTTGGTAACAATGTTACCAAAAATTTGCATACTATTTATTTGGATTTGGTCTTATTACCTTGTGTTAGCCATCTATTTATATGGTGATTGTGACTAATGAAGTTCTATATACTATTGTTCAAATGTTGTTGCACTGTAATGTGATTAGTTTGTTTAACTAATTGTGCTTAATCCAGATTCCTGGAGTGTATAGGTGTGTTTAAGTCAAAAGACCAATGGTTTGAAAATGAGGTCTATTAGTGGTGTTGCAGAAACAAAACTAATACAGTAGAACCTCCAAGAGAGGACACTCGCACTAGAGGACACCTCTTGATAAAGGACAGTTTTCATTTGCAAAATTACCATTTTTACAATTTAGCAACTCTCTGGTAAGAGGACACCACTCCCTAAAGGACACTTTGGCTCTGCAACTAGGTGTTATTTACAGGGAGGTTCTACTGTAGTGTGTGTATGTGTGTGCATCTATGCTGAACATATAAGAAAGTATTTAAACTTCCATCTATATAGAAGAAAGTCTTTAAGAAAACCTATAATTTAATACATGAGCAGACACCTCTATACAAAGAACAGTTCCTAGATTACCATCCTTACCAATTAGCTGAACTCTGGTAAAAGGACCGCTCTCTCTAAAGGACACTTTGCCTCTGCAACTAGATGTTGTCTTTTAGAAAAAGGTTCTACTGTAACAAGACCAAATAAATATGTTTTAGTAACAGCGCATTGTTAAACATGTATAAATTGGCCTCCTACAAGTCAACCTTAGCTGTTGGGGTGTAGTCTACATCAGATTCAAGGATAGAGTAAATTTCCAAGTTGTAAATTAGGTAGGGGGCCCCAGACACTCTTGTGTGGTCACCAGATGATCCATGTGAATAGTCTTCATGACAATACGAAGGTGAGAAGTTATCATTTGACCCAAATATGGCATTCAAATCACCAAAAGATCATGTTTCCTTCCTACATGTGCAGTCATTAGTTCGTAGGACAAGTTTCAACTTGTTTGCTCATTTAGTTTGTGTAAACGAGTCTTTACAGTACATGTCTTTTGCATGCTTAATTAAAATGGATAAACTTGAATATCGTGTAGGTATTAATTAAATTTTCATTTTGGATGGATTAACCCTTAAAAAATTCATCCGAAGTTAACAAAAGCTTACAGGATCTCTGCTCCTTCAAATTTAACCGTTAAAAAGTAGGTGATAGAATATAAACGTGGTTGCACATTGCTTGAAGATGACCCGGGTGAAAGGCAGCCAAAACTTCAACCACACCGGAAATTATTGAAAAGATGCACAAATATTGTGTTGGATGTAGATAGGCATGTAAAGTTGTGTGAGATAGCTAAGGCCTTGGGAATATGGAAGAAAGGATGTGAAAAATCTTGCACGAAGAATCGGGGATGAAAAAGCTCTGCGCAAGGTGGGTGCCGCATTTGCTGAATGCAGATCAAATGCGCAAACGACATTCGCAGCAATGTTTGGATTTGAGGAATCTGACTGACTTTGTGCAGCAATTTGTCACCATGGAAGAGACATGGGTCCACCACTACATGCCAGAAACCAAACAGTAGTCGAAGCATTGAGTGGAAGCTGGTGCTTCAGCGCAAAAGAAAGTGAAGTCCTACGCATCTCTTGGAAAGGTCATGACCAGTGTGTTGTGGGGTGCCTAAGGGAACCTCTTAATTAATTACCTTGAAAAAGGCAGAACTATTACAGGTGAATATTACCCTAATTTTCTTGACCACCTGGGTGTCAAAATTTGCGAGAAGAGGCCTGGCTTGAGGAAGAAAAAAATCATCTTTCACCAGGACAATGAACCTGCTCACTAAAGTGTGTTGGCAATGAGAAAAATGCAGGATTTGAGGTACTATTTGCTTGGCCAACCTCCCTATTCTCCTGAATTGGCACCCTCAGACTTCCATCTCTTCCCACACCTGAAGAAATTTGTTTCAGGAAAGCGCTCCGCATCCAATGAAGAAGTTGAGAAGGCTGTAGATGAATATTTTAACAGTCTTCCAGGCTCTCATTTCCAGGAAGGAATACTGATATTGGAGAAACGCTGGACTAAATGTGTTGAAGTCAAGGGAGATTATGTAGAAAAATGTTTTTTAAAAACTGAAAATCAGTCTTTGGAGCTGAGAAATTTTAACCTTACCCTCGCATGATGACAATCAGGAATAATAAAGATAGAAACACATAGCAATTTATCTATTGCCATATGGAATATTTTCAATCTGAAGCAGACTAAAGCTATTGAGGTCAATAGAGGCCTATTTGCCAATTGTAAAAAATGCTCTAAAAAAAAAGTTTTGTCTATTTTTTTTTAAAATTACATTTCAAAACCTATACAAGGTTTATTTTATTATTTATTTACAATATAGCAATACCAAATATGAAACGTAAGGTAACAACACCAAATCCAAATTAATAGATTTGTGAATGAATTTGGTTTTGTTATTACAGTCGAACCTCTTTAATTCAACACCCCAAGGGATCAGAGCTTTCGGTTGAATTAAAGGAAGTGTTGAATTAAGGTGAGATGATTAGGTAATCATCTAACTCGCTAAAATAATATTTTTTTAAAATAGCCTTGTAATATAAATTAATGATATTAATTGAAACCATTGTGTGTTTTTATTTTATTTTCATGATTAACTTTTAGTATCAGGGACAAAATGGCATTAATACATATTTTAGAAACAAAAATAATTGTAACAAATAAATTTACTGGCAATGTGTTTCTTTTCAGTAATATAATCAAATATTAACTCTACAGACATTAAAATATTAAATATAATATATTAAATAATATTTTATTCTAATTGAAAAATATAGCAGTTGAAAGGAAATAAATATGGTAAATAAAAATAAAATTTTAAAATATTATTTAAAAATTATCATGAAGATCTTTTAAAAAATTCCTTTATAGATGTCTGTTTTTGCACTGAAATCCTATTCAGGATGTATTCCAGACGGCCATTTTGAAAAAACATGCATGTCTTTCTTCTTCTAAAATGTTTTTTTAATAAATAAATTTTAATGTATTAAAGTCATCCACTGCTGCTGCAGGTATTATTGATTTTGTGTTTAAATCTTTTATAATAACACAGAAATGGAATATTGAAATAAAATGTTATCATAATCATTGTGGCTACATTTTATAAATATTTATTTATTTAAAAAGAAATTATTTATAAATTTAAAAATAGCTAAAATATTTCAATGTTAAAAATAAAAAATAAAAATTATTATTAGTTAGCGCATGATGCCGAAATTCCCGCGTAAAAAAACAACAATAACACCCGCGAAATTGCGCAACGGCACTGCAAAGTGAAACTTAAACTAACCAGAAACCAAAAGTGCGCAGGCGCGATCCGATCGGCGCCCGCCGTAATACCGTTTAGCGGTAAAGTTACATGTAAAATAACATTCAACTGTCGAAATTCGAATTTTAAAATGGTCGAACTATCGGAACTGTTGTATTATCGATACTGTCGAATTACGGTTTGTTATTTGATAGGCCGGAGGTCGGGACATCGGAACATGGTCGAATTATCGCCGAGTGTCGAATTGGGGTGTGTCGAATTAACGAGGTTATACTGTATTTGTTACTAAATTCTAATCGAAATTATACATTATCTATGATCTAATAATAGAATTTTATGTGATGTTTCTGTAACAGTGTTGTTACTGAAAATCATGCATAATGAATAATGCATAATGAACCTCTAAAAATTTTTGGCTTTCAAATTGTAGGATATACTATGTTGATATAAATGGCTTACATAAAATTTTATAGATATATTTTATATTATGCGAGTATTTCTGGGTCTTGCCCTTTACCAACCTCTATTTAAAAAGGGCAAGTATCCTAAAAATGTTATCAAAAATATTGTTGCGTTGGTACTCTCTCTGACACTGTGTACTTTTGTCTAGTCAGGATGTTACATAGACATGACACTTGAGTTCAGGAAGAGATGCAGCAAATCTATGGCTTATTAAAGTGGTACTAATTCGAAGGAATACAATAAGTAGGATTTGGCTTCAATTTCTGCCTTTTCTTTAATGCTGTGGATGTCACTCTTTTCTATGCCTAACACAGTCCACTTGGGACTTGTGTCAGTCCTCTTTGTTAAGACACTGTCCATTAACTTGCAGAATGCTTCACACAGTCTACGTATGGCCACTGACTTGCAGACTACTTCACACACAGTCCACGTCTGGCCACTGACTTGCAAACTGCTCCACACACAAACCACGTCTGGCCACTGACTTGCAGACTGCTCCACACACAGTCCACGTCTGGCCACTGACTTGCAGACTGCTCCACACACAGTCCAGGTCTGGCCACTGACCTGCAGACTGCTCCACACACAGTCCATGTCTGGCCACTGACCTGCAGACTGCTCCACACACAGTCCAGGTCTGGCCACTGACCTGCAGACTGCTCCACACACAGTCCACGTCTGGCCACTGACCTGCAGACTGCTCCACACACAGTCCACATCTGGCCACTGACCTGCAGACTGCTCCACACAGTATACGTCTGGCCACTGACCTGCAGACTGCTCCACACACAGTCCAGGTCTGGCCACTGACCTGCAGACTGCTCCACACAGTATACATCTGGCCACTGACCTGCAGACTGCTCCACACACAGTCCACGTCTGGCCACTGACCTGCAGACTGCTCCACACACAGTCCACGTCTGGCCACTGACCTGCAGACTGCTCCACACACAGTCCACGTCTGGCCACTGACCTGCAGACTGCTCCACACACAGTCCACGTCTGGCCACTGACCTGCAGACTGCTCCACACACAGTCCATTTCTGGCCACTGACCTGCAGACTGCTCCACACACAGTCCAGGTCTGGCCACTGTCCTGCAGACTGCTCCACACACAGTCCATGTCTGGCCACTGACCTGCAGACTGCTCCACACACAGTCCAGGTCTGGCCACTGTCCTGCAGACTGCTCCACACACAGTCCATGTCTGGCCACTGACCTGCAGACTGCTCCACACACAGTCCACGTCTGGCCACTGACCTGCAGACTGCTCCACACACAGTCCACATCTGGCCACTGACCTGCAGACTGCTCCACACACAGTCCATGTCTGGTCACTGACCTGCAGACTGCTCCACACAGTATACGTCTGGCCACTGACCTGTAGACTGCTCCACACACAGTCCAGGTCTGGCCACTGACCTGCAGACTTCTCCACACACAGTCCACGTCTGGCCACTGACCTGCAGACTGCTCCACACACAGTCCAGGTCTGGCCACTGACCTGCAGACTGCTCCACACACAGTCCACGTCTGGCCACTGACCTGCAGACTGCTCCACACACAGTCCATGTCTGGCCACTGACCTGCAGACTGCTCCACACACAGTCCACGTCTGGCCACTGACCTGCAGACTGCTCCACACACAGTCCATGTCTGGCCACTGACCTGCAGACTGCTCCACACACAGTCCAGGTCTGGCCACTGACCTGCAGACTGCTCCACACACAGTCCAGGTCTGGCCACTGACCTGCAGACTGCTCCACACAGTATACGTCTGGCCACTGACCTGCAGACTGCTCCACACACAGTCCAGGTCTGGCCACTGTCCTGCAGACTGCTCCACACACAGTCCATGTCTGGCCACTGACTTGCAAACTGCTTCACACACAGTCCACGTCTGGCCACTGACCTGCAGACTGCTCCACACACAGTCTACATCTGGCCACTGACCTGCAGACTGCTCCACACACAGTCCAGGTATGGCCACTGACCTGCAGACTGCTCCACACACAGTCCAGGTCTGGCCACTGAGAGCAGACTGCTCCACACACAGTCCAGGTCTGGCCACTGACTTGCAGACTGCTTCACACACAGTCCACGTCTGGCCAATGAATTGCAGACTGCTCCACACTCAAACCACGTATGGCCACTGACTTGCAGACTACTTCACACAGTCTACGTCTGTCCACTGTCTTGCAGACTTCTTCACACAGTTTATGGACTAAATCCCACCCTGGACTGACAAGGGCCATTAGCACAAACCCATGGTCTCAAGGTGGCTGCTTCTCAAGTTGTCAAAGTTGGTATTGTGGCTTTGTCACTAACCCAATGATGTTTATTTTGACAGGAGAGGGGGGTGGCAAATTTTTATCCAGTTTTCAGTTTTATTTCACTTCTTTGCTTCATCATTGTTCAGCCTTTCTTCACTTTTATGCTTCCTCATTGTTTAGCTTTTTTCACTTCTCTCCTTATCATTGTTCAGCTTTTCTTTACTTTTTTGTTCATCATTGTTTAGCTTTGTTTCTCTCCATCATTGTTCAGCTTTCTTCACTTTTGTGCCTCATCATTCATCAACTTTTTCACTTTTATGCTTTATCATTGTTCCTCTTTTCTTCACTTTTATCTTCATCATTTTTCAGCTTTCTTCACTTTTATGCTTCATCATTCTTCGACTTTTTTTTCACTTTTATGTTCATCATTGTTCAGCTTTTCTTCACTTCTCTGCTTCATCATTGTTCAGCTTTTCTCCACTTTTCTCCTTCATCATAGTTAAAGGGGTTCGGTGGAAGGATGGTCTAAACCTTTGGTTTTCGACCGCTACGACCCGGGTTCGATTTCCGCATTGGACACTTTTTTTGTTAAAAAAAAAAAAAGAAATGCTCCAATGGCCCCTGATTCTTTTAAAAGTCCAACCCCACCAGCGAATGCAAGTAACCAAACGGGGCCCTGGCACATTTGTAAGTTTTTTTCTACAGGTAAACTCCGTATAATTGGTACAATTGTATAACGAATCACAAGTTTTACGAAGGAGCTTCTTTATTTATACTTGTGCTAGCTTTCGAACCTTTCGGTTCTTCAACAGGCGTGGCTAGTATGACTATACTAACAGGGTATAAGCGCGCTTGAGCCATTATATACAACATATAAAATTTACATGTGAATATAATTAAA
Source organism: Cordylochernes scorpioides (assembly GCA_030710605.1). Taxonomy (NCBI): domain Eukaryota; kingdom Metazoa; phylum Arthropoda; class Arachnida; order Pseudoscorpiones; family Chernetidae; genus Cordylochernes; species Cordylochernes scorpioides. Next base: position 30,627,767 of record CP092882.1, read on the forward strand.
ATAGAAATAGGAATTATGACTATGAAATATAAAATAAAACTATGCAAATGAACTTAAAGATTTTAAAATTTAGATAAAATTTTGGAAAATATACGCTAAAAGTTAAGTAAAATTATGATATTCACTGTATGCAAGTAGTGCGACACTATAAAATTTGTAAAGTTTAAAACCTGTATAATTTAAAACACCTCAACACAGAAAAGCCCAGCTGGGGTCCACTCCAACCCGACCACTATTGAGATATTATATGATATATTTCCGGTAGATCTATTTTCCTATTGATGCTGTTTGTTTGTGTTGATATGATAGATTCCAGTACCAATCTGTGCTGCTTATTGTTTATGTGTTGATATAGGACTTTGGGATGATCTAAGTTAAAGTTATGGCCAGTGTTTGAAATATGTTGGTATATAAGTGACTTCGGGTCTCTATTGTTTATGTTTTGTTTGTGTTCGGTGATTCTGATATACGCGGTTTTCTTTCTGGACATCCTCATTATTCGCACTCCACACAGATTACACACAGCAGTTTATCACAAAAAGAATATCCCACCCCTATACACCCATTTCTCCTCCAATAGCCCGATATCCTATAAAATAAATACAGTCAGGACCTTAACCAAAAGAATACATACACATTGCTCATTACCTATATTCAAAGCCATAGAAAAAAACAGAATTACCACCCTTCTAACCACTGCAGGATACCCGGGAAAATTCATAGATAAACACACGTTTGATTCCACTGCTCCGAGGACCTCCACGACTTATAGAGCCGTTTGCTATCTTCCATATTCCTCGTTCTCTGTTACCATTTCCAGAATCCTTCGCCCATATGGCATCCAAGTTTATTTTAACAGGGGATCTTGCTGCCCTTCTCAGGAATCCTATCACCAAAGCAGACACACCCAGCAATCCCATCCACTCCACCGGAGCAGTATATGCTCGGGTGTGTGGTCGGGTTGGAGTGGACCCCCGCTTGGCTTTTCTGTGTTGAGGTGTTTTAGATTATACTGGTTTTAAACTTTACAAAATTTTAAAGTGTCACACTACTTGCATACAGTGAATATCATAATTTTACTTAACTTTTAGCGTATATTTTCCAAAATTTTATCTAAATTTTAAAATCTTTAAGTTCATTTGCATAGTTTTATTTTATATTTCATAGTCATAATTCCTATTTCTATTTTAATTATATTCGCATGTAAATTTTATATGTTGTATATAATGGCTCAAGCGCGCTCATACCCTGTTAGTATAGTCATACTAGCCACGCCTGTTGAAGAACCGAAAGGTTCGAAAGCTAGCACAAGTATAAATAAAGAAGCTCCATCGTAAAACTTGTGATTCGTTATACATTTGTAAGTGCAAAGTCGAACTGCTTTTCACATGTGTAGACATGTGGTGCACTTACTCACCTACTTCTACCCACCATGAAGATGATGGCTTCTACCACATGTACTAGGGATAAGCAAAATAAAATCATAGTTAAGATTTTCTTCACTTATGGTTGTTTGGTGAAGGAATGGTATAAACTGCTTATTTACAACAACCACAATCCAGGATCGATTCCTGCTTCAAGCACTTTTTTTCTATAAAAAAAATTGCCTTAATGTTCTTGCATTCTTGAAAAGGGCAAACCCACCAGTGAGTTCAAGTAACCAAACTGGGTTCTGGCACTTTGTAAGAGCAAAAAAATAGTCAAACTGCTCTCTATATGTACAGACTTATAGTAAAATCAGTCTTTTACTACCTGCCATGATTATCATGGCCTATATCATATTGTTGTGTGTCAACAGGTAGCCCATACCTATATGTGATTGTGAATTTATTTTTGATTGTTTGTAAGCCCACTATGTTCTATTTTGTTAAAAATATTTTTATTTATTATTTTCATTGAACATACTTTGTCATAATCTCAGAAACACACCACAGAGATAACAAGGAGGATTGTACTGACACAACTGTTTATGTGGCTACATCAGCCAGGTCTTCTATGGCTTCACCCAGACTGTACTGCTTTTCAAGCTGAACTCTTAGCGATTCTCCGGGGAGCTCAAATCGCAAAGACTAGTCCAACCAAAACATCAGTGACCATTACCTTGGACTGTAGATCCGCTTTAGCAGCTATCTGCTCTTCAGGACCAACACGTACATCGCTAGTGGCAAATATAATAAAAGTCCTTAACAGAGCTCCTTACATCAGGCTGTGTTGGGTACCCGGACACACTGGAATCAATGGCAATGAACTAGCAGACAGTGCAGCAAAAATTGCCGCTACTTCTGTTCTACCACACTCATACTCCACCCTGCCTTGAACTCATGCTCGAAACCTAACACATAAGGCTGCTCTATCATCAAGGACTGTATTATATTCCCAAGACCATTCGACCAGATCCCACTCCAGGCCACTCCAAGCCATCTCAAATATCTGCCAAGAATCCGCCATGGAGAGGCCCCCACCACCATCCTTATGGGTCATGGTCATGTACTGGCAGACATTACACGTGTACATCCCGAAACAGACCCTACCTGCATCCACTGTTCAGAAGAGCCTCAGATAGCCGATCATCTCTTCAGCTGTCCAGCATTCCTAAGACATAGGATGCAAACAGCTATCCTGCTTGGACTGACCCACTTCAATCTTAGATCTATGGCCAGCCTTCTAGACTGAACCTCAGCATAGAATTTTCTGGCCAACTGGTTCAACTCAGCAATCAAAACAGGACGCGAGTAAAAGCGCTCAACACTAGTCCATACTAGTGAGCTGGACTTCCCGGGTAGTTGGCGGTCCAGGAACCTGGGCTATAAATATTTCTCTCTGTGGCTACGTATCAGAGATAAAACTTATGGTTTAAAAAGAACGACATATCTATAACCGATGATGTATAACAGGAGCTCCTATATATTTCAAGCCAACCCCACCAGCCTGGACTGTTCCAGGAATCCAACGTTGGAATGGACCTTAGGTTGGTGACCCACCCTTGACCTATAAAAATAAAGATTTGAGCCCTACATCCCCACCTCATCAATATGTACTTGTGGAAAGTAAAAAACCTTGGCCACAGGTACTGGACCTTTAATGGCTTCCAGCCTCTCAGCAGAGAGTGTGTGTGTGGCTTCTCAACATGAAACCCCAAAATACATTATTGACTGTATTGACTCATCTATTAATGAGCTCTACTCATCCCCAGACAGCATCAACAAGCTCTACAAGCTTGATACCTTTATATGATTGAGGGGAGATAGGAAAGAAGAAGAAACAGAGAGTGGTACTCCAACTTCCAGCAGCCACCAGACTTACAGTGAGGACACACACTCTTTACATGGAGGAGGACTCATCAACCCTGTGTAGATTTACTGAGGCTCTCCCAGGACAACAAGGGAGTGACTGAGGACAGTGTAGGCAGCAAGTTTGCCTACCCACTGACTGTACAGTTCTAGGACGGAGATATGCTAATGTGTGACCTAGGTGTGAGAATGACACCCATCTTTCTGAGGTTGGAGGCAAGTCCTACTCATATAATTTTGAACCACTTTTTTCTGCTCTGGGAATTCACATGTCATGTTAGGACCTTCTTGGAGAGAACAGAAATAAATAGGCATCAAAGCTAGACACTATATATTGACCATCGCCTCAAACTAGCAGCATCGGGTCAGTGACAAAGCCACAACACCAGCTTTGGAAAACTGAAAAGCGTCCACCTAGAGACCATGGTTTTGGGCTAATGACCCTTGTCAGCCTAGAGCAGACTTTATTCCATGAGATCAACAAAGGATCTAATAGAATCTTCACAATCTGACAAAGAGGTGTTTAGCTGGCTACGTAGCTAGGCCAAATCTATGGCTAAAATATAGATGGAAATTTTGCAGGGAGGATATTGATCTAAAAAGACAAAGGTCGCCTCTTCGGTCAAAATAGATGTCAAATATTGTCACGTAGGAGAATTAATAACGACAAACATGACAAAGTAGTGATAAGGTACAATTTGGATTATAGAATAGAAACATGAAGTGTAAAATAAGACCAAATTCTAATTTAAAAATTGTGTGCGACATTTTGGCAACAAAAATGATGATAGTAACAATTCTGTTACCATAATACACAAATTATTAATTTAGATTATTACCTTATGTCACAAGACAATTTATTTTTGGTCAAAGCAATTCAACTTTCTTTGCATTTAAAAAAGATGGCAAGGAGAGACATTTTCTAAGTAAAATAATTTCAAAATTAATAATCTGAGAATAAAAATAAATATTCTGTTACAAAGCTCATTCCTTCTCTATGGGAACTCTGACCCACAGCTTGCATATTTTGTTGCTACTCTGACATGGATCTTATGTATTTTGGTCAAGGTTTGCATCAGATCCTTAGTGGCTTTGTCATTGTAGCATCTATAAGGTCTTAGTGGCAGGAAGTCTTTGACACAGCAGTGGAATCCTGCAGTCAGTTATAGAAAACATAGTCCATAGTACTCAAGGCCGCAAGGTCAAGTTTTCCTGTCCTAATCCGCCCATCACCATAATATTACACATAGAAAAGTTAGGAGAAACATGTCAAGGCAATTTATTTTGATCAAAATAATTGAAGCTTTTTTACTTGAAAGAACTGAGAGGCAAAAGGAAAAATTTGCTAAGAAACAAAATATTTAAAAAATAATAAAATGTTAATTAAATAATAATAAAGCACAATTTGGACTATAGATTATAGTTACAACATTTCTTATTCTTTTGTCTGATGATGGTAACAACGCTCTTACCGAAACATCACACACTATTAATTAATTTGGATTAGGTCTTATTTTCTTGTAGTTGAACAAATATTATTCTGCTACAAAATAACTCACTGCTGTTTGATCCTATTATTTGTGAATTTCTAAAGGCAATCTTTATTCATTCAAAATATTCCTAAATCTCTCTAAATTCAATAATTACATTATATATAACAACAAAAAGCTTTATTAAGACCTTTCAGTCTTGTACAGATTCTCAGAGTAGAAATGTAGGGTACATGCAGTAGTATTATTGCATTATATAAAATATATTTTTAATACCTAAATTCAATATTTCTGTGAAATTATATCCTATTAATAATCAGAATCTATTACTTCACTACATTATTTTAAGTCAATTCAATGTACAGTTTAAAACACGATAATTTGACACTTTACAATAATTCAACCATGTTTTGATGTCCCAACCTCCAGTCTATCAAATAACATGCCGTAATTCGACCATTTTAAAATTCAAATTTCAACCGTTGATTGTTGTTACATATAAATTTACCGATAAAAGGTATTACAAAGCAAGTGGCGGCTGCCGAAAAGTGAACTTTAGGATCGTGCCTGCATACTTTTGGTTTCTGGTAAGTTTTACTTTGCAGTGCTGTTGTGAGCGTTATTATTTTTTTTTATGCATGTTATTTAGGCATCGGGCGCTTTGAGATTAATTTTATTTTCAATTTTCAACATTGTAGTTTTATTTTAAAATTTATAAATATTCTACTTTTTTAAATAAACAAATCTTTATAATGAATATATAATGATAATGAGAATATTTGATTTAAATATTCCATTTCAGTGTTGGTTTAAATAAATGAGCATGGCAAGTATGTCAGGTTCAGGAAAAAAGATCAAAAACGTGGTCAGTATGGCCAGCTTAATTATGTTGGAAAAAAATAAAATTTGTAGAATAAATTGAACAAAGAAAATCACATATTCAATTTTCCCTAGAAATAATGCACGGTCCATCATTAGCACAATTTTTTTTAAAACAAATTCTCCATAAAATCTGCTTTTTTACAGCTTCACCTTGAAATGTGATAATGACAGGGAATTCCCAGAAATTGAAGAAGCCCTGTTTAGGTGGATAAGATAGGCCATGAAACTTACCATCAATGGCAATATACAGTCGAACCTCTTTAATTCAACACCCCAAGGGATCAGAGCTTTCGGTTGAATTAAAGGAAGTGTTGAATTAAAGTTAGATGATTAGCTAATCATCTAACTCGTTAAAATAATATTAAAAAAAATAGAGCTTTGTAATATAAATTAATGGAGTTAATTGAAACCATTATGTGTGTACTTTTTTATATTTATTTTTTATTTTCATGTGTGATTAACTGATAGTAAAATATCAGGGACAAAATGGCATTAATACATATTTTCGAAACAAAAAATTATAACAAATGAATTTATTGGCACAATGTGTTTCTTTTCAATAATATAATCAAATATTAACTCTACAGACCTTATTAAAATATTAAATATAATATATTAAATAATATTTTATTCTAATTGAAGAATATAGCAGTTGAAAGGAAATAAATATGGTAAATAAAAAGAAAATTAAAAATATTATTTAAATAGAATCATGAAGATCTTTTAAAAAATTCCTTTATAGATGTCTGGTTTTGCACTGAAATTCTATTCAGGATGTATTCCTGATGGTCATTAAAAAAATGCATTTCTTTCTTCCTATGAAATGTCTTTAAATAAATAAATTTTATTTTATTAAAGACATCCACTGCTGCTGCAGGTATTATTGATTTTGTGCTTAAATTTTTTATAATAACACGGAAATGGAATATTGAAATAAAATGTTATCATAATCATTATGGCTACATTTAACCCTTAACTGGATGGGTGAATTTTTCTTACGTAACTGGACGGGTTGGGTTGATTCAACCCACTTATGTAACTTTATGAAATAAGCGCTAAATAATGATTGAAATCAATATTCAAAAAATATTTAATGAATACAAATGTTGAAATAGAGAATTAGACGTTTAAAAATTCTGAATATAATCTATTTACAGATTTCACAAATTATTAAATGTTTTTGAATATGCTTAGTTGACATATATATATACAGAGCAAAGGGTTTTTATTTTTTACCCGTTTTTGATGGACATTTGTAGCATCTTTTTGGAGTATTAGATTGTTGTGGTATTGTAGATTCCCTTGATGTACGTGAACCATCATTCTTCTTGAATTGTCGTCTGTAAATCCAGCAGGAGAGAATTAAGATTATGTGTGGCCAGGTGTTCATCAGTCAATGCTCTCCCAAGATCACCAATAAAATTGTTCCTTTCTGTTTTTATCCTTTTTATCAATCTGATTACTGATTTTCTTTTTGGGAACAAAATAGACTAAAGTGGTTGTTCCAGAGAAACCAAAAATAGATGTTCCTGATTCTCTATTTGGGTGAGGTTGAAATTGTGGTGGAATCTAAGGTTTGTTTTTTACTTATTGTTCCTAAATATATATGTAAGGCCATGTTTTTTCAACTTATCAACTAATTTTACTGAAGTGAACCAATTGTCTGCTATAATATTTCTATTACTCTTCCAAAGTGGTCGACTAATATCTAAAATTATATATATTTTGGATTGGCAGGGATAGTTCTCTCTGTTGACTTGATTGATAATTCTACTTATCCAAGAATGAAGTGTTATTTTATAAAAGGAAGCTAAAAATATTGGAACATAGCAACTCAAGTATGAGCCACGAGGTAACACTGACAGGAAAAATTCTCACGCTTCTGGACGGGCTGGGCGGAATCCGCCCCCACATGCAAATTTAACCCCCCTCCCAAAACTGATATTTATAAATGATGGATGGAAAATGTTTGCATCACTGTAAAATTAGAATAAATGAAAGATGGTAACTCTCAGAGTGAACAAAAAATATATATTTTTCCTATATTAAGTTTATGCATGGGTGGATTCAACCCAACCCGTCCAGTTAAGGATTAATAAAGATTTATTTTTTGAAAGAAAATTATTTGTAAATTTTAAAATAACTAAAATATTTCAATGCTGAAATTTAAAAAGAAAATATTATTAATTAGCACACATTCCCGCGTAAAAAAAAAATTAAAAAAAGCAATAACACTTGCAACATTGCGCAACGACACTGCAAAGTGAAACTTAAACTAAACAGAAACAAAAGTGCTCAGGCTCGATCCTATAGGCGCCCGCCGATTGTCGCCGCTGTAATACCTTTTTAGCGGTCAATTTGTATGTAAAAAAAAAAAACATTCAACTGTCAAAATTCGAATTTTTAAATGGTCGAACTATCGGAAGTATCGTATTATCGATACTGTCGAATTACGCATTGTTAATTGATAGGCCAGAGGTCGGGACATCAGAACACGGTCGAATTATAGTAGAGTGTCAAATTGGCGTGTGTCGAATTAAAGTATGCAGTTAACCTATTGGGTCAAATAAAGGTGAAAGTAGAATACAATGATAAAAAAGATGAATTAAAAGCAATTGTAGTTCATGGGAATAAACACCATTATTAGGAAGGGATTTAATAAATTAGAAATTGGTCAAAAATTTGGCCGCAATTATCAACCCAACAATGAAAAAAATTGTTTTTAAATTATAAAGAAATATTTGCTCCAGCCAATGTTCCTATTAAGGCCTTCACTTACAAATGTAACATGGATAATTCTATTATACCAGTTTTTGTAATGCAAGACCAATGGCCTTAAGAACAAATGTCAAACAAGAATTAGAAAGATTAGAAAAACTGGGCTTTATTTATCCAGTTACAAGTGGCTCTTGGGCTACGCCAGTAGTAGTAGTGCCAAAGAAAAATATGGGCATTAGAATTTACTGCGACTTTAAAGTGACCCTCAACAAATTTTCAGATTCCACCATTTATTCATTGCCGACTCAAGAAGACATTTTCACTATGTTATCAGGAAAGTCATTTTTCACAAAATTAGAGGGGTGGTTATTGGCAATTACAAGTGGATAAATCGTGTCAACATTATCTTACTATCAACACACATAAGGGTCTATATCAATATCAAAGAATGCCATTTGGGCTCTCAAGTGCACCAGGACATTTTCAATCAATAATGAATAAATTATTTGGACATATTCTGGAAGTTTCATGTTTTATAGATATTACTTTGATAGCATCATCTTCAGAAGAAGAATACTTAGCAAAAATTGAAGAGGTGTTCAAAATATTGTGGCGAAGAAATAATTTATATTTTATTATTTAATTTAATTATTCAATAAAAATATTTGAAACAGATTTATTATTTTATATTTGTAAAATCATCATTTAGTTGCCTAGCTTGCTTGCTCGGTATTCTCTAGCTGTAGATAGTTTGGTTGATAATTGCCGGCTAGTCGTCCTGACGCCATCAATAAATACTTTTACATCTTAAGATATTCCAAGACTTGATTTCTACGCTACAATATTATGGACCTATAAAAATTATATTGGAAGAAAAAATGTTTTAATTTTCAGAAGAAATTTGAATATTTAGGTCATGTTATTATTAAAGATGGTGTACAACCAATTACTGAAAAGATAAGGACCATTAAGGATGCAGAGGCTCCAAAGAGTATTCAAGAATTGTGGTCATTTTTAGGACTATTGAACTAATATGGTAAATTCATAAAGGACCTATCATCGCTGATTTCCCCACTGCATCAATTGCTTAAGAAAGATGCCAGTTGGTGTTGGAATGACAAATGTGAAGAATCATTCAAAAACTGCAAAGATGCCTTAACTGCCGAGTCATTATTAGTGCGCTATGATACCAAGCTGCCATTGGTTATTTACTCTGATACATCAGGCTATGGAATTGGGGCAGTCCTGGCGCATATTATTGAAGGCGAAGAAAAGCCAGTATTTTATACTTCCAGAACCTTGTCAAAGGCAGAAAGCCATTATTCTCAGATAGAGAAAGAAGCTTTATAGCAATAATTAATGCAGTAAAAATTTTTCACAAATTTATATATGTAAAGAAATGTATATTATATTCTGATCTTAAAAACCCTTGTTGGCAATTCTGGGTCCTAGATCAGCTATTCCCAACATATCGACATCAAGGATGCAGAGATGGTGTCTGGCCTTGGCAGCATACGACTATGAAATCAAATTTTAAAAATCCCAAGAACATGGCAATGCAGATGCACTATCTCGGTTGCCCATTGGCTATGAATACGTACCAAAAACAAGCAGAATATTGTTGCACTGGGCTGCGGCTTGGCAGACTCTTCAGCCTGGATTCTCTCCTGTGCTGGGTCCTGCATCTTACCAGAGCGTGTTTCAACCATCCTAGAAATTTATAAAAGGGAATAACGAGATAAGTCTTCTTTAAGTAGCCACCAGAATCCTTTCTTTATTTTCTCACATCAAAGAGAGCAGTGAAGTCACAGTGTACCTAAATACAAATGATGATAAATTAATAATCTGTTTTAAATAAATATCATAGAATATTTTATATAAAAATAAATAAATATATAATTCAAATTTCAAATATATTAAAACTAATATAAGAAATACGCCATTAATCATGATGTAACACTTCCCCCTCTCCAGAGGTCGTCACGTCCTCGTGATTGACCTCATCAATTCTTTCAAAATAGGGTTTGATTCTTGAGACATGGACAATCAATGGGTCTTGGCCAGGATTATCTTTTGGTTCAATTAAGTAATTTACGTTGGACAGCTTCTTTAATATTCTATATGGGCCAAAATATTTTCTCAGTAGTTTCTCACACTTTCCTATTTTCCTAATTGGTGTCCAAACTGCTACTAATTCTCCTGGTTCGTAGCTTCTTTCCATGTGTTTCTTGTCATAGTTCTTTTTCATTCTTTCTTGAGTCTTTATTGTGTTGTTAATAACTAATTTTCTTGTTCTGTTTATTTTGTCTAAGTGATGTTTTATGTATTCATCATAATCATCTTTGTCAATGTCCACCGAGATATTCCTGTCGTCCAAAAGAGACGTGGGTTCTCTTCCAAACATCAGGAAAAAGGGAGAATATCCTGTGGTTTCCTGAATTGTAGTATTGTAAGCGTGAGTGATGAATGGGAGTATTTCGTCCCAATTTTTCTGATCAGTGTTCACATACATACTGAGCATATTGATCAATGTTCTATTTAACCGCTCTGTCAATCCATTAGTCTGGGGATGATAGCTCGTTGTGAAGCAATGTTTAATCTTGCACGTTTTCATCACCTCTTTCATTAAATTACTGGTAAATTGAGAGCCTCTGTCACTAATAAGATATTGTGGGGCTCCGTGCCGAAGAAAAATATCCTCTACTAGAAATTTAGAAACTTCTTTCACTGTTGCTTCCGAGACTGCTCTTGTTTCTGCATATCTAGTGTAGTAGTCCGACAGCACGATTATCCATTTTTTTCTGTTTTTCGTAGATGGTAGTGGACCAACAAAGTCAATTCCAATTCTTTCGAAAGGAAAGTTGGCTGGGGGGATGGGCTGTAGTAGTCCAGAAGGTAATTGGTTTGAGCCTTTCCTACTTTGGCAAAGGTGACACGTCTTAACGAATTCTGAGACATCCTTTAGCATGGATGGCCAAAAGTATTTACTCTTTATTCGGTACATGGTTCTGGCGACGCCCAGATGGCCATTCGACATATGATTGTGATATTCTTTCATAATTTCTCTCTTTTTATTCTCTGGAACCACAAGCAACCACGCCCTGCCTTCAGGGTTCGGGTTTTTCTTAAAGAGGCATCCATCTTCTTCTTTAAAGTTTTGCGCAATTGATCGCCTGCTTCCATTAAGGTTTTTCTTAACACTTTCGATAAATTTATCCTCTTCGTCTGTTATTTGATTTAAAAATAGCCTTTCAAAATCCTCATCCCAATCAGTTTCTGGTAAGGGCCCCCTAGATAAGCCATCGGCGTCCAGATGCTTCTTTCCCGATTTATGTATTATATCGAAGTCATATTCTTGAATTTTCAATGCCCATCTTGCCAATCGACCTGTTGGATCCTTCAAGTTTTTGAGCCAGCATAAGGCGTGATGGTCTGTTACTATTTTAAAGTGTCTTCCATAAAGGTAGGGTCGTAATTTTGACATTGACCAGACAACGGCCAGACATTCTTTTTCAGTGGTTGAATAATTTTGCTCCGCTTTACTTAGGGTACGACTCAAATATGAGATCACCTTCTCTTCACCACCGATGTCTTGGACAAGTGTTGCACCTATGCCGATGTTGGACGCATCAGTATGAACATAAGTAGGTGCATTTGGATTGAAGTGACCTAAAATTGGTGGACTTAATAGTGCTGTTTTTAGGGTTTGAAACGCTTCCTCTTGTCTTTCTGTCCAGGTAAATGATACACTTTTTTTTATAAGGTTGGTCAAAGGGTCAGCAATTTTTGAAAAGTCTTTGATAAATTTTCTATAATATGAACACATTCCCAAAAAGGATTGTACTTCTTTGACCTTTTTGGGCCGAGGAAAATTTCTGACAGCTTTGATGTTATGTTCCGCGGGTTTTATACCATGTTTGCTCGTTATATAGCCGAGAATCTCCAATTCTTCAAAAGCAAATCGGCATTTTTTGTCGTTTAGCCTTAAATTAGATTCACAAAAACATCTAAAAACAGCTTCAAGTCTTTTGAGGTGCGTTGGAAAATCCGGGCTATATATGATAACATCATCCAGATAACACAAACAAATTTGCCATCTCAGATTTCCAAGCATATTCTCCATATTTCTCTCAAAGGTAGCAGGCGCGTTACAAAGTCCAAAAGGCATCACGTTGAATTCATATAATCCATGCGCTGTAGTGAAAGCTGTTTTCTCTTTGTCTCTTTCTTCGACTTCAACTTGCCAATATCCAGATCTGAGGTCTATTGCTGAGAAGTGTGTAGATCCTTGGAGAGTATCCATAACTTCGTCTATTCTAGGGATCGGATAGACATCTTTTACCGTCACATTATTCAGTTTTCTGTAGTCCACACAAAATCTGTATTTACCATCTCGCTTCTTGACCAATATTACTGGAAAAGACCAGGGGCTAGAAGATGGCCTAATTATGCCTTCTGAAAGCATCTCGTCAATTTGCTCTTTTATAATATCTCGTTCTTTAGCACTTACCCGGTAAGGCTTGTGTTTAATTGGCTTCGCGTCTTCTGTGTCTATCCGATGTTTTGCCAAATTGGTTCTCCCTAATCTCGATGAAAAAAGATCTCCATACCTTTCTAAAACTTGTTTTAACTCCTTCTGTTCCTTTGATGAAAGATTTTCGTTTATTTGGAATCTAGGTTCTTCGTTCTTTTCTACCTCTCTTTCTCGACTCACATTTATTTTCGCTGGACTACTTCCAAAAGCCAATGTTTGGTTTTTCATTATTTTTAACGGTCGAGGATACGGATTAGTTATCCAGATGTGTGTTTCCCTATTTATAACATTGATCAAGCTTCTTGCTAGACGAAGTCCGTTTGTTTGAAACATTTTGCTGCTCTCTTCGATAATATATTCTCCATCCTCTGTTTCTACCAATGCCTTGATCAATTTCATGGAACATTCCGGTACAATGGAATCCTTGGCACTCTTTATTTTCAAGATTTCAAAATTGATTTCGTCATGATTATTCGTCAAATCATATTTTATAGTTTCTTGCTTACAATCTATTTTTGCGTTCATTTTCTTAAGGAAATCTCTCCCAAGAATTAATGTCCGTAAATGCGTTTTCAATATCACAAAGTTGTGTGATAATGTTTCGTCATCAATTTTTATATTTAAAAATATACTTCCTACCATGTCCAATTTTTTTCCATCGGGTCCTGCACAAATTTTTGCGAGTTTACTTATACCATGGCCTGTATCGAGGGCCGTTCTGAGGTCGACCACTGAGAGGTCAGCACCTGTATCAACCAAAGCTTCAAAAGTCCCTATCTTGTCCACATTAATTTTTAATTTGTATTTAGGGTCCAACTTCTTGATTCCGTTTATGGTCGACTTGCTTTGATTGACAGATTCAGGCGCGACGCTTAGTTTAAATCTTCCAACACGGAATATCTATTCTGGGTAGGAATATTTGTCTGTGTGCTATGACATACATCAGCATAAAGCCGAGGTCCTGATTTCTCTGATGTTTCATTCATTTGGCATTTTTCTTCGACCTTCTCTTGGGTATCTGCTGGATCCTCTTCTAGGATTCTTATAAACTTGACCCTACAATAACGGGCCACGTGCCCTGGCTTGTTACATTTAAAGCAGATTGGTCTTCCATCTTCCGTCCTATTTTTGCTCACTTCTTGGCTTTTATTGTAAGTGTTTCTCTGAAGGTTTGGTTTCGGCACAAAGTTAGGATTATAAGGACGTCTAGGGGTAGAGGGCTGGGGAAAGTTGTTTCGATACTGTCTGGGGGTAGGAGGGGAGTCGTTCTTGTAATTATTGGAAACAGGGGCTTGGGGCCTGGAAGTGGTCTGGTAGTTTCGTGCGGCAGTCGGCGGCACGTACCTCGATTGTTGTTGGGGTCTAGAATAGCGTGGACCGTTATATAGGTTTCTGGATTTCTCCACACGTTCCCGATACTTCTTTTCAAAATAATCCATTTTCTTGCACACGACAAGAAGGTCATCGGTCGTTTTAGGAGGGTTCAGGTAGAGCGCGAATGAGTACTCTTTTTTCAGTCCTCCAATAACATGTTCAATTTTTGTTTCTTCTTCCATTGCGGGGTCAACCTTGTTGCACAACACTAGAATGTCTTCCGCGAACCTGATTGCTGGTTCATTCCAGTGTTGCATTCTGTTGAGCTTCATTCTAAGTTCTTCTTTATTCGCGTCCAAAGAAAAATCCTGAATGAGGCGGATTTTAATATTTTCCCAGCTCGTGAAACTAGCTTTGTGTAAATTCAACCAGGTTTTAGCGCTTCCCGTCATGTTCATGGCGGCATAACGAGAGATAATGTAGTCTGCCCAATGGTATAAGAAGCCAATTTCTTCAAGAGATTCAATCCATGGGCGAGGGTCTTCCGTTCCATCATACTTGGGGATGTCGATGTTGGGATTCAGGACAACTGGGTCGGAACTAGCATCTCTACCAATTGTTGCACTGGGCTGCGGCTTGGCAGACTCTTCAGCCTGGATTCTCTCCTGTGCTGGGTCCTGCATCTTACCAGAGCGTGTTTCAACCATCCTAGAAATTTATAAAAGGGAATAACGAGATAAGTCTTCTTTAAGTAGCCACCAGAATCCTTTCTTTATTTTCTCACATCAAAGAGAGCAGTGAAGTCACAGTGTACCTAAATACAAATGATGATAAATTAATAATCTGTTTTAAATAAATATCATAGAATATTTTATATAAAAATAAATAAATATATAATTCAAATTTCAAATATATTAAAACTAATATAAGAAATACGCCATTAATCATGATGTAACAATATATAACTTGTCATTAATAGAAGGTTTACCATTGAAAGTAGAAGATGTTTCAAAAGCAGTTGACCATGATCCTATACTAGCAAGAGGGAAATTATATATTGGGCATGGATGGCCAGAGAAAGCTGCAGACAACTTGAGTTCATATTTTCAAAAGAAATTGACGTGGAGGATGAATGTATTCTATGGGGCACAAGAGTGTTAATTCCAAGGGCTCTGCAAGGAAAAATTCTAGATTGCCTCCATGAGACCCATAGTGGAATGTGAAAAATGAAAGCTGTGACCAGAAGCTATGTCTGGTGGCCTAATATTGATAAAAATATTGAAGCAGTTACAAGAACTTGTAAAAATTGCCAAATGGTTCAGGCCAATCCAGCAAAAATTTTCTTTCAACCCTGGGAATGGACAAGGGGTCCTTGGGAAAGAATTCACATAGATTTTGCACATAAAAATGGCTTGAACCTTTTCATTGTAGTGGACAGCCATACAAAATGGGTAAAATTTATCCCCCAATGAAGGATTTACCATCCTTGAAGCAATGGACTTGCAGAAAGGGCAGTAAAAATGGTTAAAAAGGCTTTAGATAAAAACCCGGGCAATGAAGTGACTCAATATATGAGGGCCATCCAATAAATAAGTTTCCCTATTTTTTTTCTGCGAACGAAACGTAAAATTTAGTTAGTAGTGTAAGAAATTGTGCTGAGAACATGTAAGAAAACATCTACCTATGTTTTCCCACGTGACGCAGCGGAGCGTGACCTTGGCTGCACGGGTGAGTCAGTTGTTGTTTTGCTCTCTGTGGATGGACATTAAAACATGGTGGCAGCGATAACGGGATAAATACGAACCTGTATTTTGCAAAATATCGATTTTTGCGTACCTTTGAAGATAATTCAACATGGCTCAGATTCAACCTCCAGAAACTTTCAACTTCTCGACTCCCAACGAATGGCCCAAGTGGAGGAAAAGATTCGAACGATACCTCGTGGTCAGTGGAATGAAGAAGAAAGAGGAGGCGGACAAGATCGATTTGTTCATGTACTTGATGGGCGACCGCGCGGATGATATATTCAGGACCTTCAAGTTCGAAAAGGAGGAAGAGGCAACGAAATTTGATTCCGTCCTCAAGGCGTTCGACAGCCACTTCTGTGTCAGAAAGAATATTATCTACGAACGTGCGAAATTTAATTCAAGAATCCAAGAGGATCGGGAGCCAGTGGACGAATTCATCACTTCATTGTACAAATTGGCTGATAGTTGCGAATTTGAGGGTCTTCATGAGCAGTTGATCCGTGACCGAATAGTGGTTGGAGTGAGGGACAAAGCTTTATCTGAAAGAATGCAGTTGGACAGCGAACTGACTTTGGAAAAGGCGGTGAAAATGGTTCGACAGCAGGAAGCCGTTCGACAGCAGCAAGTCGACCTGCAGCGTCCCTCAGCAAGCCAAAAGGTCAATCAGGTGAAGTTCAACTCGAAGAAACAATCACCGAAACAACAACAGCAGCCTTCGAGGAAGAAGGAGAAGTCAGCCAAAACAAGATCACGATGTCCAAAGTGCGGAGGTTTCACCCACAGGGAAGGACAGGCTTGCCGTGCTGAAGGACAGAAATGTAACCTGTGTTCAAAAACTGGCCATTTTGCAAATTGCTGTCCAGATAAGCAGGCGAAGACTGCGGAAGTCAAAGCAGTTTCTGAACTTGATGAAGAAATTGGTTTTCTCCTGGAGGTCTCAGCTGTGGAGGATTCATCTAATCTCGATAATGATGAAGATGAGTGCAGGAGGCGATGGACAGCAGAAATCCAAGTGAACGGGAAACAGGTGAAGTTCAAGCTCGACTCCCAGGCGGATGTTACATGTGTTCCTCTGTGTCTCTTCAAGAAGATAATGGGACAGCAACGACTGGTGGAAAGTGATATCAACATTAGAGCTGCTGAATTTTCCGAACTTCAGACTGTGGGTATGTTTATATCAACGCTGCGAAATGGCAATTATGAAATCAAGGAGAAGATTTATGTCATTCGTCGTTTGAGTGAACCTCTTCTGAGTCGCCGGGCATGTGAGCTCTTGAACCTGGCGAGGCGAATTGAAGTGGTTGCGACGAGAATTAACCCGATCAAGGAATTCCCCGAAGTATTTGAAGGACTGGGACAGATCGGAAACCCTTACGAAATCAAATTGAAACCTGGAGCAAAACCATATGCTGTGCATACTCCTCGACGGGTACCAATACCTTTGATGGAAAAGCTCAAAACAAGATTGGAAGAGCTCGAGAAGGCGGGAATCATAGCACAAGTTAACGTTGCGACTGAATGGTGTGCACCGACTGTGATTGCTGGTAAACCGAATGGCGACATACGACTCTGTGTGGATCTCTCAAGGCTGAACGAACATGTACAGCGCGAAGTGCATCCCATGCCAGTGGTGGAGCACATGCTGGGGCAACTGGGGGAAGCAAGATTCTTTTCGAAACTGGACGCGAACAGTGGCTTTCACCAGATTCCGTTGAGCCCGGACTGCCAGCATTTAACGACCTTCATCACTCCTTTTGGGAGATATAAATACTGCAGAATGCCATTTGAAATCTCACTCGCCCCAGAGTATTTTCAGAGAGTTATGTCAATAATCTTGCAAGGCATGGACGGTGTAATGTGTTACCTGGACAATATCCTGATATTTGCCTCCGACTCCAAGACTCACGATCGAATTCTTCGTTCAGTGCTCCGAAAACTGAAAGAGGTGAAAGTTACACTAAACAAGGCCAAGTGTGTCTTCGGCGTGCCAAGAATTAATTTTCTTGGGCACATACTGGATGAAGACGGTATCCGACCAGATCCAGCGAAAATCGAAGCAGTGGCGAAGATGCCTGCTCCGACCGATGTTCATGGCGTAAGAAGATTTCTTGGCATGGTGAACCATCTGGGACGCTTTGTGGAAAATTTATCTGAAATTGTGGCACCACTGAACCAGTTGCTGGTGAAAGGTCAAGACTTCGTTTGGGATTGCAGCCAGGAGCGAGCATTCCGAAAGTTGAAAGAATTGCTCACGACTCAACCCATCTTGGCAGCATACGACGTCAGGAAACCAACTATGGTGTCATCCGACGCATCTTCATACGGCTTGGGAGCGGTACTGAAGCAAGAAGGTAAGAATGGAATCTGGCGACCTGTTGCTTATTCTTCTAGAACTATGACACCTACCGAAAAACGATATGCTCAGATCGAGAAAGAGGCTCTCGCAATTACATGGGCTTGCGAACGTTTTCAAGATTTCCTGCTTGGAAAGCGTTTCCGAATTGAGACCGACCATAAGCCTCTCATTCCTCTATTTTCGACGAAAGAATTGAGTTCGCTGACCCCAAGACTGCAACGTTTCCGAATGCGTATGATGAGGTTTGGATTCGAAATAGTGCATATCCCTGGAAAGGAGCTGCTCGACGCCGATGCATTATCCAGACAACCACTTCTTACAACCGAGGGAGGTGAAGACGAACGGCCAACCTCAGCGCATATAAATGCAGTTCTCTCGAGTATAACCGACAAAGACGAGATGTTGACGAAGATTTTTGAAGCTCAACAAGAAGATACGACCCTGAAAGCAGTAGTCAACTACCTTGAGCAAGGCTGGCCAGATAAGAAGATGTCACAGGCTCTGCTCTCTTATTGGCATGTCAAGGATGAACTCGGCGTTCAAAATGGACTACTGATGCGTAGCTGTCGTCTTGTTATTCCAGCAAGTATGAAACTGGAGATCCTAGAGAAGTTGCACGCTGGGCACTTCGGGATTACAAAAACAAGACTTCGCGCACGTGAGACGGTATGGTGGCCTGGAATTTCGGAAGAGATCGCGGAAACGGTCAGAAAGTGCAGTGTCTGTATCCAGGAAGCCGTCTCAAAACATGAACCTTTGATACCAACCAACTTTCCTACACGACCGTGGCAAAAGATTGGAATGGATTTGTTCAAGTTCGAGAATAAGTGGTATCTAGTCGTCATTGACTATTATTCTCGATTTCCTGAAATAATTCAGCTGGATCGGCTCACAGCCAATGTGGTGGTGCGTAGTTGCAAATCCATATTTGCCCGACATGGAATACCAGAAACTGTTGTAAGCGATAATGGGACGCAATTTGGAGCTGCTCGTGAATTTGCAAATTTCGCAAGGCAGTACGGATTCACACATGTCACTTCAAGTCCTCGATTCCCGCAGAGCAATGGGATGGCAGAAGCAGGTGTGAAAATTGCTAAGTTGATCCTCAAGAAAAATCAAGACCCATCGCTTGGACTCCTGGAGTATCGATCGACCCCTTTGGAGAACGGTTACAGCCCTGCTGAGCTTCTCATGGGACGTAAACTCCGAACGACCTTGCCAATTGCACCAGAGAATCTTAATCCAAAGTTGGTGGACTCTCAGACCCTGAAAAGAAAGGAAGGAGAAGGAGAAAGGATATGAAATCCAGATATGATCGACGCTGCGGAGCTACGGACATGGAGGAGCTATCCGAAGGTGACACGGTTTGGATTACAGATATGCGAACCTGGGGGATTGTAAAGAAGAAAGCATCGACACCAAGGTCGTATATGGTTGATACTCCAGTTGGGACTTTACGTCGAAACAGGTTCCATCTACGAAAAGGATATGCAGTGCAATATCCAGCCGACCCATCGACGCCGACCATTTCGGGGGAGGAACTGGTTGAAAATGAAAAGACCCCAGTTGTGGATTTTCCCTCTAACGACTCAGAAGACGGCCAGATAAGAACCCGGAGTGGACGAATTGTTAAACCTGTGAATCGCCTTCATTATTAATTATATTATGCATTTAAAGTTTGTAATGTATGTATATATACAGTGCGGCAAATAATTTTTAAGACTCGCGCTAGATAAAGGCCAATAGCAGAGCCAGTTATGAAATTGCGCATGCGTATATATATTCGAAGCCTTATCTAGCGCGTGGCTTTGTTTCAGCCATTTTGGTTAACTTTTTAAAAACATACAGGCGATTTTTGAAAATTAAAAATTTTTGTTCGTCGTAATTCTGAGATGGAACAGAGAGCGGTCATTAAATTTAATGCAAAACTTGGTAGAAGTGCATCGGAAACATATATTTTGATGAAGCAAGTTTATGGTACGTTATGTTTGAGTAAATCAAATGTTTTCATTTGGCACAAACGTTTTTCGGATGGAAGAAATACGCTAGAAGATGATAAGCATACTGGACGACCAAGTTCTTCAAAGACACCAGAAAGTATAGAAAAAGTGCGAGAATTTGTTTAAAACAATGATGGCAGAGGTTTTACACATCAACAAAGAAACGATTCGAACCATTCTGCATGAAGATTTAGGTAAAACTAAAGTCTGTACTAAATTTGTTCCACACACTTTAACGGGCGAGCAGAAATCAGTGTGAATTGCACATTGCAGGGACATCATTTCTGCCTATGAAAATAATTCAAACTTCCTGAAATCAATTGTTACGGGTGATGAAACATGGTGTTTTCAGTATGACCCAAAGACAAAGCGCCAAAGTGCCGAATAGAAGTCAAAAAACTCTCCACAAGCCAAAAAAACGCGAAAAGTGCCATCAAAAATCAAAACAATGCTGATTACCTTTTTCGATAGTAGAGGTATTATCCACAAAGAATTTGTTCCCGCTGGACAAACCATTACTGGAGAGTATTATTTAAACGTTTTGAAACGTTTGATTGCTAGAAATCGTCGCATTCGTGCAGAATATCGCGATGAAGACAGTTGGTGTTTGCTGCATGATAATGCAGCGAGTCACTCATCACTCACTGTTCGTCGCTTTTTGGCCAAAAATAACGTCTGTGTGTTGAATCATCCTCCGTACTCGCCTGATTTAGCACAATGTGACTTTTATTTATTCCCAAAAATAAAATTGAAGTTAAAAGGTTGCTTTTTTTATGATATCCCGACCATCCAGACAGCTGCGACGAGCACTTTGGAGGCAATTCCTCAAAGTGGCCTGCAAGAGGCATTTAATTCCTTATTAAATCGTTGTAACATATGTATTGAATCCGGAGGGGATTATTTTGAATAAAAAAATAGTAGAAATTGAATTGGCTTGTTTCTTTTTTATTTTACAAACCCATTCTTAAAAATTATTTGCCACACTGTATATTTCAAGTCTTAAAAAGGGGGATGTGCTGAGAACATGTAAGAAAACATCTACCTATGTTTTCCCACGTGACGCAGCGGAGCGTGACCTTCAAAATCACGTTACTCATACGCGCAAGTCCGTAGCGCTTCAGTTTCCATGGAGCTACCACTGGTGAACGTGTCCACTTGCAAATGTAATTCGTTTTTTCACGGCGAAAAATGAAACTGCGGTCAATATTCATCGCAATTTAGTGTCAGTTTATGGTGAAGGATGTATGAGCATCCAAATGGTTCGCCGATGGCGTTCATGGTTCTTGGAAGGACGGCAAAACGTGCATGATGACGAGCGAAACAGCAGGCCTGTTACTACTACGGACAATGCAGCCGTTGCTGCTGTTCGGAATGTGGTGGAAGCATATCACCGCGTCACCATTGACGAAATAATGATTCGACTGCCTCCTGGAATCGAAATTGTATGCTCTTCGATTGGAACAATCATGTCAGATGTTTTGCATTTTCGCAAAGTCTGCGCAAGAGATGGGTCCCGTGTTTGCTCTCGGAAAATCACAAGCAACAACGGATGGAGGCAGCCCGAGCTTTCCTGGAAATGCATCGAAGAGATTGAGATCAACTGTTTTCCCATATTGTCACTGGAGATGAAAGCTTGGTGCATCATTCAACTCCAGAAACAAAACGACAAAGCATGGTGTGGAAGAAGCCTGAGGAAAGTGCACCAAAAAAGGTGAAGGTCACAATCTCTGCAGGCAAAGTTATGGCTATCGTCTTTTGGGACTGTAAGGATGTTTTATTGGTTAACTACCTGCCCCCAAACACTACGGTTAACGCTGCGAGGTACTGCGAAGTCCTCACTAAACTCAGAGCTGCAATAAAACGGAAACGTCCTGGACTTTTGTCTTAGAAAGTGTTACTCATCCATGACAATGCTCGCCCTCACGCAGCTCGAACGACCCAAACGTTGCTGGAAAACTTCAAATGGGAAATTTTCACACATCCACCTCATTCTCCAGATCTTGACCCAAGCGACTTCCATCTTTTTCCAGCACTCAAGTTGCACCTTGGAGGCAAGCACTTTGCGAATGATGACGAAGTGCAGGCGGAGGCGAACCACTGGCTACGAAGACAGGACAGGGCTTGGTACAACAGTCGTATAAAAAAATTGCTACAACGGTACCAAAAATGCTTGGACAGAAATGGTGATTATGTAGAGAAGTAGTCTATGAGTTGTATAATGAAAATAAAATAACTGCATAATTGTAAATAATGTTGTTTATTTGTTAAAAAATAGGGAAACTTATTTATTCGGTGGCCCTCGTATATATACAAGATAGAATATCAAGAATTCTTCATGTGTATTGAAGTATACACCTCATGGAACAACAGACAAAACTTCTGCCGAATGGTTTTTAGGGCGCCCCTTTAGAACCAAATTAACTTTATTGCATCCATGCTTGACTGATAAGGTAAAAACACCAAATTAATTTGGATGAATGTGACCATTGTATAATGTAGTGTTCAAAAAGTTATTGAAAAAAAAAATGGATTCTTCAAAGTTGGTGGTAAATTTACAAAAAAAAAAAAAAATTTTACTTTTTGATTTTTAACCAAACTTTTAGGAGGCAAATAACTATTACTCCTTGTTGGTCTATTAGAAAATCTTAGGTATTATAAAGTATGTGATAAAGTTTTCTTTCAATTAGTTTTCAAATAAAAAAATTGAATAACTTCACATATTGATAAAGCACAATTTGGATTATAGATTATAATACAAGGAAATAAGACCTAAATCAAATAATTTAATAGTGTGTGACGTTTCTGAAACAACATTGTTACCATCATCAGACAAATGAATAAAAAAAAATCTTATTTCATTTTTATCTTCATTCATTTTTTTTTTATTCTTTTGTCTGATGATGGTGACAATGCTGTTGCCGAAACATCACACACTATTAAATTATTTGGATTAGGTCTTATTTCCTTGTATTACTTCACATATTATAAACAATATGAGGCTATTCACACACACAATTATAAAATAGAAAAGTTATTTTATTTTGAGGCAATGTATCAAGGCACATAAGATGAGTTGCAAAATATCAAATTTCTATATTTGCCACCCAATATTACAATTACCACCTATTTGATCAAGACATCCTTTGAAATTTTAAAGTTAAAATAGATGCAAAATATAATTTATACATTCTCTTTAGCTGATTCTCTTTTAGTGAATTTTTAAGAGCCCTGTAAAGATATATAAATTTATTTCAATGTGTATAACTAATAGATTGTGTATTTTTCATTTTAACAAAACCAATATTTTAATAATATAGAATGTTTGGGGGGATGGAAGTTATGATTTACCTCAACAAATACTTTATTCCAACATTTCAGAGACCTGCTGTTATCCATATAAAAAAATCTATTTTGATAAATCTTATTTGATGCTAAGTTTTGAATGGCCAGATATTTAAAACAAGTATATCATGTATAATAAGTATAATGAGCTAGCAGACTCTTTGGCAAAGGCTGGAGCTCTTGGCCTACCTGAAGCCAGGGAATCTACCACCCAACTAGACGAAAGAGACCTCCTCCGTACCATCAAAACCCAATGCCTGCAGGAATGGAAATCTGATGCTGCACATGACTGGTACAGAGCAGGAAGGACAAGCACCAGTTCTGTTCTTCCAAAAGAACAAGGAGTCAACAAGAACAAACTGAAAGGAGTCTTTTTTGCTTATCCCTAGTACACATGGTACAGGCCATGATAATCATGGTGGGTATGGGTAGTTAGCGACTGCTTTTACTGTAAGCGCACCACATGTCTACACATGTGAAAAGCAGTTCGACTTTGCACTTACAAATGTGCCAGAGCCACGTTTTGTTACTTGCACTTGCTGGTGGGGTTGGACTTTTGCAAGAATCGGGGCCATTGGAGCATTTTTTTTTTGGGAAAGGGAGATTTTTTTCCAGGATCTTGGTAGATAGCAATTCCACTGCCAGACAGTCCAGTTTCAAGTTGGCTACCGTCAGTGTAAATTGTGATGTTGAAGAAGGAGGTATTTTCCTCAATGATTTGGAGGCCAAGAGCTTTAATTAATTCTGGCTGAGTTTCATGTTTGTGGGGATTAGCTGGGAGATGAGGGATACAGGTGAGTTTATTTAATTTTTCCTTAACTCTAAAGATAATTCCATCTGTAACATACAACAGTCAGAATTTCAATAAATTTGGAAATTAATCAATCAAGTCCACCATTAATCTAGAAAATATTGTGTAGTAGAACAAGTGAAGCCATGCCAAGGTCATCGCGAATCAGGTGATCCAGAATTTATAGAAGAGAAATCCAAATCAAAGCAAACTCAAGAAAAAGTCTACTAACATTCCAAAATCTATAGAAATGAAACCTATCAAAACAGTCCTAAAGCACAATTGGTATAATCCTGCTAATTTAAATATTTCAAAATCTTCCATTTCCAAAACAAATGTCACATTTAGACATCCCAATAGCTGGCAGTGTGGAACAATTTAAAAATCTCTGAATGTGATGAACATGAAAGGAAATACAAATGTTTTGGAGCTCGGACATTATATACTATACAGTTTAAACTATCTTGAGAGTTTCCATTTAGTTTCAAGCAAAACTGCATTGACAAGAGAAGTTGAATAAAATTGGTTACAATATATCTAAAACTTTACTTTTTGTTATGCTAATGTTCTCAACATAGGTAACATTCCATTTATCCTAAAGGGGCTTAAGAAATTAGCATGTTAACAAGTTAGACAGGATCTGTGAGAAAAATAGTAAAATAAATTATTCCCACTAAAAATCAATTCGGGAGATTTTCAGCCAAAGAGTCATTTGAGAAAAATTTTCACACTTTTTAAATTTGATTCCTAGAAAGACTGCATTCGAAAGAGACTCGCGTATTTGCACTCTGTTGGAAGGACAAACATGTAATTCATCTTGCCTCTTCATTTTACATAGATTCAACACAGCTAGTCACCAGGAAAACTAGACATGGTTCATAAGAAATTCAGAAGCCAACTGCCATTATAGACAGAACTCTGAAAAAGGCAGGTGTGGATGTTACTGACTACCATTGTACAACATCCAACTTTCTCAGAAAAACTGTAATATGGTGGAGAAAATTATTTTTCTGGGCGTAGAAGTGGCTACTGTCAACTCATACATCATATACACCTAGAACATTAAAACAAAATGGACTGAGGCCAATCGGACACAAAAAATATTGCAAATATTTGGTAAAAGAGCTTGTGGAACCATGGCAGAATGAATGCCCAAAACCTAAGGTTCAACTTCAGAATGCTTGGCAAGGATGAAAAATCTGTCCCGCAATGCTAACATCCAGACTGTCAAAGAGAATATGGTCTGCTCTTTCCAATCCACACCTGGTGGATAGAATATATGTAGTGCCAAACCAGCTCTTCATTTGGGGGATTGTTTCCAGAAATACCATATTTTATTGAAATATAAATTAAAATATCTATATATTTTTTAATACTTTTTCATATTACATACACTAATAAATATATTTCCATTTTTAAAACACGATTTCCATTATATATATTAGATGGGGATTTAAAGGAAGATGACGAGTGGATCGTATTACGTGTGCAGTAGACTGCAGCCTCTTCACTCATGTAAACAAAGGTGCGCATGGCCAAGAAAGGGTTAAGACAGTTTTAACTATGATGCATTAGTATGCCATCTATAAAAAATCTAAACTATTTTTGATGTTTATGATTCTTTTTGTTACCTTGTAACTTTCATCTCTATAATCAGAAACTTTTAACCCTTCCCATTTTTTTCTGTACAATTTACCCATATTTAAGATCAAAGAGAGAAAAAGTTACACAATATATAAACGGCATTCACTATCATGCCACCTGGAATGTTAACCTCTCCATGGACAGAGACTTGGTATTTGAGATAATGTTATGGTCCACTTAATTTGCATATGGGTCACTAGAGAGATTATATGAACAAACTAACAAAATGCATTCTAACAGTGAGACATAAAGCATATTCAATCATAATCTCAGCAGGACCATCTGGACTAAAGGTAAAGAAATTCAAAAAATTTGTATGATAAATTTATTTATGACTAATAATATGAACAATATATGGTGATGAGGGCCTAGTTCTTGTTTTCCTTCTTCTCTTCGCTCTCTGTGGAGGAGGAGGAGGAAGTGTCCTGGGAACTGCTGGATGCTCCCTCCCTTTCAGCGGCCATCTGCCACACAGCCACAGTGGTCCTAATGCTTTGCTGACAAAACATTCCTTACAATTACTTTGGAAGACATGGATAAAGAACCTACTCTAAATGAATGTTCATTTTATTCACATTCAATTAACATGGCAGCACATTACCCTCATACTACATTTTTGGACTAAGTGAAGAGAGAAATCAAATCATTTGAAAACCAGGTCAAAAAATTTTGGAGGAGCCTGATCACCTCAAATTAAAAAACTCACCTTTCTGTAGGCCACCTCAAAGGCTTTCATGGACATTGCCTGGAGCTCATTGGATGCTGCCTTGATTTCATCAACAGTACTCTGCTCATTGGCCACGATTTCCTTCACGCTATTGATCTTCTCCTGTATGGCAGTAGCCTCCTCTTCTGACACCTCGCTCTTGTACTCGGAGAGCCGGGCTTCTGTGTCCAGCACGATGCCATCGGCCTGGTTGTGGGCCTCTGCTATATCCTTCTTCTTGAGGTCCTCTTCGGCAAACTTCTCTGCTTCCTTGATCATATTCTCAATATCGCCCTTGCTCAGTCCTCCGCTGGTCTGGATCACGATTTGTTGCTCCTTGCCGGTTCCCTTGTCCCGGGCAGACACATGGGTGATGCCATTAGCATCAATGTCAAAGGTTACCTCAATCTGAGGTACGCCACGTGGCAGGGGTGGGATGCCAACCAAGTCAAACTTTCCCAGGAGCTTGTTGGCATTGGCCATCTCTCTCTCTCCCTGCAGCACCTTGATTTGGACAATGGTCTGGCCATTCTGGGCTGTGGAGAAGACCTGGCTTTTGCGAGTGGGAATGGTGGTGTTGCGGTTGATGAGTCTGGTGAACACCCCTCCAAGGGTTTCAATACCCAGAGAGAGTGGGGTGACATCGAGCAGCAGGACATCCTTGACATCTCCAGCCAGTACTCCTCCCTGAATGGCAGCCCCCACAGCAACAGCCTCATCTGGGTTGATAGTCTGCTTGGGAGGCTTGCCGAAAATATCTCTCACTATCTCCTGAACCTTCGGGGTCCTTGTCATGCCTCCTACAAGGAGGACTTCTTTAATGTCTGATTTATTCATCTCAGCATCCTTAATGGCCTTGTTGCAGGGCTCAATGGTCTTCTTAAGGATGGGGGTGACCAGACTCTCAAACTTGGTTTTGGAGAGCTTGTAGTGGAAGTGCTTGGGTATGCCAGCCTCAACAGCCAAGAAGGGCAATGTAATCTCAATCTCATTCAGAGTGTCCAGGTGCCTCTTGGCCTTCTCTGCCTCCTCCTTCAGCCTCTGCAGGGCCGCCTTGTCCTTGCTCACATTTATCCCGGACTGCAACACATCCACAGTTGGCCTCCAAACTTAGGGGGGCAGCACGGGTACCACTCACCTGGATCTTGAATTCATCCACCAGGAAGTTGGTCAGAGCATTGTCAATGTCCTCTCCACCCAAGAAGGTATCTCCATTGGTGGACTTTACTTCAAACACCCCCTTTTCAATCTCCAGGATAGAGACATCGAAGGTTCCTCCACCCAGGTCAAATACGGCAATGCTGTCATTTCAAACAGTCAGTCAAAGTCCAATCCCACCAGCTCAGTCCCTACTTACATCTTGTCATCAGTCTTGTTCAAACCATAGGCCAGAGCTGCAGCCGTAGGCTCATTGATGACTCTTAGTACTTCCAACCCGGCGATCTGGCCTGCATCCTTGGTGGCCTGTCTCTGGGAGTCATTGAAGTAGGCAGGCACAGTGATGACGGCACTCTTCACTGGGTGGCCCAGGTATCTCTCTGAGCACCCATTACAACTCAGCCTCTCTCTCTATATATATATATATTAAACATTGTAACATATACCTTGACAAAGAATTTTTTAAATAATCAAATTTTAATGGTCCCTCTCCAACACATAAAATTAAGCTAATGTAAAAGTAAATAATTGCCAGGATCATTAGGCTCCTTGATATCCTTTGAGAAGTGCTACCTCCACCGGACACTCACCAGCAGTTTCCTTCATGCTGCCCAGAACAAAAGCCCCAATCTGGCTGGGAGAGTACTTCTTGCCCCAGGCCTCCACCCAAGCATCCCCGTTGTTGGCCTTGACAATCTTGTAGGAAGCTGTCTTGACATCCTTCTGTACCTCTGGGTCATCATACTTCCGACCAATCAGCCGCTTGGTGGCTGAGAATGTGTTGGTAGGGTTGATGACTGCTTGGCGCTTGGCCTCCATGCCCACCAGCTTCTCATTTTCCTTGGGGAAAGCCACCACAGAGGGGGTGGTGCGGGAACCTATGATGTTGGGGATCACCTGGGGGTTAGCTCCATCCATCACAGCCACACAGCTGTTGGTGGTGCCCAAGTCTATGCCGATCACCTTCCCATGGCTGCACACAGCTCCATTAGCATTCGCCATACTTTTTTGATTTAAATATTCAAGCTTAGGTCAATTCTACCCATTGGTTAGGTCATCAATATTTAAACAAATGGTGTTGTCACTGCTCTATGGTTGAACTACTAGCAATATTTACTTATTTTACACCCTTAAGTAGAAAAATTTAAAAAGTAAGGGTATTTACACTTGCACTGTTGAGGGCAGAGCATCCACCCCTAAATGTTACTATTTTTGAACACTCCTCAAATTAGAATAAAGCACTCATGCAGTAAAATCACATGGCTTAGAATACTGATTGTGAACAATTAGATTTTGCTGAATGTATAGAAACATTTAGGAAGGTTAGCGCAAGGACCAATACATTTTGTTAAAATAAAATTTTGCAAGTGGCATGTGGTAAACAATGAGGTGGGCTCTAAATTAATATCCTACAAAATTTTAAATGTGGTGGGTACATAATCAATGTGACTTCCACAACACACCCCCCCAACAAATAATGGCTATACCTTTAATACCTTGAGTGTTCCATTGAGAAGGCCAAAAGAGAATCTTCTCATTTCAACTCACCCTATGCTGTGAATGTGTCAAAGGTGTTCAGAGAATCTATATATATATATATATATGATGTAATTCTACTATAGATGTGTGAAATATTAGCAGTCGTTTGTGGCTGTCTCCACCTCAATCATCTCTCTTTTTTATTATTATTTTTTTATTTTTATTTTTTTCCAAATCTTTTTTTATACAAAAACAAAATTTACATACATGTTAACTGCTTTAAAATTTACATATTAAAATATTTATATTGTACAATTGAATTTAGAGATTTTGGTTTTATTTGCATACATAAAATTGAATTTAAGGAAATGAGAGGGAGATAGAAACTATGAACAAAGCTAAACTAGAAATTTACTTTCTATCATTCAAAATGTATCATATATATATATATACTAGCCGAATGACCCGGGCAACGCCCGGGTTTTACCCGATTAAATGTTTTTATTTAAATACTATTCGTTACAAATATAAATTGGCGGCGTGGATGTCACTCTTGTGAAACGTCCCGCATAAACAAAAAAGTCGGTGGACGAGTGGGTAACCCCCTCGATTCCCGACAGTCATGAACCGGGATTGAATCCTGCGTTAAAATTTGTTTAATATGTGAATAACCTTCACATATTATTCAATGTTCAATTATCATGAACTAGGTTGCTCTTGCTGAGCGGTACCTATTTATGTGAATTTGAACCAGGAAACGTCCCGCTCCAAACTTTGTGTCTGAGAAGCGATATTTTTATAGAAAGATGATCTGGCTTTTGTTTTCTGCTCGAATGAATGTTTTTCTGTTAGAATTTTGTTCCTGCGTACAAAATAATGAGCTGGTTTCACCCGTGGTCTCTGCTTTTTGGAATTTTTCCCGATATAATTTTGTATCTGATAATCTTACATGATACAGCAATATCGTCATCATCATTTTTTGACTAATAATATATAGTTTTAATAATTTATTTATATATTTTTTAAAATAGCCTATCGTCTTCCCCGTATTTTTTTTTACCTATGTATGGAAATTTTGGTTTGAATTAGTGAACTACTGCGAATTTGTATACCGGACATACAAACCAACAAACAAACAAACATTCATTTTTATATATATAGAAGATATAATATAAATGAGTTTTAAAAATTGTTAAAAAAAAATGCATCGGCCGGGAATCGAACCCTGGCCGCCCGCGTGGCAGGCGAGCATTCTACCACTGAACCACCGATGCTTTAAAAAAATGGCCATATTTAGGTATTCATTCCATTCCGGATTAGTCCGCGTAAAAAAAGTTCTTCAAATGAATAAAAGAAATAGCCAAAATTACTAATCAAAATGCAGCCGAAAATTTTCCCCAGGTTTATAAAAAGTGACATGCAAAATTTGGTACCAATTGGTTCAGTAGTTTTTGAGTTTATCGCGAAACAGACAGAAAGACAGAAATTGACTTATATATATATAGAGATATAAAAATGAATGTATGTGTGTCTGTCTGTCCTTTATGCCTGACCAAACCACTCATTGGAACGCCATGAAACTTTGGGAAGTTATTTAGTATAGTACTGGGAAGGTTTCTAGCAAATAAAATTTATGAAATAACTTTTCGCCTAAAAATAATCAAGATAAATATTCTAATTTATCTGTTATAATTCAACAATCTGCTCTAAATATTATCATGATGATACGATGATTTTTTAATGTAGAAAATTAGGAAAGACAAAATTCAGGATGACACAGCAATTTATTTGAGACAAGAATAATGATACAATTCCAAGGCAAGATACTATTCCTTTAACTTCCAATTACCGAGGGAACCAATTAATATTGATTTTATTCAATTTATCGAGTATTTTTAAAAGGACCGGGAAAAAATGTTCACTTTAGAGAGATTCGTTAGACAAACCTTTACTCGGGTAAAACCCGGGCGAAGCCGGGTACATCCATACAAGAATAATGATACAATTCCAAGGCAAGATACTATTCCTTCATCTTCCAATTACCGAGGGAACCAATTAATATTGATTTTATTCAACTTATCGAATATTTTTCAAGGGACCGGGAAAAAATGTTCACTTTATCGAGAGATTCGTTAGACAAACCTTTACTCGGGTAAAACCCGGGCAAAACCGGGTATGTCCGCTAGTTTTTTATAAAAATAAAATATAAAACCATTAAAATCATTTTCAATTTTTTCAATCAATATTTATTAAAAAGAAACAATGAAAATGGTATTAGATCTAACTAAAAAAAAAAAAAAAGTTAAAATGTCTAAAATAGATTAAACAAATATGTTGAATACAAGAAAGATTTACCTTTAAAAATATATCATAGGTCCAATGCAATAACCATGTTAAAAAATGCACATTAGGGACTGGAATAATTTAAAAAATTACATTATCAGGTTTGCAATAGTCTCAAAGTTTATCTCTCTACCCTATATCTCCCCATGTTTGCAACTGGTAAACAATGAGGGAACCCTAAATGTATCAGTTACTGAAATGAATACTTTGAGTGATTATGAAAATAATCTACTGCAGAATTTGCTGCTGAGTGAAAGACATTGAAAAATGTTCTATTCTCAGTTAGAAATAACCTTGTAATATACTATTTTCTATTAATATGAAGAACTATATGCTCTAAAGAAATTAAACTGCATTTCTCAAAACAGTTCTTTCAACACTATTAATTTAAAAAAAGTGTTAGGTAAATATGGGAAAATAAACATGGCCAAAAACTACAAATTTTAGCAATAGATGGCAAGTGATTTAAAAAAAAGGCAGGTAAAAACTTTCTTAATACCGTTGTCTAAATTACTTATGGTTATATACTTATTAGCGTTCTTTAATTATTTTATAAAGCAAAACATGATGCAATAATATTAAGTTATTAAAATTTTACTTACTTATGCCTTTTCTGGCTTGCAAATTGACTCGAGGTACAAAGAAGGTTCTCCTAAAAATAAATATTACCATTTTTAAAACAAATATTATCAAATTCGGCAACATGCTTTCGCATGCTTTTTAAGTTACAATTTAATATATACTTACCACATTTCTAGATGAAGAACCTTTAATGGCAGAATTTAGGAGCGAAGATTTGATAATATTTTTTGACACTTTAGAAACAAAAGCCATTTTAATTGAGTTTTAAAGGGAAAATAAATATAGCCAAATAATTCCGTACTATCAAAGTCAATAAAACATGTGAAGAAAGGCAAAGTATTCAGATAGGAAAAATTCTTATTAGAATTAATGGATTTTAACTCTGTGTAAGTTTCTTTTTTTTCCCCCCCATATTTTTTTAATTCCTTATTTTAGAAAAAATAATTATAAATATATCTATATATGAAAAAACAATAGAAAAAAATAAAAGATAAGTGGGTCAGGTGTTGATATTAAAAATAAAAAAGGCATCTCCTGACCACGAGCACATGTGCTTTTTAGATGGCAGAGCGCCATCTAGTGGTATTTAATATTAATATTTAATCTATATATATAAAATTGAATGTCTGTCTGTACTCTATAGATTCAAAAACCATACATCCAATCGCCGTGAAATTTTGGGATATTATTAGGTATATCCCCGGGAAGGTTTTTGAAAAATAATACAGTCGAACTTGGATAATTCGAACCCCAAGGGACCATAAAAAAAATCGAATTATCCAAAAATTCGAATTAAAGATGTTAAATTATTTATATAGGAAATTCTAGGGACCAAGATAAATATTCGAATTAAAGAGGTTTTCGAATTAAAGAAGTTCGAATTATCCAAGTTCTACTGTATCTTGAATATCTTGAATATCCTTAGAGTTATTTGCAGATTTGTAGATTTAACTCGCAAGCAGTGCCACCATTGCGACGATGTTAACCAGTTTTTTTTATCTATAAGTTTTCTTATCACTAAGTTTATTATCTTAAACACTAGAAGAATGACCGATTAAATGTTTTATTCAAACACTATTCGTTACAATTATAAATTGGCGCCGTGGATGTCACTCTTGTGAAACGTCCCGCTCCAAACTTTACAGTCAGATTAGTTACGATATAAATCTTCAAATCGAGCGAGCGTCTATAAATATTTCGATTTAGATCAAGTATTCTAATTAGTAAGCGAACTATTATTAATAAAATTTTGAAAAGATTTCGATTTTAAACGTATTTATAACCTTGATAGAGGGCGCTGTTCGTGAGCTAAGTAGAATAATTTGAATATATAGTTTTAATATTTAATTTATGAACGAAAAATATGTCCAGGGTAGCCTAGTGGTCATGGCATCTGCCCGGTAAGGGGTTCGATTCCCATCCCTTGACACTTTTTTTATTTTATCCATTCTGACCAAAATCTATCCATGAACTTCACACAGACAGAATAAGGCAATTATATAAGTAGATTAATAATAATAATAATTATCATTATAGATAATGATAATGATCATAATGATGTGGCGCGCGTTGATGACCAAAATCTATCCATGAACTTCACACAGTGAACTTCACACAGACAGAATAAGGCAATTATATAAGTAGATTAATAATAATAATTATTATCATTATAGATAATGATAATGATCATAAAGATGATGCGCGCGTTGATGACCAAAATCTATCCATGAACTTCACACAGACAGAATAAGGCAATTATATAAGTAGATTAATAATAATAATAATTATCATTCGATAATGATAATGATCATAATGATGATGCGCGCGTTGATGACCAAAATCTATCCGTGAACTTCACACAGACAGAATAAGGCAATATAAGTAGATTATTTATCAAAAGTAAGATTATCTAAGGATGACACAGCAATTTATTTGAGACTAGAATAATGATACAATTCCAAGGCGAAGATACTATTCCTTTAACTTCCAATTACCGAGGAAACCAATTAATATTGATTTTATTCAATTTATCGAGTATTTGTGTAATTGTAATTGTGATTTTGTAATGTAGAAAATTAGGAAAGACAAAATTCAGGATGACACGGCACACAGGAACCGAGGGGGGGGGGGGGGGGGGGGGGGGAGGAAATGTTCACTTTATCGAGAGATTCAAATTTACGAGTTTCAAATTATCAAAATATATCTTCTTTTTTTAATAAGTTTCGGGTCGCGAAGCCGGGTAAATCCGCTAGTATCTATATATATAAAAATAAAATCTACATCGAGCCATAATTTGTATATATAGAACTTTGCTTCGTTAAGGATGTCGTTGAGGGCGTCGTCATCATCGTTCATGATAAAATTCGTAGGGTCAAAGACGTAATTTCTCTTTAGAGCATGTTGCTTTCCCGTTTTAGACAAATGGGAATGGAGCATGTAAGATGTGACTTAGAAAAAATTTCTTATTAAGATATACAAGTGTGACATTTCGATAACAGTGTCGTTACCATTAAAGGCATAGCGTGTGATATAGAGGTAAACAATGTAGAGCTTGAGCATCTAAAATTATAATTGGGAAAATGAAATAACATATAGTATGGGGGATAGATGCATTCCTGAGATTACATAATGCCAGAGCACACCAAGATTTGCTTCCAAGCTACCGTGGGAGAAGTCCGTGAGAGGTGCAGAAATGGGGGGAGCTGTTGACAGATCCCTTCCTGGAATGTATAGAGCGTCGGGCGTCCCGGCGCTAACAAGGCCTCTGGTATGTGAAATTCCAATGTCTCAGGGGGTATCAGCTTCCCTTTTGAAGAAAAAGAGATAATGATGGGCCCGGGGGGGGGGGGGGTGTCAACTATCTTTTAAGAGACTTCTGGACTAATGTCCTTTCTTGACTTTATCCGCGAAATCTAGTACGACTTATTCTTTTACTATTCTCCCTCAATACACTTGTCTAGCACCGATCTCTTCTAGAATTATCCATAGTCATTTTGTGGCATATACTGTGTAACATCCATGAAATCATTATTAAATTAGATAATCTATAAAAGACACCTTCTGGAGATTTAGCAACCCATTGAAGACGCTGGGAACTATTTCAGAGAGGGAAATTATAGCAATAGATCTCTATATTTCTACAGATCAATTGTAAATAGATTCATACACAAAAGGTATAGTGAGGAAAGTTTAGGACAGATGTGTAAAGAGATTCCTCATTAAACTAGGGCTCACGTGTACTTGGGAAAAAGGAGGGAAATGTTGAATTATTTTTGTTCCTACAATAAATTAAATAATCTATAAAATAGTGGTCGGCTCTCCCATGAAAATAGACGCTGGAATTGATCGCCGTCTGTTTGCCGTCTCTACAGACTGACGGACTCGGGTCAGTGACAAGCCCATATAGTTTCAAATTCTCTGAGATCATCCAACAACAATAAGGGATCTCAGATAAAGAGGAGCATGTTAATATTAGAAACTATATACCTGAATATAAGACCAAATTAACATTTTTTTATAGAAATATAATATGTTGAAAATATCTCAAAATTAGATATCAGGGAGCACCAGGTTCAGATTTTAATAGTAATAATATGATTAAACATGCAGGTACACTTTTTAATCCCGATTTTTATAACAAAGATTCAAAAAATGTGTTGAATTAGGTTACTATCTGGATGTATGGAAAAGACTCTATTTGTAAAGATTATACCAAAATATAACAAATAAGCTATAAAAACAAGCAAGACTATAGACTTATACTATTGACATTAACATTTGTAATATATTTAAAACAAAAGGGTTTCAATAATATCATGAGGGGAACAAAACCAATGAGTATAAGGCAACATGGGTCTTTACTAAAATTAAATTAACGAATAGTATAATGGTAAATATGATGGAAAAACACACTGAAACACAGGCAGGAGAACTGGCTTATTTGATCACTGTGGGCATGACAGGCACTTTCGACAATGCATGTGGCCAGCAATTTATTTGAAGACTTGATTTTTAGTAGTATTCCTTCCAAATAGGTAAGAATCATTCTATATTTCATTTAAACAGTGAAAGAAGGGCAAATCCCTCATATGGAAATACAAATATCACTAAAATCTGACAAAGAGGTACCCTCAAGGTAGCCCTAATAAAGTCATATTTGCATCTATTGCTGTATTAAAATATCACAGCAAAGGTACAGTATGATACGTTTCTATTAAATGTTGAATATTAATGGTGAAAATTATTTTATAAGAAATTGCACTTTATATATATTTAAAGATAAATGAAAGATACACCATTTTTATGCTACTATAATTATTTTATTCTTTTTACAATTCTTGCACACGTGCTCATTATATGTCGAACATTTTGTTATCTACAAGATGATGATAAAAACAAGATGATCAAAACAGAGTAGAGTAATAATATATCACTGATATATTTTCTTTAAACAAAACAGATCATTCCTCCTTCCTTATATTGTACATAGTTGGAGAAAACCGGCAAGGAGGGCATCGAGGTCGGGTAGATCTCCTAGGTGGAGGTGACGTGGAAATTTGAGGGTCTTGTTCCAGTCGGTGAGGTCCTGCTCCAGCGTTGTCCAAGCTCCAATCAGAATCTTCAGCATATTTGGTATCTGAACCTGTCCTCATCTGATTGACATGCACTTTAAATGTGCCTTTTAGGTTCTTTACTAGATATACATTGTAACCTAGTCGTCATATCACCTGGGCCTTGAACCATTTGCGCCTATTTTGTATTACTCTTGTAAACAGCACTTTATCTCCAACTTGAAAATGTCGCCTTCCACACTCATTCCTCCCAAAAGTCCTCTGGATAAATTCAGAGTTCAAGCAATTTACAAATGTTCTAGGCACATAACTTAGGAGACGTTCTACAGGAGGCTTATCTAAAGAGGTAGGGGTATTTCTATAATTAAACAGAACATTTTGTAAAATACAGTCCATATTTGAGTTTGGAGATTCCTCTAACGACTTTTCCAGAGATTTTTTTATTATTCTTACCGAAGCTTCAGTGGACATTTGAAAAGTTTTTCGGGAAATTTGATTCCAGTTTTTGGAAGATGCTTGGTAAATGTTAGTTACAAAAACTATCAGGAAAAACTACCTCTAATTGTGACAGGCCAGTTTAATAACCAAACGCCGTTACTGGGCAGAAATTGGATAAGAATTTTAAAAGCTGATTGGCCCAATTGCGTTTTTGATATCTGTAATAATATAAATGTAATTTCAAATTTAGAACTGTTTTTAGAAGCATATAAAAGAGTATTTGAAAACAAAGATTTACCAATTCAGGGCATTAAAGGTTCAATATCATTGAGGCCAAATGCAAAGCCCAAATTTTTTAAATTTAGACCAGTACCCTTTTCCATTAAAGAGAAGATAGACAAAGAACTAGACAGACTTGAACAAAGTCAAATAATTGAAAAGGTTAATGCTAGTGATTGGTCCACGCCTTTAGTAACGGTAATAAAGTCAAATGGAGAACTACGTTTGTGTGGTGATTTTAAAAATACTTTGAATAATTGCATTGAAGATGAGAAATATCCATTACCTACTATAGAAACTATGTTGGGAAATCTAGGAGGAAACAAGATTTTTACCAAATTGGATCTCTCCTCCGCATATCATCAAATTGAAATGGATGAAGCATCAAAAAATCTGCTAGTGGTATCTACCCATAGAGGACTTTCCCGATATAATAGATTGCCTTTTGGCATCAGTCCAGCTTCAGCCATTTTCCAGAGGTGTATGGACAGCCTTTTTCATGATGTTCCCAACACGGTGATATACTTAGATGATATATTCATTGGTTCTAAAGATGAACAAGAACATTACAGAATTTTAAAAATGATCTTCGATAAATTGAAAGAGCTAAATTTCACCCTTAATAAAGAAAAATGCCTATTTAAAAAAAAAGACATTTGTTTTCTAGGTCATATTATAAATGAAGATGGTGTTAGACCAGATTCAAAGAAATTGGAAGCATTAGAAAGGTGTAAAAAGCCTTTCGACAAAACATCATTGAAGAGTTTTCTAGGGATGTTGAGCTTCTATTCAAAATACATACCTAATATGTCAACCTTGGCTGGTCCTCTTTATCAACTCCTAAAGAAGGACAATCGTTGGAAATGGTCTAGCCAATGCGAAAAGGCATTTCTGAATTTGAAGTTAACTCTATTAAATTCCCAGGCGCTCATTCACTATTCAATGAAGCTTCCATTAACTTTAACCTGCGATGCATCTGCCTATGGCATAAGTGGGGTCTTGTGTCATATTGTGGAAGGGGAAGAGAAGCCAATCACCTTTGTTTCAAGAACATTGTCAAGTGCAGAAGCCAAATACACTCAGACTGAGAAAGAAGCACTTGCTATTGTGTTTGCAACTTCCAAACTGAGACAATACTTGTTTGGGAGAAAATTTGTGTTAAAGAGTGATCATAAAGCTTTAACGACTGTTTTTGGAAACAAAAGACTTCTTCCGCCATTAATTGCAAATCGCTTGCATAGGTGGGCTTTAGAGTTGTCAAATTTCGATTTCGATATTAGATATACAAATAAAGATACCATGCTCTGTGCGGATGCATTTTCAAGACTTCCACTTGAGGAAATAAATTCAAGGGAAGACAACAT
The DNA here is from genome assembly GCA_030710605.1 of Cordylochernes scorpioides. Lineage (NCBI taxonomy): Eukaryota > Metazoa > Arthropoda > Arachnida > Pseudoscorpiones > Chernetidae > Cordylochernes > Cordylochernes scorpioides. The sequence continues at coordinate 30,666,795 of CP092882.1, forward strand.
TGATTTGGTGACACATGATATATCATTTTTAAATGTAACTCCATTGGACCACCTCATTATTGAAGAAGAAACCAATAAAGATCCGGTTTTAAATAAGCTCAAGGAATACCTATTAGAAGACCCTCAGTTAGCAAAAAAGGATGAAACAATGAAACCATTCCTTTCAAAATTGGAAAATTTTTCTATACTGCAGGGATGCATTTTTGTTGATTCTAGGGCAGTGATTCCAAGAACCTGTCAAGATCAAATGTTGAAGTTACTTCATCAAGGTCATATAGGAATCAATCGCATGAAATCTCTAGCCAGATCTTCGGTTTGGTGGCCAAAAATAGATAGTCAAATTGAAGAGTTTGTGAAGGAATGTTCTCCCTGTATGCATCATCAGACAGCTCCTCCTGCTGAGAACACACCTTGGCCAAGGACTAACCAACCGTGGCAGCAAGTTCATGTTGACCATTTCTATTTCAGAGATGATTGTTATTTATTGGTAGTAGATGCAAATTCAAATTGGATTGAAGTATTCCCAGTTAGAGGTACTACTTCGCAAGAAAATATTAAGCTTCTACGGTAGTGTTTCGCCAGGTATGGATTACCGCAATGCTTAGTGTCTGACAATGGCCCCCCCTTCAATTCGCTTGAATTTAAGGAGTTCTTACGGAAAAATAATGTATACCACTTAACCTCGCCAGCATATAATCCCATCTTCGTCGCCATTTGATACGTTTCTATTAAATGTTGAATATTAATGGTGAAAATTATTTTATAAGAAATTGCACTTTATATATATTTAAAGATAAATGAAAGATACACCATTTTTATGCTACTATAATTATTTTATTCTTTTTACAATTCTTGCACAGTACACAACTCCATTCCATCAGAATCGGTAGTTCTATATTCCAATACAATCTGTAACAATAATAAGATGTGGGGGTAGTACCATAAAACAAAAGAATGAAATATGTATGAGGGGAAACAAAATTCTCCATATATGTTATATACTAGATATTTATTCAGATTAAATAAAATTTTGGGAACATTTCTATACTAGCGAGATATGCTATTTACATAATGATCTAGATAGAGGTGACTTGAAGTTACAAATTTTGCCTTTATAAAGGGGAAAGCCTAGATCTCCATCTATTCTGGCGGGACAAAATATAAGAACCCTATCATTCCTTTAGAGTTACTTAAAGCCCTTTAGGGCCCATGCGAAATCTAAGTTAGTTTCTGCTCGAAAAGGGGGGTGCTAAGCCATAATGGCAAAGAGGCTTACCTTCTCTCGAAAGCGCCGGCAAGGTCTGGTCTCCTCCTTTCTGCGTCTCGAGCCCGGCTGTCGATTGTCCTTCTGACTGAGCGACTCTGGTTGAATCTCTCCCCTCCTTTAGCAAAGAAAAACCCTCTTTTTATCCTTGCCTCTCTCCATTTTCATTCGCTGCTCGCGCCAAAGTTTCTATTGGTTGGCATTTTCATTCGTCGAAAGAAAACACGCACGTGATCATGACCACGCCTCCAATTTACCGTGTTGCCGCGAGAGAAAAAAAAAACATTGTATATTGAAAAACAAATTAATTCATTTAGGAAATTAAATAATATATATATCCCGAGTATTAAAAAAAAAGATTATTGATTTAAATGTTTATATGACAAATTGTTTTCTTTTGGTCACCTCTATCTAAATCTTAAATGAGGGGCATATATGTACATATGGTACAGCAGCTTCCAGCACGGATGTCTCTGGATGTCACTGGTGTCTTCTTCTCCCCCAGGCATCAGCTTTCGGCATGGAAGTCTGGTGTCATCAAGTGTCTAGGTTTCTGGGCAAAAAGATAGTCTATAAGTCTATATGGGGGGAAGCCATGTATCCAGTTGAAGTTGGATATACATCGTCTGTTGGGGTATAAGAACGTACCCCAACAATCCTCCCCCTGCCAAGTAATGGACAAATGCGTTTGTGCTACTCAATATTCATCTGCCTTTCATCAGTTACTATGAAAGCAGGCCCATTTCTAGCAAAAAAAATGCATTTTCCATTACTAGGTGAAGCCCAGATGTACCGAAACCTATAGGGAAAATCAGGCTAATCAAAATGATGGTATGTCATTCTAGATGTTTATTATTCTGAGTATTAGTGGGCATCGTGCATCCTGGCAAAGGGTTTCTTTTTATGTGTTATTATTCTGTCAGCACACTGTTATCAACATAGGCCATTGGGGGCAGTCATATCATATGTATGGAAGTAAGCAAGGTCATCTGTCTTACCATTCATGGGTATATATACCACCCTTCCACTTTCTTCTTTGGCCTTGAGGAGCATGCCATCCTTGTGGTAAGTCCCCTCACCCCATCCTTGCCTCTTGAGGTGCTGGACTCGTTGCTACCTTCTTTCTGCTAACAATACAGTTAGAACATTTCCCTATTTCGTATTATATATAAAAAATTGGGCGCCAAGAAGTCGTTTTGAAATAACTGGCTAGTCCAACTCCTAAAACGTGCCAGCATCTTTATTTAAGTACCAATCAAGACATTCGTGTGGTATAGTTATATATATACAATCAAAGGAAAGGATAATTATAGTTAGCTGAAAGAAATATCTCGGTACATAATGATTAGCCCATGACATGATGACTTTTGCTAAAATAAAAAAATACAGAAAACAAATTATAAAATAATTATTAAATAAGGCACGAAATATGTGATGATAAAATGAATCCTTCCATGTTATATGATGAGTATAATATATATATTGAAGTAAACATATCATGTAGATAGTGATTAAATATGTTAAGATATAAGTGATAAAAATCATCCCATGATAGATGACAAAAGAAAACTACTACAAAATTATATATGATGACAAAATATATATACATATACAGTCTACTCTCGTTATAACGCCACTCGATATAACGCCACCCTCGCCTTACGCCGCTTTTTCGTTTTGTCCCAATCGACATCAATGTATTTTTCTCGATATAACGCCACTCCCTCGCTGTTCGCCTTCCGCCGCTGATTTTTAGTATCCCAAGTAGCAAAAACCACTCGTTATAGCGCCGCTCACAACGTCCCTCATCCCCCACTTCCCTTTTCCTGTCTTTTTTTTCCGCCAGCGGCACCGGACTTTGCCTGCTGTTGACACAACAGATTGTGTGAACAGCCAGCATACCCTTTTCCTGCTTGTGCCTGGGAGATACACAGTCGCTTCATCCTTTGCTAACGTCAACACATCAACCTTATTGTCGTATCATGAGTTCCCAAAAGTGTAAACTGGAGTCGATCACCATTGAAAAGAAGGAGATATGCCAGTTGGCAAGAATGTCGAAGAATGAGATTGGAGAGTGTTTCTCTCTTCCACGAACAATTGTCCATAATATTCTCACTCAGGCTGAGAAGTGGGAAAATTATACTGTTGGTTCTTCAAAGAGACAAAGAGTCGGGAAATTTAGTGACTTGGAAGACGCTCTCTTCAACTGGTTACCCAAAAGCGTGCCATAATATTATTATTACTGATGACCTCCTAAGAGAAAAGGCAAAAAAACTTGGCGAGCAGTTGGACGTACCAGAAAATTTCACGTACAGCAGTGGGTGGCTGCAGCGATTTAAAGGGAGATTCCATATTTCGTAACGACGGCTCTGTGGGGAAGGCGCATCGATTTCTCCAGCTATCATTGATGAACACCTTACAAATTTGAACAGTATGCTGGCCAACTCCGGATATGACCCAACCAACATATACAATGCAGACGAAACAGGATTATTTTTTTCAGCTCATTCCTGACCGAACACTTGCTCACAAAGATGAAAACTGCCGTGGTGTCGAAAGGATGAAGCAACGAATCACTGTTCTACTGTGCTGCAACTCTACTGGAATATGGTTGAAAGGGATCCCTACAGAAGCCAAGGTTTTATGGTCTGGGCTGGAAATTTCTTGGGCGGTCGCACAGCACTCCATATTTTTCGGCAAGGAACCCTGACTGGACAGAGGTATCGGGACGAGATCTTGGCAGCATATGTGATGCCTCAAGCATTGGAAATGGGAGAAAACTTTCTTCTAATGTATGATAATGCCCGTCCACATAGGGCTGGTGTGGTCAACACTTTTCTCCAAAACCATGCAATTGCTCGGATGAATTGGCCAGCTCGATCCCCAGACCTAAATTCCATTAAGCATGTATGGGACAACCAAAGACGGCGGATCTCATCCCTCCAACCCCCTCCTAGAAACACTCTTGAGCTAGAAACAGCCTTAACACAAGAGTGGGCGTTGATTCCACAGGAGCTGATAAACTCCCTAATTCTTAGTATGGGTCACCAATGTAGAGCCTGCCTATCAGTTAAAGGCGATCACACCCCATATTACCAACAATATCCAATATTAGAAAGAAGGAATCATATATCGCCGCAACTCTTTTTATTATTATAGCGGTTAAGGAAGCTTTCGGGCAAGCCCTTCTTCAGCTAATTATATTGTACAAACAAAGAGATTATATATCGTTTTTAATATAAATCAAAATAAACGAAAAGAAATTTACCACGCCCCTATATATAATCTCTCTTTGTTTGTACAATATAATTAGCTGAAGAAGGGCTTGCCCGAAAGCTTCCTTAACCGCCATAATAATAAAAAGAGTTGCGGCGATATATGATTCCTTCTTTCTAATTTGTCGAAATCCGCAAACCGTTTACCATGAATATCCAATATATTTATGCACTGACTACAAGAAGATCATTGCTTGACCGGCTAATTTGCATAAAATACGTGTTAGAATTCTTTGATTTCGGGTATTCTAATCAATAATGGAATAATAAATTTGTGTATAAAATTTCATTGATATATGTTCAATAAAATTTGAGATAAATGAAAAAATATGTTGTTCCTTTAATTTTGCGGACCAGTGTATATCAGCGATATGAGGATTATGGTGATCACTGGAATAAGACATAACTGTGTTTAGGAACAGAAATTTCGAGTCCCATAGCTCAGTCTCAAATCGAGAATAGACAGTAAATTTTACTTGCATTCCTCTATAAAGCATATTCATAGTGAAGTATGAAAGACAACTGATATTTGATAATGCAAAATGAGAGGGCAAACGTCTGAATTTGATCAATTTTTTCCGCATTTCATCATTTTATATATTTTAAAATATACATGTTATAAGCTTCAAAGCATTTTATATAAATAACAAATGTTTGAATAATATTTCTTTTATTATTTTTGAGGTTATTGAAGTAAAAATTTAGGCGTAATCTTATTGTTCCAAATTCTATTTCATATTGAATTCAAAATGATGGAGAATATTTTAAATATATCTCAAACAGATAATATATAATTTAAAAAGATACATATTATTTTTTTATTTCATATAAATATTAATATATTGAATTTTTAGGACGCTATAAAAATTTCGTTTCCAACGGTCCAACAATGGGCCAGTCGGTTGGGAATTGAGGTGGAGGCGGGTTTGCTTTGAGACTCTGTCCGAATATACTTGTTTCCTCAGATATTGAGGCTTTGTCTTCCTCTCCCCCGACTCTTTGATCTTTGAGACGGAGTCCATAGCATCGGCAGACCAGTTCCTGGCAGGGCCTGGACCATCAGCTCGGCCGAGAGCGAGTTGGATGCTCTGGTTGTGCCAGAAGAGTGGAATAGGGCTTCTACGGAGGCGAAGCGCCACTATAAACAAAGGCTAACGCGCTGAGCAGGTACCTCCTGGGTGGCGTGGAAACCCTTTGCGAAAATATTCTTGACCTGGTCTGGTGATGCATGGACTTTGAATGAGATAAAATTATTACATTAAATGCTATAAACCATCCTTGCTGAAAAAAAAATCAATAAACACCAAGTAATCACATAAATAGAGTTACAGAAATAAAATAAAATATCAGCTTAGCTCAAAATATTTCCAGTATTCTTCAACAAAATCAAACTACATGATAGAATCCATCTATTACAATAGTTGAACGGTCTGGGGATTAAACTGGCAAAACCGATGGGAGAATTCACCAATGATGTACCATGCCCTTCCTTGATTATATGACGTTGAAAGGTTTCATTAAATTCAGTGCCATTTTCGAACTCTGGGTGACCCTCAATCATATACTAGATTTTTAGAAAAAAATAAACGTCGCATTTTGCATCAAAATAGACGCCAGAACTATGCCTTTATTGATTGAATGCCTCATCAACCTTGCAGACTCTCTCTCTCGGTTAAGTGACAAATTTACATATATATCTCCCCCATAGAATTAACTAACCACTTTGAGAGCGCTGAATAACTCTTTGGTTAAATTCTACGCATCCCTTGCGGATAACAAGAAATAAAAGCTCTCCCTAGACTGCCGAGAGCCATAAACCAAACCATGGTTACTGGTGACATTCTGAATTTTACAAAGATGTTATTGTGAAATTGACCTCCACCCGAGTCTGCTAGATTGAATAAAATGGTTGATAAATATATAGCAAAGTTATTGTATCTATGTTGACGGGAGAGAGAGGAGGGGCCTTTATATATTTTAGGTCAGCTTCGCCTAGAAATGTTTCCATCCATAAACTCATACTATTTCTAGTATATTTACCGCAATGATAAAAATGATGGGAGGGCCTGGTTCATCATTTGTGAATCTACTTGGCGGTTTTGTCAGTTTAATCTACCATCCCGCTTAATTTTTGTATTTTCCTGTTTTTATTTTATTATAATACTGGAGATAAACTATTGGAAAAGGAATTTTAAACAACTATGAACATAAGCTTAAGTACAGTAGAAATACAAAAATATTTATAAATTCCTAAACAAACTTCGAGCACTGCTTTTCCGCAAACAACAAGTAAAATTAATTTAGACTTAATATAAACATTATGAATTAACTCGCCATCTGTTTTACGCAATTTATGATTCATTTGAAAACAAAATCAGATGGAAAATATGAAAATAAATATTTAGAAGTCTATAAAAAGGCTCATATTGAAGAGAAAATAAAATAACTCTTGAAATTAGTGAAAAAAACGAGAACAAAACATTTGACTTGGAATTCAAGATTCTGAGATATCCAATGAAAGCACCTTATTACATAAAAAGCATTTGCGCGCCATCTGTTATGAAAATTGGAAACTATTATAGAAGCGTATGATTCTTTTGAAAGTTAAACAATTTTAACTGCCCTTACTGCGATGGAAATATTATATATTTATAATTGTATGTAAAATTCTACAGACTTAAAGCTTATGTCCATAGTTAATCGAAATACCCATTCCAAGAGTCTAGTATCAGTATTACTATTCTTGTTTCTTGAGCACTCCAAGAGAGCAACATCTGACGACCTCAATCTATCTGCGGATTTGTTACACCGTGTCTATGGCATAAGTGAGGGAGAGAAAACACAAGTTGTGATCACAGACTTTTTCAAGAAAATGTAATTATTTTTTTATGAGAATAAATTATAAATTAATGCTTTCTATTTATCATATTAATCAATTAATGCCGGTTTTGCATTCTATATATTGACTCTTAAATATAAATTGTTATTATTAATTGTTATAAATAATTTATTGAAACTTTAAATTTCACATTTTAAACGTGTTCGATACAACGCCGCCCTCACCTTACGTCGCTTTTTTGCAAAATCCGGATGGTGGCGTTATAACGAGAGCAGACTGTATATGCAATACACACATTGATTTATTATACTGGGTGGCCCATAAGTCGAGAACCCTTTTATTTTTAAATTAAAATTAAAAGGTAAACTAGAAAAAAAAATATAATTATTTTATTTCAGGTAATAGATTAAAGTTTTTTTAAAAATATATTCAAATTTAATAGTTTTCAAAATGTACTCCATTTGCTTCCAAACACAATCAAAGTCTTTTAGGGACACTTTGACAAACACGAGCTCATAAATACGCATCAAGAAGATTAATAGTGCAATTTTCATTTGCTCTAAAGTCTTGGGTTTTCGTTGATAAACTTATCTTTTAAATAACCCCACAAATAATCTGCAGGAGTAAGATCAGGTGACCGCGCAGGCCAATCAATGGGTCCACCGCGCCCCATCAATTTGTGAGGTAACTTTCATTGAAAAATGTTCTTAAAATGTTTGAGTATGGGCGGGTGCACCATCCTATAGAAGTAAAGGTTTTTCCAACCTATTTGGCTGCATAACACCCAACTTAGGTTACTACATTTGGAGAATCCTAAGATCGCATGGACCAAGCTGGTCACGCACGTTACAACGGTGTACAATAACACGCCCCATTCAGTTACTAGATTCCCACCTATCTACCTGATGTTCGGCACCTTACCTCCTGAGCTCACAGAACACCTTACACTCTACCCTGAACTCGACGCAGCTCGTCGAATCGCCCACGAGCGCACACAAACCAAACACTTACGTGACAAACGCACATTTGACAAACAACATAAAGCACCACACTTCGAACCCGGAGATCTCGTCCTAGTCAAAATTTATCAGCATCCCAACACAGGGAAATTGTCCCCATATTTCACAGGTCCGTACGAGATCATAGAGATTGTTTCCCCTAATGTAGTGAGAATCAATAGACCCAACCTACCCCTGAATCTAAAAACCGACACTGTCCATGTCAATAAATTACAATATTAAAACCAAAACATACGTTACATCGCACCACCTACAGTAGCCAACACCCGTTCTGCACCTGGCTCAGCGACTCTGAATCCTTTCAGACGCCTGACGCCCGATTTATTCAAACATAGCGAGGACATCTCGAGGCTAATACCAGCCAGCCCTTCCGACATCTCACACCAGATCTCTTCACAGCCACGCGCTTTGCGCCTGGTCTAGAAACCATTACCACTTCGATTCCTTCCAACCACCAATGTAATGTTGCATCACCACGCAATGTTCCCCAACATGTACCACCCATCCAGACCCTTGTGATTCAGAACCAAAAACCATCCCGCACAGTCATAACTAATCCCGACCCATCTCCTACACTATCGAAAATTTAACATAACGTAAAAACCTTCAAACTTTTTCATCTGATAATTAAAATCAGTCTCTTAACTTTACCTACCTCGACCTTACCCTTAGTAACCGTCCTGTACCTTAGTACCTACACGTTACCATCCTCCCGTCTATACCAGCTTCAAGAAGCTATCTTCTTGATAACCATCTCACTGTTAACGCTGACCCACTAAACAATAAAATACATTCTACAAAAATGTGGACCGTTATCACCCACAATCATACATTGGTCGCCCTAATCCTTGAGATTCTAGGAGAGAGTTTCCAAGACCTTTTCCGGACACGAACCGATATACATACACCGTCCCATACACCCCATCTACCACCACATCAACACATCACACCGCCACCTTCTTGAGAAGACTGGGGAGAAGATTGATATACCAAAAATGGATTTAACGTCATCTTAAATGACCAGCGTCTCCCAAAGACACCAGATCGCAGGCTTGAAACGATGTTATGATGCCGCCACACCAAAAATATATCTCCTCCCCCTCGCGCGACGTAATGTAAACATCCCACCCTGGACGTGTCTCTTTCTCCCTCGTGTACCATATTAACGCGCATTTTAAATTTCCATTTGAGTAAAAGGTCATCATTTTAACTTTTACACTTTTTAAATCTCATTTATCTTTATTAACCCAATTATTTTATTGCATTATAATCCATTATTTCCCCACTTTTTTAAATATTACTCATGTTACCCATCCACTATATTTTATATATAAACAACTAATATGATATAACCTTTATGTAATCATTTCTTTTTTCCATTATCCAAATATACCAACAGTGCGTACACACACCAGTGTCCAGAAAAACCTGTTTTTGCAGCTCGTCCTCAATGTCCTTTATGTCACGTCAAATGTTTCTCTTACTAGTTCCTCATATAACTCAGCGATAATTTGAGCTTACACGTAAGGAAATATGTCGTTTTCAATTTTTTTTTACAACTCCCAAAGAGTATAAATTTCAATGTTCAAACTCCCAAAGAGTATAAATTTCAATGTTCACAAACTCCCAAAAAGTATAAATATCAATGTAAACTTCCAAAGAGTATAAATTTCAATGTTCAAACTCCCAAAAAGTATAAATATCAATGTAAAACTCCCAAAGAGTATAAATTTCAATGTTCAAACTCCCAAGAGCATAAATTTCAATGTTCAAACTCCCAAAGAGTATAAATATTAATGTCCAAACTCTCAAAGAGTATAAATTTCAATGTAAAACTTCCAAAGAGTATAAATTTCAATGTTAAAACTCCCAAAGAGTATAAATTTCAATTGTGCACGTCCCTTAGACTCCCAAAGAGTATAAATTTCAATTGTGCACGTCCTTTAGACTCCCAAAGAGTATAAACTTCATTTTTATTCAATGATTTTGTTCTTGCACATATAAACACCTAGCCTGTGCATGGTGTTTCCACATGCTTCAGCCTTTAGGATATTATATAGCGGACCAAATTTACCTGTATGTCACCAAGCCACTCCCAAAGATTGGACTGTCCCCATCGAGTCGCAACCCGCAAAAAGGGGTTCGCTCCCTCCTGTCCTAGACAGACGTCCTCGTACTTCATGAGCACTAATCCAGCTGCCTAAATAAAACGGTCACGGTCTCGCACTGCGCCACCACCACACCTGTATATAACCGTACCAGTCTTTTATTATTATTATTATTTGCTACCAACCTTTTCTACCTCAATCGACCACCTATTGCTCCTTATCTCAGTACCCCACATTCCCTATAATCACAGCATAACAACCCCATTAATCAGTCTGATTACTGAGATCGACTCCACAGAGCTTAAAACCCCTTCTAACCTCCCCATTCTTTGGGGGGACATCTCTGATAATTTAAAAGCCCATTCATTCTACCATGTCCCTGCATATGTCCTACCACATTGTACCAAACTTAAAACTACTGTATAACATGATGTACTGTGTTAAGAGCCAAACAAAGACAGAGAAAAACAAGGAGATAATACGATTATAGATATTCATAAACGATTGCAGTTAGGCCTAGAGTTAAGAAGAAAGATTCCCATCTCGCATCATTAGCGCTAGGTCAACGACATTTTTATTCCAGAGAACTCCAAGACAAAGGACCCCGGAGTTGAATTCGCTAAAACAACTATATTTGGGTCAATGCTCCATCCTCACATTTTCTGCTATAACTATCAAAAATGGCTTCCCAGTCGTTTGGACCAATCAAGGCGATTTTTCATATTCCATGACGTAATGAATGATCAATCAAAATCTCTGTATAGGTCACGTGACACCACCCGACTGGGGAAGCCTCAGTAGCGTCTCCGAGTCTCATCCGTACTAGACATGTCCCCTGATCCAGCGTAAATCGCGTGGCGTAAGCTCACTCGCCTCCTATGTTCTCTGTCTGTCAGCATCGGTTCCCTTGACCAACCTATCCTGTGTCCTCACTCCTGCCATCACGACTACAAATTCAACCCAATCCAATCCCAAACTTCAAGTTGACAGCACCTTAACTGTCACAAATAACACAGGGTAAACAGAGATTCGACAAGATTCGACATACATACACTGACCTTTTTATATATATATATAGGGATACTACATTAGGATGCATTAGCGCGCCATCTGTTATGAAAATTCGATACTATTATAGACGCGTATGATTCGTTTACAAATTAAACAATTTCTACTGCCCTTACTGCAATGGAAAAATTAATGGGAGGGCCTAGTTCATCAGTGGTGAACCCTCCCAGCGGTTTCGCCAGTTTAATCTACCATACCGCTATTATATTGCATTTTTCGATCTTCATTTTATAGTGATACTGATGGAATACTCTTGGAATGGGTATTATAGATGCACTATGGACGTGAGCTTTTTACTACAATTATAAATATATTAATTCGATTGCTCGAAGCATATTATATATTTATAATTGTATGTAATTCTGATGTCCTTAAAGCTTATGTCGCACAATTTTGCAAAATACAAATAATTACATTGTAATTATAATTGTATGTAATTCTGCTGTCCTAAAGCTTATGTTCATAATTCATTTAAAATATCCATTTCAAGAAAGAGTCTAGCATCAGTATCACTATAAAAGGAAGATCGAAAAATGCAATATAACAGCGGTATGATAGATTGCTGGGAGGGTTCACCACTGATGAGCCAGGCCCTCCCATTAATTTTTCCATTGCAGTAAGGGCAGTAGAAATAGTTTAAATCGTAAAAGAATCATGCGCGTCTATAATATTTTCGAAATATACTCTCTCTACTGAATAGATTTAAAAAAATATATATATAAATAAAAATATCTAGAGATATACTACATGATCTTAGCCATAAGGCCCAGAAACGTTGTTTTATATATAGAGATGACCTGGCTTCGTCTGTCTTCTGCTCGGGTTAATGTTTTGCTTGTTCCTACCTACTAAAAATGATAATCTGGCTTCGCCCGTAGTCTGTTTTAGGGAATTTTCCCCGAAATAATTTTGTTTCTGACAATCAAGCATGATATAGCAATATTGCCATCATTATTTTCTGATTAAAAATGACTATTCTTGCCCAGTACTTGGTCATTTATAATTTTTCTTGGCTAAAAATTCGACAATAAACTCTTCCTGCATTTTTTGCTGTCCGTATTTAATCTTTCCCTATCTTGTATCTTTCTTATTAAACGATTTGTTATCAAATAATCACCACCTGATTATTTGAAAATATACAAAAGTATCAAGCCTGTAGAACTTGAGACCTTTCACAACCATCAAGACTGGGTGAAGTAGAATGCGTCTGCCTTGGTCTTTAAGACTGGGAGCACTACTCAGTGGCAGGCCGACCTAGCTGCAAAATGAAATGGCCACCTCTGACATGAGGAACAGACGCCATATGCAGCCGCTCCTAACATGGAGTACAAACGCTGCTCATCCTGTACCCCTAGATCAGAAGTTCTTACAGTGTACTATCAGCCGGGCCAGCTGAGCCCAGGTTTTTAAGCGAGCTTGTTACTGCTCCCCCTCCTCCTTTTTCATCCGGGATTGGGACCGGCAAAGGCGGAGTTAGTGTGAGATTGAATGAATACAATCGATACATTATAAACGATTACAAAAGGTTTCTCATATGTCAGCACATCAAAGACACCAGTCACTCTTTTAACCTTTCAGAAACTACCATTCATTATTTACAAATCAATAGTAAATAACGTTTAATTTCGGAATGAAGTTATATACAAAAGTCACCAATTCACAAATAGATATGCATAGATCTACCCGATATTTATTATAGACTATTACGTGTAAATTGAAACATAGATAGATCTGATTATACAAAATGTCACTTAGAAAACTGAGAAAAGACAACTGTGTGAGGATAACATGACAATTCATTTTGATCAAAACAATTACTAACTTATTTTGATTGCAAAAACAGAGGCAATGAGAGATATACGTTGAGTAAAATATAAAATAATATGTTTATTAATGTTTATATACTGTTATAATATAGAAAGTATTTTTGAGTTATTTTAAATAAATATATGTGTGTTCCACAATTGTATATGTATAGAGTTTGCATGTAGCGAATGGCTCGCGCGGAAGAAATAAATTATTGTATATATTGCCAATTTTCAATGTTTCATAACATTTGAGAGAAAATAATATGATCAATCAATATTTTAAAGTAATGGGTCGTTGGAAGGATGGTCTAAACCGTTGGTTTTTGATCGCTACGAACCGGGATCGAATCCGCGCATTGGACACTTTTTTCGGATTTAAGAAAAATATGCTCCAATGGCACCCGATTCTTGCAAAAGTCCAACCCCACCAGCGAGTGCAAGTAACCAAACGGGGCTCTGGCACATTTGTAAATGCAAAGTCGAACTGCTTTTCACATTTGTAGACATGCGGTGCACTTACAGTTAAAGCAGTCGTCAACTTATACCCACCATGATTATAATGGCCTGTACCAGGTGTACTTGAGATAAGCAAAAAAAAGTTCAAGCTCCATATTATCCTAAATGTATCGTATGCGAGACTAAATAGTTTGTCTTCAAATTCGATCTGCATTTGTGTATGTGTGTGTACTCGATCTAAATATACATTTCATATAACCACAGAATGTTAAGAATTACTATAAGATATTTGAAGAGACCAAAATACCACCACCTCAAAGCCTGGCAGAAGTCCGTGGAAATAAGCGAAGTCTGACCGACCACCTTTATACACTGGTCCGCAAAATTAAAGGAACAACACATGTTAAAGAAAAATAAAAGTTATATTAAGGGATATATATCAAGTTTTGGTATATTCAAAGGCTTTCATGAATTAAGAGAGTATGTGAAACAGAAAAACAAATAAAGTTGTTCCCAATATGCAGAATAGCACCGTCCACGTTGACTCCGCCTCCAGCACGTGCCTGAATCTTTCTCAAAGCGTCCTAATTTTACGCTCCACTAGATTTTTATTGAACCTTTTTGTTTTTAAAAGTTTTCATGGCTTATAGGCAACATTTATCATAATAAAAAATGGCAAGCAATTGGAAGGATGGAAGCAGGCCAATCACAGGCAGAAGTGGCAAGATTGCTTGGAGTGACAAGAAACGTTGTCTCGAGGCTTTGGAAAAAATTTCAAACGACAGCTAATGTTGCCAGAACACCCGGACAAGGACGGCCAAGGGTCACAACATTAAACCAAGACCGTTATTTGAGTCTCCTTGTGCGTCTCAATAGAAGAATGACAGCATCGCAACTACGAAGTGACCTCAATGCAGCTACAGGAGTCTTAGTATCAACTGATACAATACGCAGAAGGCTTCAAAAGAAGGGCCTCTATGCTCGACGACCCATAATTTGTGTGCCATTGACACCACCTCAAAAGTGAGCAAGGAAACTTTGGTGCAGACAACATGTCGCCTGGAATCCAGATGAATGGAGGCGTGTAATGTTCACTAATGAGTCCAGATTCTCTCTAAACAGCGATTCTCGTCGTGTCTTTGTCTGGAGAGAGGTAGGAACCAGAAATAATCCCCGGAATATGGTTGAAAGGGATCCCTACAGAAGCCAAGGTTTTATGGTCTGGGCTGGAATCTTCTTGGGCGGTCGCACAGCACTCCATATTTTTCGGCAAGGAACCCTGACTGGACAGAGGTATCGGGACGAGATCTTGGCAGCATATGTGATGCCTCAAGCATTGGAAATGGGAGAAAACTTTCTTCTAATGTATGATAATGCCCGTCCACATAAGGCTGGTGTGGTCAACACTTTTCTCCAAAACCATGCAATTGCTCGGATGAATTGGCCAGCTTCGATCCCCAGACCTAAATCCCATTGAGCATGTATGGGACAACCTAAGACGGCGGATCTCATCCCTCCAACCCCCTCCTAGAAACACTCATGAGCTAGAAACAGCCTTAACACAAGAGTGGGCGTTGATTCCACAGGAGCTGATAAACTCCCTAATTCTTAGTATGGGTCACCGATGTAGAGCCTGTCTATCAGTTAAAGGCGATCACACCCCATATTACCAACAATATCCAATATATTTATGCACTGACTGCAAGAAGATCATTGCTTGACCGGCTAATTTGCATTAAATACGTGTTAGAATTCTTTGATTTCGGGTATTCTAATCAATAATGGATTAATAAATTTGTGTATAAAATTTCATTGATATATGTTCAAAAATTTTTAGATAAATGAAAAAATATGTTGTTCCTTTAATTTTGCGGACCAGTGTATATCAGCGATATGAGGATTATGGTGATCACTGGAATAAGACCTAACTGTGTTTAGGAACAGAAATTTCGAGTCCCATAGCTCAGTCTCAAATCGAGAATAGACAGTAAATTTTACTTGCATTCCTTTATAAAGCATATTCATAGTGAAGTATGAAAGACCACTGATATTTGATAATGCAAAATGAGAGGGCAAACGTCTGAATTTGATCAATTTTTTCCGCATTTAATCATTTTATATATTTTAAAATATACATGTTATAAGCTTCAAAGCATTTTATATAAATAACAAATGTTTGAATAATATTTCTTTTATTATTTTTGAGGTTATTGAAGTAAAAATTTAGTCATAATCTTATTGTTCCAAATTCTATTTCATATTGAATTCAAAATGATGGAGAATATTTTAAATATATCTCAAACAGATAATATATAATTTAAAAAGATACAAATTATTTTTTATTTCATATAAATATTAATATATTGAATTTTTAGGACGCTATAAAAATTTCGTTTCCAACGGTCCAACAATGGGCCAGTCGGTTGGGAATTGAGGTGGAGGCGGGTCTGCTTTGAGACTCTGTCCGAATATACTTGTTTCCTCAGATATTGAGGCTTTGTCTTCCTCTCCCCCGACTCTTTGATCTTTGAGACGGAGTCCATAGCATCGGCAGACCAGTTCCTGGCAGGGCCTGGACCATCAGCTCGGCCGAGAGCGAGTTGGATGCTCTGGTTGTGCCAGAAGAGTGGAATAGGGCTTCTACGGAGGCGAAGCGCCACTATAAACAAAGGCTAACGCGCTGAGCAGGTACCTCCTGGGTGGCGTGGAAACCCTTTGCGAAAATATTCTTGACCTGGTCTGGTGATGCATGGACTTTGAATGAGATAAAATTATTACATTAAATGCTATAAACCATCCTTGCTGAAAAAAAAATCAATAAACACCAAGTAATCACATAAATAGAGTTACAGAAATAAAATAAAATATCAGCTTAGCTCAAAATATTTCCAGTATTCTTCAACAAAATCAAACTACATGATAGAATCCATCTATTACAATAGTTGAACGGTCTGGGGATTAAACTGGCGAAACCGATGGGAGAATTCACCAATGATGTACCATGCCCTTCCTTGATTATATGACGTTGAAAGGTTTCATTAAATTCAGTGCCATTTTTCGAACTCTGGGTGACCCTCAATCATATACTAGATTTTTAGCAAAAAATAAACGTCGCATTTTGCATCAAAATAGACGCCAGAACTATGCCTTTATTGATTGAATGCCTCATCAACCTTGCAGACTCTCTCTCTCGGTTAAGTGACAAATTTACATATATATCTCCCCCATAGAATTAACTAACCACTTTGAGAGCGCTGAATAACTCTTTGGATAAATTCTACGCATCCCTTGCGGATAACAAGAAATCAAAGCTCTCCCTAGACTGCCGAGAGCCATAAACCAAACCATGGTCTCCTGGTGACATTCTGAATTTTACAAAGATGTTATTGGGGCATTGACCTCCACCAGAGTCTGCTAGATTGAATAAAATGGTTGATAGATATATAGCAAAGTTATTGTATCTATGTTGACGGGAGAGAGAGGAGGGGCCTTTATATATGTTAGATATCCATTAATTAAAATTGTGGTATTTTGCATAACAATAGTTATGTTTAGAAAATTGTCCTGATATGCAAATAAGGTTTTGCATAGTGTTTGTTTTGCTATGTTAATTGTTTTTATGTATATATATATATATCCTTATTTTGTAAATAGTCAGTGTAGTTTATATTAATGTTCGTGTGGCTATAAAGGCCTTTTAGTAAATTCTTTTTTAGTTTTTTTGTTATTATTTAACAAAAGTGGCGAGCCTGCCAGGATGGAACGTGACAAGAAGTTGCGCTCGGTGACCAGAACGAGATTTACTAAAGTAGTAAATATTTTGGATCCCGAAATAAGAAAAACTGATGCTGATGTGGGTGTGGTCAAGGACCAATTTAGTAAATTAAAGGACATCGATTGCAAATTAAAGGAGCTTGACCAGAAAATGTTGGATCATATGATGTTGGCTGATGCAGAAGAAGATACTTTAAATTGTGAAATTGAGGAAGCAGAACATTATTCGGATACCTTCATCACCCTGGAAAGAAGGGTAAGAAAATTAATTGATTCGGATAACAAAAGTATTATAGCAATTCCT